>CAJHNH020001181.1:2500-127500 GCA_905116865.2 Candidula unifasciata
GGCAAGCAACGTATCGCCGAGACCCTGTCAGAGCATTGTTTCGTTATCCGGAACCGGCACATATATTTTTAATAGAACTGACCCGCATTCGGATATTTTTGGATATTTTATGGCCAGAAATTTGCCAATTTAGCTCTCTTTCGAACGCCATCATATTAAAGCTGCCATTTTTGGGGAACGATTTAAAGGAGAGCCAATATATTATATATATATATATATATATATATATATATATATATATATATATATATATATATATATATATATATAGATAAGAACTCACAAGGGACAAAAGAAATGGTTCTTCTTATCAGAAATTCTCTTATGCAGACAAAAATTCAAGTCAGTAAAATGACCAGGTATAAACAGATTGTTCTTCGAAGTAAAAATCCGAGATCAGCTGCGCTGTATATTTTGAATGTTGAATTAGGAATCCATGCAGCACTCGGGACACTCCCACAATCGCACTGTCCATAACTTCATCAACAAGCGAAGAGTTCCTATTACGATAGTACCTGTGTCTGATTGTATATCCGTCTCTAATTTCCCTTGGGTGTTGGGCGCAGCGCCATTTCCCTGAGACCGTAATGATCTATTTGTGATTCATCACAGCTCACTCACTCCCAAACGGCCCATCCAACATTATCTCATCAGTTCACCATCAAGTGATGCAGAACCGTCCAATCTTACTGCTCGTTTTTCAACACACCAACATTACCTGTGTGTAAAAACAGGTAGACAACTGTATACAAATTGGCTTCGAATGCAGCTCGTGTTTGATGTCATCGCTGTCTCGCTAGATAGGCTGCCTAATCTTAGCTAGACGTCAGGCATCAGAACGCTGTAGGCTCTGAATTCATTGTGTTTTACACCAGCCACACAGCTGACCTGTTACAGGACATGTACGTCGAGGCAGGCGGCGAGATAACATCGCAACACCTGCACACGTTCTGAGTCACCAGGTGAAAACACCCGCACGGTAGTCAGCAGGGCGGCTATGGATGGTCATGGCCTACTAACCTCGACTAGTGGTGGCAAATCAGTGACCTAGTGAAAACAGTCTGGTGGTCCACATGTGTCACTTTCTACGTGACGAGAGAACAGTCTGGTGGTCCACATGTGTCACTTTCTACGTGACGACAGAACAGTCTGGTGGTCCACATGTGTCACTTTCTACGTGACGAGAGAACAGTATGGTGGTCCACATGTGTCACTTTCTACGTGACGAGAGAACAGTCTTTTGGTCCACATGTGTCACTATCTACGTGACGAGAGAACAGCCTGATGGTCCAAATGTGTCACTTTCTACGTGACGAGAGAACAGTCTTTTGGTCCACATGTGTCACTATCTACGTGACGAGAGAACAGCCTGATGGTCCAAATGTGTCACTTTATATAAGACTAGAGAACAGTTTGGTAGTCCGCATGTGTCACTTTCTACGTGACAAGAGAACAGTTTGGTGGTCCACATGTGTCACTTTCTACGTGACAAGAGAACAGTTTGGTGGTCCACATGTGTCACTTTCTACGTGACAAGAGAACAGTCTGGTGGTACGCATGTGTCACTTTCTGCGTGACAAGAAAACAGTTTGGTGTTCCACATGTGCCACTTTCTACGTGACAAGAGAACAGTTTGGTGGTCCACATGTGTAACTTTCTACATGACAAGAGAACAGCCTGGGGGTCAACATGTATCACTTTCTACGTGACAAGAGAACAGTATGGTGGTCCACTTGCGTGACTTTCTATGTGAAATGAGAAATGTACAGTGGCCAAAATGCGTGATTTTATTAAATGCAAAATTGAAAAAACATGGTGGCCCACAGGCGTGACATTCTGTGGGAAGTGAGAACAGTATGGTGGCCCACAGGCGTGACATTCTGTGGGAAGTGAGAACAGTATGGTGGTCCACATGCGGGAATTTATGTGTGAAGTAAGAACAATATGGTGGCCCACAGGCGGGAATTTATGTGCGAAGTGAGAACAGTATGGTGGCCCACAGGCGGGAATTGATGTGTGAAGTGAGAACTGTATGGTGGCCCACAGGCGGGAATTTATGTGTGAAGTGAGAACAGTATGGTGGCCCACAGGCGGGAATTTATGCGTGAAGTGAGAACAGTATGGTGACCTACAGGCGGGAATTTATGCGTGAAGTGAGAACAGTATGGTGGTCCACAGGCGGGAATTTATGCGTGAAGTGAGAACAGTATGGTGGCCTGCGGGCGGGAATTTATGTGTGAAGTGAGAACAGTATGGTGGCCTCCGGGCGGGAATTTATGCATGAAGTGAGAACAGTATGGTGGCCCACAGGCGGGAATTTATGCGTGAAGTGAGAACAGTATGGTGGCCCACAGGCGGGAATTTATGCGTGAAGTGAGAACAGTATGGTGGCCCACAGGCGGGAATTTATGCGTGAAGTTAGAACAGTATGGTGGCCCACAGGCGGGAATTAATGTGTGAAGTGAGAACAGTATGGTGGCCCACAGGCGGTAATTTATGTGGGAAGTGAGAACAGCATGGTGGCCCACAGGCGGGAATTTATGTGTGAAGTGAGAACAGTATGGTGGCCTGCGGGCGGGAATTTATGCGTGAAGTGAGAACAGTATGGTGGCCTGCGGGCGGGAATTTATGCGTGAAGTGAGAACAGTATGGTGGCCCACAGGCAAGAATTTATGTGTGAAGTGAGAACAGTATGGTGGCCCATAGGCGGGAATTTATGCGTGAAGTGAGAACAGTATGGTTGCCCACAGGCGGGAATTTATGCGTGAAATGAGAACAGTATGGTGGCCCACAGGCGGGAATTTATGTGTGAAGTGAGAACAATATGGTGGCCTGCGGGCGGGAATTTATGTGTGAAGTGAGAACAGTATGGTGGCCCACAGGCGGGAATTTATGTGTGAAGTGAGAACAGTATGGTGGCCCGCGGGCGGGAATTTATCCGTGAAGTGAGAACAGTATGGTGGCCTGCGGGCGGGAATTTACGCGTGAAATGAGAACAGTATGGTGGCCCACAGGCGGGAATTTTTTACGTGACTAGTTGAATTGATTCTAGAGCCAACATCACAACACTCGGGGCATTGACATAAGCGCTACTTTACCATCTTCAGCAGCCAGCGCAGTTTCAGCACCAATGGTGCCAGTAGCAGTCTGATTATATGTCCGTTTTGCCTTTCCTCTGAGTGTCGAGTATCGGCTAGATCCCCAGAAAATACGTTTTCTGTTCAAAATTGCTCACGTGCTGCCATAAGGCCCTAAAATGTCACTACACCCCCCCCCCCCCCATTTGTGAGGGGGGGATTTACCAGTAAAAGATCAGTTATTTTGTCATGGTCCTTTGTAGGGTTGAGTGTTAATACATTTGCAATCTTTATGTTTAAAAAAATCATGGTTGCATGGCAATAGCCGCCAACTGGTGGGGGAGGAAGGGGGGGACATGTACTTAGAATCCTAAAATTTCAACAGAAAAAAAATAGGAATTGAGAAATAGATGCTGGATTCATGATGAACTTTAATCCTATATTGAGGTATGGGTGTCGTTTTTTTACTTTGAAGATGTTCTGAAATGTTTTTCTTAAAATTTTAAAATGTAGATTAGTTGAAATAGTTAAAAAACAATGTAGCATTATAAGACAATAATCAAATTAAAAAACGTAAAAACTTTCTAAAAATCTACTTTTAAATAAACATGTCCCTATAATATTCTTTAAGGAGTATCCACACCAAATTTCATGTTTCTAGTCTTTATATTAGCTGAGATTTAAGGATTTTACACACACACACAACAAACAGAAAGTAGAATTGTAAGAAAACTGACTTTTAAACCTTTTTAATCTGAAAAAAAAAATCCTCTCTCTCTGTCTGAAAACGTCCATGAGGAAAGACACTGGTTACCACATGTCATAATATGACTGCCAAATGCATTCAAAGTCTCATTATTATCATCCTGGGAACATTATTTGCATAGAATTATAGTTACCCACATTGTTCCGCCTTGTCAGGGAGCACTGTGTTATTTTGTACTCGCAGTTTCCATAATTGACTTAGTTTATGCAAATTTCATGCATTAGAGTGTATCTTTATGGTAGCGTTGTAGGGCTTCATCCTCCGTAGAACGTACAATTAGCCTCGTAGAGCAGTTGGAAGTATGGAAGGGGGTGGGTGATTTGAGGGTAAGGCAATAAGTAAGACGCAAATTTTCGTTTGAGAAAAGTCGATACCATTTTGAAAACTGTTTATTTTTACACGTACACTGTCCCTTTATATTTTAACATTATTTCCACCAACATTGATGTATTTTCCTATCGTTTTATCAGTCCTCCCTAACCTGCTGCATCGAACTGCGTGCTCTGTTTTCTAAGCCATATTTTCACTTCATATTCAACTTCTGCTTTATTCGCCAAATGTCTCCCGCCAAGGTGTGTGTTCAGTGCATTATGTTGTATGCTGAACCATGTGAGCACCCTGTTGCAGCGGCTACAGAGTCAACAGTTACTCGCCTGTCACGTCTAATCATCTCCTCCTACCGCTGCCCAGATGCGTTTGTTGCAGTCTCAACAGGGCGAACAGATTGGATTTCATCAACAATCGTAGAGCCTCCTTGAGAAAATTGTTTACCCAGCTGTGCACTCGCTTTACGGGATAAACATGTGTCTGCATAAACGAAACATTTCCATATGAATGTCCTTTGCAAGCAGCCCTTTTGCATAAAAAAACAAACAGCACGTTGTTCTTTGAGGATACACTCCATAAGTACATTCACTATTTTGTTTCTGTGTTGCGAATGCTCATGCAGCATCTAGCGCCACCTGACGAACGGAGACATAAAGTTCGATGTTGCTGTCACCGAATGACAACTTTAGAAACCACCAACTATATGTTCCTGCCGTCCCGTAACCATTTGTGACTTACTTATTGACTTCCCCTCGTCGTATATTTAATTAATATTCGTGTTAATAATATTGGTCGTTTTGTTAGAATGCAGCCACATCTGCTATTAAATCAGGCGTTACACATAAACAGATCCGCCATGAGGGCAAGAGGACCTAGCTAGGAGAACATGGACTGATGGCATTAAAGACATTGTACCATCCTTACGGATGTGACAGTGGTCTGTGCACCCATCAAACACTAGGCTACACACTTTTCCTCCCCATAATTCTAAGCGACAAACGTGGCAGGTGATAATGATGATGACTGGTAATTTATCTTTTTAATTTGATTTTCTTTCGTTATCTAAATATTATGTCTGTAATTTAAATTGTGCGAGGGTTGATTATTTGTATTTCAGTTTATTTATATATATATATATATTATATATATATATATATATATATATATATATATATATATATATATATATATATAAAAGGTTTACATACAGATTCTATTATGTTTTTTTTATTCTTCCAATGTCTTACAATATAGTGGGGAAGTATTTTGTAAAAAAGAAACTTTGTAACTTAAGAAAGTAATATATATAACATAATAGAATCTGTATGTAAACCTTTTATGTGTGTAAATCAGAAATAAGAGAGCTAACTACCCCCCCCCCCCCACCTCTTAAAACAGAGGGTGGTGGGCTATACATGTCTGAGAACCATTGATCTTAATTATCGCTATATGCTGATATATTACAGGTCTTGTCATGCACATAAGCCGAGGACATGTAACTTGTGTAGTCTCAGGTTACCACACGTCTTGTATTTAGTGACAGCGCTGAAGGTGACTTTCATCGTTGTCATCCTGACCATTCACTGACACCTGAGAGGTTCTTTGTGCCGCCGGCGTTACCGGATTCGGTGGACAAAGTAGGAAATAGTAACACTGCACCATGCCATGCATGTCGTAAGAGGCCACGGGTAAGGTGGGTCTTGGAGTTGATACCTCGTAAATCACAACACTCTTCAAATACGGCCAAGAACAAATGTAAGAATTTCAGAAAGTATTGTTTAAATGCTCATACTACTTATAGAAACATGGCGTGTTTCAAAGGCCACATTTTGCAACTATCGCAGGTCCGCGAGTAAATCAAACGCAGCCACAGGGTTGTAAAAAAGTAGGAATCATGGCACACTAGGCAATAAACGAAACAAATAACAGCTGGTTCATTCACACCTATAACCAGTAGTGATCAGGTGCGCCTTGCCATTGAGCCTACTATGTCTTTATGTAAGTAAGGATCCTTTTGAAGGCATTAGGCGTATTGGGCATATTATGCTAGACCTAAACTGTAAGACCCGTCGGCACGCGGTTGGTGATGTGGTCCATCCACCGTTACTTTATAGAACTCCACCTGCTACCTGTTCAAGCCTGGGAGCCAAGATAATGTTTGAAAACTATTCTGCTCCACGCGGATTTGAATCCACGACCTTCGGATCCGCAGGCGAGGGTCTAGCCGTTACATCACGGTGGCTCCCACACTTTTGTGTGCGCTCGTATATGTGTCTGGTCTCCCACACTTTTGTGTGCTCTCGTATATTTATCTGGTCTTCCATACTTTTGTGTGCTCTCGTATATGTATCTGGTCTCCCACACTTTTGTGTGCTCTCGTATATGTATCTGGTCTCCCACACTTTTGTGTGCTCTCGTATATGTATCTGGTCTCCAACACTTTTGTGTGCTCTCGTATATGTATCTGGTCTCCCATACTTTTGTGTGCTCTCGTATATGTATCTGGTATCCCACACTTTTATGTGCTCTCGTATATGTATCTGGTCTCCAACACTTTTGTGTGCTCTCGTATATGTATCTGGTCTCCCATACTTTTGTGTGCTCTCGTATATGTATCTGGTATCCCACACTTTTATGTGCTCTCATATATGTATCTTGTCTCCCACACTTTTATGTGCTCTCATATATGTATCTGGTCTCCCACACTTTTATGTGCTCTCATATATGTATCTGGTCTCCCACACTTTTATGTGCTCTCATATATGTATCTGGTCTCCCACACTTGTATGTGCTCTCGCATATGTATCTGGTCTCCCACACTTGTATGTGCTCTCATATATGTATCTGGTCTCCCACACTTGTATGTGCTCTCGTATATGTATCTGGTCTCCAACACTTGTATGTGCTCTCATATATGTATCTGGTCTCCCACACTTGTATGTGCTCTCGTATATGTATCTGGTCTCCCACACTTGTATGTGCTCTCATATAAGTATCTGGTCTCCCACACTTTTATGTGCTCTCATATATGTATCTGGTCTCCCACACTTTTATGTGCTCTCATATATGTATCTGGTCTCCCACACTTTTATGTGCTCTCGTATATGTATCTGGTCTCCCACACTTTTATGTGCTCTCATATATGTATCTGGTTTCCCACACTTTTATGTGCTCTCATATAAGTATCTGGTCTCCCACACTTGTATGTGCTCTTCTATATGTATCTGGTCTCCCACACTTGTATGTGCTCTCATATATGTATCTGGTCTCCCACACTTGTATGTGCTCTCATATATGTATCTGGTCTCCCACACTTGTATGTGCTCTCATATATGTATCTGGTCTCCCACACTTTTATGTGCTCTCATATATGTATTTGGTCTCCCACACTTTTATGTGCTCTCATATATGTATCTGGTCTCCCACACTTGTATGTGCTCTCGTATATGTATCTGGTCTCCCACACTTGTATGTGCTCTCATATATGTATCTGGTCTCCCACACTTGTATGTGCTTCTCATATATGTATCTGGTCTCCCACACTTGTATGTGCTCTCATATATGTATTTGGTCTCCCACACTTGTATGTGCTCTCATATATGTATCTGGTCTCCCCCACTTTTATGTGCTCTCGTATATGTATCTGGTCTCCCACACTTTTATGTGCTCTCATATATGTATCTGGTCTCCCACACTTTTATGTGCTCTCATATATGTATCTGGTCTCCCACACTTTTATGTGCTCTCGTATATGTATCTGGTCTCCCACACTTTTGTGTGCTCTCGTATATGTATCTGGTCTCCAACACTTTTGTGTGCTCTCGTATATGTATCTGGTCTCCCATACTTTTGTGTGCTCTCGTATATGTATCTGGTATCCCACACTTTTATGTGCTCTCGTATATGTATCTGGTCTCCAACACTTTTGTATGCTCTCGTATATGTATCTGGTCTCCCATACTTTTGTGTGCTCTCGTGTATGTATCTTGTCTCCCACACTTTTATGTGCTCTCATATATGTATCTGGTCTCCCACACTTTTATGTGCTCTCATATATGTATCTGGTCTCCCACACTTTTATGTGCTCTCATATATGTATCTGGTCTCCCACACTTGTATGTGCTCTCGCATATGTATCTGGTCTCCCACACTTGTATGTGCTCTCATATATGTATCTGGTCTCCCACACTTGTATGTGCTCTCGTATATGTATCTGGTCTCCCACACTTGTATGTGCTCTCATGTATGTATCTGGTCTCCCACACTTGTATGTGCTCTCGTATATGTATCTGGTCTCCCACACTTGTATGTGCTCTCATATAAGTATCTGGTCTCCCACACTTTTATGTGCTCTCATATATGTATCTGGTCTCCCACACTTTTATGTGCTCTCATATAAGTATCTGGTCTCCCACACTTTTATGTGCTCTCGTATATGTATCTGGTCTCCCACACTTTTATGTGCTCTCATATATGTATCTGGTTTCCCACACTTTTATGTGCTCTCATATATGTATCTGGTCTCCCACACTTGTATGTGCTCTCATATATGTATCTGGTCTCCCACACTTGTATGTGCTCTCATATATGTATCTGGTCTCCCACACTTTTATGTGCTCTCATATATGTATCTGGTCTCCCACACTTTTATGTGCTCTCATATATGTATCTGGTCTCCCACACTTGTATGTGCTCTCGTATATGTATCTGGTCTCCCACACTTGTATGTGCTCTCATATATGTATCTGGTCTCCCACACTTGTATGTGCTCTCATATATGTATCTGGTCTCCCACACTTGTATGTGCTCTCATATATGTATTTGGTCTCCCACACTTGTATGTGCTCTCATATATGTATCTGGTCTCCCCCACTTTTATGTGCTCTCGTATATGTATCTGGTCTCCCACACTTTTATGTGCTCTCATATATGTATCTGGTATCCCACACTTTTATGTGCTCTCATATATGTATCTGGTCTCCCACACTTTTATGTGCTCTCGTATATGTATCTGGTCTCCCACACTTGTATGTACTCTCGTATATGTATCTGGTCTCCCACACTTATATGTGCTCTCATATATGTATCTGGTCTCCCACACTTGTATGTGCTCTCATATATGTTTTCTGGTCTCCCACACTTTTATGTGCTCTCGTAAATGTATCTGGTCTCCCACACTTTTATGTGCTCTCATATATGTATCTGGTCTCCCACACTTGTATGTGCTCTCATATATGTATCTGGTCTCCCACACTTTTATGTGCTCTCGTATATGTATCTGGTCTCCCACACTTTTATGTGCTCTCATATATGTATCTGGTCTCCCACACTTGTATGTGCTCTCATATATGTATCTGGTCTCCCACACTTTTATGTGCTCTCATATATGTATCTGGTCTCCCACACTTGTATGTGCTCTCATATATGTATCTGGTCTCCCACACTTGTATGTGCTCTCATATATGTATCTGGTCTCCCACACTTGTATGTGCTCTCGTATATGTATCTGGTCTCCCACACTTGTATGTGCTCTCATATATGTATCTGGTCTCCCACACTTGAATGTGCTCTCATATATGTATCTGGTCTCCCACACTTGTATGTGCTCTCATATATGTATCTGGTCTCCCACACTTGTATGTGCTCTCATATATGTATCTGGTCTCCCACACTTGTATGTGCTCTCATATATGTATCTGGTCTCCCACACTTGTATGTGCTCTCATATATGTATCTGGTCTCCCACACTTGTATGTGCTCTCATATATGTATCTGGTCTCCCACACTTGTATGTGCTCTCATATATGTATCTGGTCTCCCACACTTGTATGTGCTCTCATATATGTATCTGGTCTCCCACACTTGTATGTGCTCTCATATATGTATCTGGTCTCCCACACTTTTATGTGCTCTCATATATGTATCTGGTCTCCCACACTTGTATGTGCTCTCATATATGTATCTGGTCTCCCACACTTGTATGTGCTCTCATATATGTATCTGGTCTCCCACATTTGTTTCAATATCTGCCAGTGTATTTGTAATTGATTTTTATTTCTTTGTGACTTTCCCATGATTAAATTTCATAATCCATTCTTGCTATACATAACCGGCGTTGATATATGCATATGAAATATGGACAAAAGCTGAAAAGAATTTAGTCTTAGTGGGGAGGGGATCTTTTAGAAGAATGCAAAGAACATCGCGGAATGAAAGGAAGAAACAAACAAATGAGGCTGTCCGCCTTGAGACAGAGGAAAACCATAAACTAATGAGAGAAATTAGTCGTAGACTGTCCGCGTTTTTTCGGTCACATTCTGAGAAGGAATGGGTTATAGAACTTGGTGACTGAATAAATTAATGAGAAGAGAGGAGAGCTGGGGAGGGGGATAAAAACATGGATGGCTTGGTTATATGGATGGGGTGGGACAAGAATAGTGGCCTGATCTGTGATTCTCAGTTGCGGAAACATGACCGCCTACACTTATTGGTATGATGAACATTGTACGTTCTGGTCCTTGCTTGTCCCATTGGTCCGGAAGTGCCTGTGGCACAGTAGTTAGCCATCTGCTTTGCGCTTTGTATGTGGTAAGTTCGATTTTTAAACTCCGTTGTACGTTTCGCCTTTCCAAGTATTTCGGTGATTCTTCTAGGTCGTTGTTGGGGATACGGAGTGTTGTGCTTTATGCGAAGGCTTTTAAAACACCTAAAAAGTACGATCATGCATTGTCCTTTGGCTTCTGCAGTACAAACACTAATGATCCATTGTGACTTCATGACGAAGAAAGCTTGGAGATATGATCAGAAATGACAATATCAGGACATTTCGCGGAGTCTGCGCAAAAATACACCGGAGACAACAAATTGGATGGTTCGGACATGTGTCAAGACAGCTACACGATAGCGCACCGCACAGAGCTTAGACATGATAACCATACAGAGCTTAGACATGATAACCACACAGAGCTTAGACATGATAACCACACAGAGCTTAGACATGATAACCACACAGAGCTTAGACATGATAGCGCACTACACAGAGCTTAGACATGAAAGCGCATCACACAGAGCTTAGACATGATAGCGCACCACACAGAGCTTAGACATTAAAGCGCACTACACAGAGCTTAGACATGATAGCACACCACACAGAGCTTAGACATGATAGCACACCACACAGAGCTTAGACATTATAGCGCACCACACAGAGCTTAGACATGATAGCACACTACACAGAGCTTAGACATGATAGCGCACCACACAGAGCTTAGACATGATAGCACACTACACAGAGCTTAGACATTATAGCGCACCACACAGAGCTTAGACATGATAGCGCACTACACAGAGCTTAGACATGATAGCGCACCACACAGAGCTTAGACATTATAGCGCACCACACAGAGCTTAGACATGATAGCACATCACACAGAGCTTAGACATGATAGCACACTACACAGAGCTTAGACATTATAGCGCATCACACAGAGCTTAGACATGATAGCGCACTACACAGAGCTTAGACATGATAGCACACCACACAGAGCTTAGACATTATAGCGCACCACACAGAGCTTAGACATGATAGCACATCACACAGAGCTTAGACATGATAGCGCATCACACAGAGCTTAGACATGATAGCGCATCACACAGAGCTTAGACATGATAGCACATCACACAGAGCTTAGACATGATAGCGCACTACACAGAGCTTAGACATGATAGCACATCACACAGAGCTTAGACATGATAGTGCATCACACAGAGCTTAGACATGATAGCGCATCAAACAGAGCTTAGACATGATAGTGCATCACACAGAGCTTAGACATGATAGCACATCACACAGAGCTTAGACATGATAGCTCATCACACAGAGCTTAGACATGATAGCACATCACACAGAGCTTAGACATGATAGCACATCACACAGAGCTTAGACATGATAGCGCATCACACAGAGCTTAGACATGATAGCACATCACACAGAGCTTAGACATAACGCCAGCAACGCCAGAAGTCGCCCATGCAAGCCAGCGATTGACATGTGCAATATCTCAGAATGTCTATACCAGCTTGTATATAATGTAGCCAAGGCTAACACTAGACGTTTATGTTTTTTTTTTTAAACCTGATGCTGAAAGGTAGAATAGGATTAGAGGGGGAGACGAAGTAGTAGCAGTACTAGCAGCAGTAGTAGTAGTAGTAGTAGTAGTAGTAGTAGTAGTAGTAGTAGTAGTAGTAGTAGTAGTAGTAGTAGTAGTAGTAGTAGTAGTAGTAGTAGTAGTAGTAGTAGTAGTAGTAGTAGTAGTAACAGTGTCGGCTCTGTGGCTAAGTCGATGCGAACGCTTCGTAATGCCGGGATGCCGGGTTCGATCCCAGCTGCAGGAGATGGGCCTTGCGTTGGTTTCGACAGTGGTATCAAGAAAGCCGACCGTCCAGAGGCAATGGCAAACTACTGGTCGTAATTTGCCTAGGGGTTGGTTCCGCGACGTCTTGTAACAGATACGCAACTAACCTTAGTAATAATAGTAGTATTTGTAGTAGTAGTTATATTTCTAGGTATGGCAAATTCCGCACAGAAGGCCGGAACGTTTACCTTCGCCGATGACGTTATTGTCCCGGCATGTAGAGTTTAATAACATAATGAAAATGCCCAATAAGTCACTCTGAAAATGTTTTTATTTCGCCAATACAAGCATTGTATGTAGTTTGTTATGGGCGGGCGTCATCAAAGATGACGTTATTGTCCTGACATGTAGAGTTTAATAACATATTGAAAATGCC
This sequence comes from Candidula unifasciata, assembly GCA_905116865.2. NCBI lineage: Eukaryota > Metazoa > Mollusca > Gastropoda > Stylommatophora > Geomitridae > Candidula > Candidula unifasciata. The sequence continues at coordinate 15,461 of CAJHNH020001181.1, forward strand.
CGATAAGTCACTCTGTAAATGTGCTTATTTCGCCCATACAAGCATTGTATGTAATTTGTTATGGGCGGGCGTCATCGAGGAGTTTGTCAACCACTTGTGTAACAGGTAATCTGCCTAGGAATGTCCGTCTGAGGCAGGCCTGATGAAATCCGTTGTTAAGGCTGCCTCCAGGGGCCTGCCTCTGTCGCTAGTGGTAGGTTATAGTCTTTTGATCTCATGGCAGCCCTAAACCTTGTAAATATTTCCTGTAATTTAAATCCACAAAAGGTACAGCAATATACATTTCCTTGTGTAAACTCCTTGTTCGTTGTCATGGTGGAGTATTCTAGTTTGATTTACTGATAAAGACTTTGGTAGAATCGTTTGGTTGTTCAAGTGCTTGTCTTTCCGCAATTCCTTTCCTTCGTTGAGCGTCTCAGTCACGGTTAATGTTGTAGCGAGTGGTTTTCAAGTATTGCGGTACCTTGAGTTTATTAATGAAAGATGTATTACTTGTTACCTGTTGTCCGTATAGACATCCTAGCACAAAGGTCCGACCCATTCGGGCTCCGTTCTCCCACGCAGCAGGCGTCTCAGCGTCTTCATGCTCAACATACCTAGCAGAAGTTGACTGGCATATCTTCTCTCTTCGACCTGCAACCGGTTTCAGCATGCTTGAACGAGAGATGTATTCAATCACAGCACTCCGTGGTTGCTGCGAACTCCTCTTTAACTAGTCCACAAGCGTAAAACAAGTGATTCATCAAACGTCTTGTGCCCTTAGTGAAAGGTCTGGCTGCCCCAGGTTGCACGCCCATATCCACCAACCTGTATAGGAAGGAAACAGAGTCCTGCTTGTTGTCTTATTCTTCGCTCTGTTTGGGTAGTTTGGGGCTGAAACTAGCAGTAGCATCAAAACACTGAAAGGGGGGGGGGGCTGCGTGGTCTCGAGGCATGGTGTCCGCCTCGAGTGCTAGAGATTCTGGGTTCAATCCCCGGCTAAGGGCTGGAATTTTTTCAGGCGGACTTGGACTTCTAGTAGTTTCCCCCTGGTCTCTGGGTAGTGATATCAGAAGCCCGTGTGTATTGCTGCGCGCGCAAAAAACCCCTTCGCAGTTGGAAATCGAAAAGAGTAGAATAACAGCTCTGGTCGGGCAAAATTTGGAGTTAAAAATCTACCCAAAAATATTTCAGGGTTACACCCGTGTGCCATAATGTTGATCTGTTGTTCAAACCCCAAAAAACTTCAAAAGCACTAAAATTACTTCGTGGTAATCAATAAAATGGAGTGGAAGAGAGGCAGGGAGGACAACGAGAAATTGTTTGGGGATTAAATGAAAGAAAAATGGAGGCTCGTTTCTTCTTTCTTCTTCTTCTGGCTGTAAACTCTGGCAGCTGGTTGTGGTTGTTCACCCACTTGTAGATTTTTTTGTGTTGTTCCAGAATTTGTTTTTTTTTATATCAGAAGTGATCGAAAATATATTAAATAGAATGCAGTGCACAGACATGATTGTTAACGCTACACGGTATCAACTATAAGATGCGCATATGTGTGTTTGCGTCTGCTTGTGTTTATTTCACAATACATGGGATTGACAAGAGAGAAGAGCAAGATGTAGAGGGGAAAAAAGGAGAAAGAGGATTGACTATTGCACCGGGTTTTGTCCCACATGGCTCGATCTCTCTACGCAGAATGGCTAGCCGAGGGCGCGCACACAGCACGAACTCCGTAGCTTTGGCAAGATCCCCGGGGATTTCAGTGAAGAATGCACTCGTGAGCTGAAAGGCGCAGTCGTCAAAAGAACCCTAAGACCTTCATAGCTCAAGGTGGCCACTTCGCCACGAAGACCCTTCAGACAGAGGGGGCGAGAGAACCAACTTTATTTTCCAGGAGGTCACAAACTGGGCATGCTCGGAAAGTGGAGGAGGGGGGGGGGGTGTTGGACCAACCGTCGTCCCTTGTGGGGGGGGGGGGGGCATTCATCATAGCCTTTCCAAAGCCAATATTTGACATCTGTCCCGAGAGCAAGTTTCCACATCGTGCTTGTTTTCCCCCTGGACTGAGGCTGCTAACAAGTAGGGTCGAAATACTGAGCACTCGTGAGAGCATTCATCCCGAGTTTGCGCTTGGGGGATCGGGCTGGTCTATCGAAGGAATCTCTTCCTTGTTGACACAGAGAAAGCAAGCCTGCCCAAGATGTTCCCCGGTTGCCCTTAGGTGGGCCACAACAATGTGCCATTGGGGCAGAATGTTGTATCGGGAATTCCATGGCAGAAGGCGCTTTAATGTCCTAGATATGATTTCCTCTGTGAATTCACGTGTACCCGTACTACTACTATAATTAATAAGTGAACAATCAAACCAGAGGTTAAATGTCTTAGCAGAACAGTCGATGTGCCAAGAAAAGATAAAATAAAAACTGAGGAAAATGGAATGTTAGGACTGAAACCAGTCATACGATTGATTAAAAAGCAACAGATAAGATGGTTAGGTCATCTGACATGAATGTCCGGTAGCAGCTGCTACACTGAGCAAGGGAAAGAACGTGCAGAAGATGGAGCGACGACGTCAGAACAGTCGCAAAGATTAAGGATCAGCGTATTAGACACACAGCAGACCCTGGCATCTCCAGCGACCCCCCTCCCCCCTCCTCATATTGACGAGGTGACTGTGCAGTAAAGAAAAAGTAGTGCACCTTACTTATCTTGCGTTGGGGAAGGGCAGGGGCACCTTAACCCGTAGGACCGCTGGGCACTTGCCCGGGGTGCTCCACGAGCGTAGGGGCTCCTTGTGACTTGCCATCAATAGAAATATTTGACGTTTACATTATTTATGTGTAATATAAAAACTTTGAATACAAATGTTATAGACGGATAATAGGAATGTCACGGGTAAAGAAAAGAACAAATGCATGCATACTTTTTCTTCTTCTTCTTCTTGTTCACCGGCTGTGAATTCCGGCGGTAAGTCGCGGTTGTTCGTCCAAAATGGACTTTTGGCTTTGACCTTGACCTGAGTTTTGCGTGTACATCCGTTTTACTGGCTTATTTGTTTGCAGTACTCGTTCCCCGCATACTTTAGGAACTGAATATTGAAGAAGGTTGGCTATTAAAGATAATTAAAAAACACACACACACACACAGACAATTGAAATATTTTAGTCACTTGAAACGTCACGAAAGTTGAGAGAGAACAGTAATTGAGGGTTTTATGCCTGGGAAGAGAGGAAGATGAAGGCCAAAGAGACGATGGGTGCAGGATGTGATATCTAGATTGGTGTATCAGACGCGGGACATCTTGCTTGTAATCGAGAAGTTTTCCGGAAGGTTGTTATGGCAGCAAGGTTCTGCAAAGGCCATGCTACTGACTGACTGAATATAAAACCGAAATTATATTTCCTCTTTTCTCTCAGTGTGAGTATCTTAAGTACAATATGACTCATAATGACAATTGTCAGACTCTCCCTGCACTGTACACAGAATAATTGTGGACGATTTGAAATCTGTGTTCCCGGATGTTGAAATTGTACTCAGAGTCTCTGCACACGGTGGTAACCAACTTTACAGGAGAACGTTGTGGTTCAAGGCTGAAACTCATTTTTTTTTAAATGCAGCATCGTTTGTGAACTGGTTTTCGCTTATGTGCGTAAATAAAAATGTTTTTTTTCCTGAAGACCACTGAATTCAAGTCAATAACAAAGCAATTCTGTGAAAAGAAGTGCGACAAATGCTTGTTTCAGTAAGTTCATGGTAATTTTGTACTGTGGTATCTAATCTATCTTATGTTTTAACGCCAGTTCTGTTGAAGAGCCGGTAAAATAATTAGGTGTTCAATATATACCACCATTATTTAACATTTTATTCTTAAAAAAATGGTTGTCCTACTGGCGACAGCTCACCAATTTGCCCAAGGGCCCATAACTCTCTTAAACTTAATTGGTGCATGTAAAGTTTTCCGGCCCAGCAAGAGAGTGACTTCCCTTCTCATTCACGCCTCTTCGTGTCGCGGTGGTGTCACGCTTAGTGACCGGCCAGCAGCACGTAGTATTATACTCCTTGTTATCAACAGCCGGCGATATCGCGTGTTCTATGATCCAAGATTTGATCGCTTTTAACTGTCCCAAAACATGTAGAAATGGCCCTTTCCCCAACCCCCTAACTCACAACCTTAACCTTCGTCCTACCAGAAAGTGCAGCCTACGTCCCACGTCTGGCTGCATACAGTCATACGACCTAGGTTGCATGCAGTTTTAGGATCGTTAAAAGCGCTCACATCGTGGAATACAGAACACGCGATATCGCCGACCACTGACAACGAGTTAAATACGACGTGTTTCTGGCCGGTCACTAAGGGTGACACCCCCGCATCTTAGGACAGGTCGTGCGACGCGACAAGGCATGCATGGGAAGGAAAGTCACTCTGGTCCGGAAAACGTTACTACAACTGTTTAATTATACTTAAATGGGAACTCTTTGGAAAAAAAGTTGGGAGTTTGCTAGTTCCTTTCATTAAACGCCTTATAGATTATGAATGGCTTCAAAGAACTAGGTCATATGCGTTTTAAAATTGACTATAAACCTTGGTTCTTAATTTATAACGTACCCCAAACACTAAATCCCCGTGGGAAATCCACAGCTGACCTGACAGTCCATTATTTCAATGTGGGTTTTTTTTTTAGTGTTCATCTAGTGTCTGATAATGCTAACCCTAACCCTAATCCTAAACTTGGCTGTAGATAAATCGCGAGAAACTACAACCTGAACACCCTAGAATTTATTGGGAATGTCTCCCATGACGTTGTCGTGACGTCAGGGGTAAGTTAAAAATTAAGTACTTAAACCTTGACCTCATTTAATTATGTAGACAACCTTGACCCGAAAAAAATAAAGGGTTGTTGTATTGATAACCCAGAGTTGTTTATTCTGATCTTTTAAATCTGCATGCCCTGCCTGTCGATCTTCAGTCTCTTTCTCTCTGCCGTACGCTAGATCTTTGTTGTTCACTTTTACTTTTCACTCTCTGGCCCTTATTTTCTGCTAATTTATTAACTCACTCACAGGCATATCGTCTCAAAATACTCTAGAATTCTCCTTCTCTGTTTCTTTCTCTATATTTCATTTTTACGGTCTTTCACATTTTCTCTCTTGTCCTCTTCTACTGTCTCTCTGTAGTGTATTCTCAGCATGTCTCTTTTATTTCTCCCTCTTATTATATGTTCTCATTCATTCTGTCACCGTTCTTCAACTAACTTCTTCTTACCTTCTTCCTCGTTCAAACCTCTTTGATACTTTCCAGCACCCCAACCCTCTTTCTCTTTTCATTTCTACTTCCCAACTTTCCACCACTTGACCATGTGAAGTCCTGAACTTCCTTTCCACATTTCCGCTGTCGAAACGGTTATAAATTTTCACAAAACGTATACTCGTCACTACGATTTATGAACTATATTCTTTCCCAGCGCTTCACTAATTAAATTTGTTCCGTGCACGTAACGCCGAGATAATACAACTTTTTTGCACTTCCTTTCGGATGGCGCGAAAACAAAGGGGCAATATAAAAACATGGATTTCAGTTATAGGACTGGTGGCGTTTTCATTACAAATATGGACTGCAGACCATGGGAACTCTTTCGAGCGTTACTCTGAGGCCACGTGTCGCGATATGGTGCCCCAGATCTGTGACGGTGTTGCCTGAGGCACGTGCAGTGTTTAGTTACCTTGATTTCATTAAGGCTCGTACTAGTGACCTAATTTTGCATTTTGCACCTGCACAGTTTGTGGGATCGCCTTCAATTGTAGGTTACAACTTGTGCGATCACGCGCACGTGTGTGTTTGGGCGCGCGCGACGGTTTGAACGTGAGACTTTGTCTCGTGGCTCAGTTTCATTGTTTCTGTCGTTAGCTTCGCATCCCCTTCTCCCTCCCTCTATTCCCCACTCACTCATTCTCTCTATATCACAAAGATTCGTTTCTTTCACCTTCCTCATTATAGTTATAACAGCTGCATCAACCAATCCGTATACTCCACTATTTGTATCCTATCTATCTATCTATCTATCTATCTATCTATCTATCTATCTATCTATCTATCTATCTATCTATCTATCTATCTATCTATCTATCTATCTATCTATCTATCTATCTATCTATCTATCTATCTATCTATCTATCTATCTATCTATCTATCTATGCCCGACTCTCTAGCGTAGTTGGCTAAACCGGATTGCGCGGAGACCGGGTGACGAACTCCTTGTGGTCCGGGTTCAATCCCGGGGGTAGACAGAAAAGCCACATTTCTCCCAGATTTACGGTATTTACAATGGAATCAAGGCCGAAAGGTTGCGATATCCATAATACCGAGCCAAAGGGTTAACAACTCATGGCTTCTGGATACTAAACAAACAAAAACAATCTATCTATCTGTCTGTCTGCCTGTCTGTCCGTCCGTCTAGCTATCTGTTTAATCTATCTACCTGTCTGTCTATCTATTCAATCTGTCTGTCTGTCTAGCTCTGTGTGTGTGTGTGTCTCTCTCTCTCTCTCTCTCTCTCTCTCTCTCTCTCTCTCTCTCTCTCTCTCTCTCTCTTTCTCTTTGAGAAATGTTTTCTTCTCGCATGTATACCAAATCCAACCACCACTCCACGCACACAGAGAGAGTTTGAATGGTAAGTTAGCCGTATTTCGGGTTCTTTCTCTCACTCTCTTTCTTTCTCTCAAACACACACTATGACCTACATTTTCCACACACGTACACCCACTCCCTCTACACTGTGACTCCAATATTTGTTGTGTAAACTATTGCCTCCACCATAACCACACCTCCCCCACCCCCCCCCCCCACCCCACCCCACCCCGCCCACGACCCAGGCGATCAATAAAGGGCTCAGTTTGTGACGATCCATTGTAGCCAGATTAGTTCAGGCAGCCGCGGTGCAGTATGGGAGCTGCGCTACCTGACCCCTGTCGACGTGCCAGAAGCCTGGGATTTATTTTTATTCCAGGACCCTTTCTGCACACCGTCTCTTCGTGTCGATAGACTACAGTAGCTACTCGGGACACGTTCTTATGCTTGTCCTTCGGTTTCTCCCCCATGTGACGCATCAACAAACAATAGTTAGCAGTGTCTCCTTTGTTTCCATTCCATTCTGTCCTCTTTGTTGCTCGTATTTACGCTATCCCATCCTCGTTGTGAGTAGGTGTTACTTCGGTGGATTTCAGAGGTAGTTAAAGTTGCCACTAATTGAAACATAAGTGATGAAATCGGCTTTTAATAAAGGCCTTACACATTTTTTTTTAAAATGTGTGGTACTGCGTACCGCCATAAGAGAAGCAGAAGACAGACCATCGTCAATTGGTGATTTCATCCAAAGCGCACGCATTTGTGCGCGATGTGCCACTTGTGTCTCATGACCAGAATAACGTAATAGCTTAATTAAGCGTGGAAAAGCAGTGGCACCTATTCCCCGGATACTTCATGCATCATCCGTATGGACTGCAGCTTCCGGTAGACCTAGCGAGACCCAGCCTAAACAGTCATTAAAAATACATCGGTTGTGTGTGACCCACTTTTATTTAAATATTGTACCGCCTTCTGTGACTGAACTAATTAACTTAACAATGGCTACAGCTGTTTTTAATGGGAGAATGGGTTGACAGTGTTATATGGGTGTTTTTTATGACCAGCTCCAGGGCGCACCAGACGGTACACCGGTGTAGTCAGACAGTGGTGTCTGCATCCACAGGAACAAAAATGGTTAATGGGCAAAATTTACTGCTTCCCCGACCGGTTGTCCATAGCTGAAAATTGGAGTTCATTCATTAAGTTTGATTTGATTTCAACTGACATCACAGCACTCGGGGCATTCCCATAAGCGCTCCGTCCCCATCTTCAGCAGCCAGCGAAGAGTTCCGATACTAATGGTGGCAGTAGCATTCTGATTAAACGTCCGTCTTGCCTTTCATCTGAGCCTCGAGCAGAACCTCTGCCACTCCCCGCTGCATCAATCTCACCAGACTGGTAATCCATCTGCTCCTCCGAACTGTACACGCTCTCCCACAGGGCACTAACCACGTCTGCCTTATCATGTATCAGTATTCCACCAAGTTGTGCAGAGCCAGCCAGTCTGTCCGCCTGTTCATTAGCTTGAAATTTTAGTAAACCTCTTTAGAGGCATGCTCGTTATTATTTAAGTTGTGCACGTTGAAAGCAGTTTATACATTAACACTACCTCTTCAGTCCACATCTCCTCTCTTTGTCTTCTTGCATTGTGTCTCCCCTCTATTCGCTTTCCGTCCTCGTTCAAATCATCTCAGCTATCCGATCTCCTCTCTATCCCTTTTATCGTTCTGAGCTCTCTCTTTCTTGTCTTGGTCCTCTCAAACCCTTTCTTTCCATTCTGTATCCCCGTCAGCAACTTTCTCTTCGTGCCTTCCACTCTGACCCCTTCGCTCATCATTTTGAAGTGATTCAGATTAGGGTTGTAAATAAACATGTAACCAGTTCTCTACTTCCCTACCGTGCCGCCTTCGGCCACTTCCTGTACTTTGTACATAAACATGTAACCAGTTCTCTACTTCCCTACCGTGCCGTTTTCCGACCACTCCCTGTACTTTGTGACTCATCTGAGCCAAATCCTCCCACTGATAGTTACTGTCACGATGAGAGGAGCACACCTGACAGACGCGCGCCATCTTAGGCGGCTTTGTCCAAACGAGGCGATTTGAACCAAATCTGCATATACAGAGGGAAAGCTGGGAGGGGGAGGGGGCTAAATCGGAGCCGTCGTGGTGTGGCGGCTAGACGCTCGCCTCATGCCCTAAGGTTGAAGGTTCAAATCCGCGCCGGACTTTTCCCCGACCCAACCTAAAATTGGTATCAGGTAAAGTCCTAGGAAGTAAAGGCGACCGGCGTTATGTTTACCACCACACCCAAGTGCCCACTGGTATATAAAATACAGTGTAGACCTGATAAGTAGAGCTCACCGGAGACCGAAGAAATAGTTCTTCTTTTTAGAAATTCCTCTTATCCAGATAATAATTTTTGCAAGAAAAACTGCCGGGGATAAATAAGTTGTTCTTCACAACAGAAATTCCACACATCCGAGATCTCCTTAAGCGGTCCGCACTGGGTACTTAATTTATAACTTACCCCTGACGTCACGACAACGTCACGGGAGACATTCCCAATAAATTCTAGGGTGTTCAGGTTGTAGTTTCTCGCGATTAATCTACAGCTAAGTTAATGGTTAGGGCTAAGGTTAGGGTTAGGGTTAGGATTAGAAGACACTAGATGAACACTCAAGAAAAGCACCACACAACAGCACACTTGCACCCCTTGAAATAGACTGTCAGGTCAGCTGTGGATTTCCCACGGGGATTTCGTGTTTGGGGTACGTTATAAATTAAGAACCCCGCACTGTATAGATCTAGCACTCTGCCCAATATGCCCGATGGCGTCGGAGAAAGTCTTTTACTTTGTTTATATGTTTTTCTAATAGAAAGCCACCCCCGCACAGGGGGGGGGGGGGGGGGGCATTTTAAATTTAGATCCGAGCCGTTGAAGTGTTCGAAACAGTTTCATGCTCTTGGATGTTGATACAGCTCTTCTTTTTGTCTGACTTCTGGACATTACCTACGTGTCTAGATTCCGCTATATAACAGCATTAAAAAAAGAAGGTCAGCCAACTACTTAATTAGTTGGTTGACAGATTATCCTCACTGCACCTCGGATCATTCAGTCCATCAGTGATCGGATGCCCTCCTCAGTAAATCTCGCAGCGTGTAGCGACTGACGACACCGGTTCTGTGTTGGGTGCTCTTGTCTGGCCACACCCCTTTTAACATGTTGCACTTGCAGTCTGGTCATGGTTGCAGATTCAGTCATCACTTGGTTCTCGCAAATATCTTCTCGTAGTGCATTCGGTATGTGGGCCTGATCCATGGCACGTCCGCCCTCCACAGAAGCTTTACATACAAGCCTATCAGCTTGCAACTAACTAGACTGATCTGTCACACATCGGAACCAGTGCGCTGATTGTGGTCAGCTTGCAACCATCTAGTCAGATCTGTCACACATCGGAACCAGTGCGGTGATTGTGGTCAGCTTGCAACCATCTAGTCAGATCTTTCACACATCTGAACCAGTGCGGTGATTGTGGTCAGCTTGCAACCAACTAGTCAGATCTTTCACACATCAGAACCAGTGCGGTGATTGTGGTCAGCTTGCAACTATCTAGTCAGATCTGTCACGCATCGGAACCAGTGCGGTGATTGTGGTCAGCTTGCAACCATCTAGTCAGATCTGTCACACATCGGAACCAGTGCGGTGATTGTGGTTAGCTTGCAACCATCTAGTCAGATCTTTCACACATCGGAACCAGTGCGGTGATTGTGGTCAGCTTGCAACCATCTAGTCAGATCTGTCACACATCGGAACCAGTGCGGTGATTGTTGTTAGCTTGCAACCATCTAAACAGATCTGTCACACATCGAAACCAGTGCGCTGATTGTGGTCAGCTTGCAACCATCTAAACAGATCTGTCACACATCGGAACCAGTGCGGTGATTGTGGTCAGCTTGCAACCATCTAGACAGATCTGTCACACATCGGAACCAGTGCGCTCATTGCGGTCTGTGGTTTACACCCATTATCATAATCTTTTAACCACAAACCAGCCACTCAAGGACATTCCAAAATGTGGTCACGAACTATTTACCCTTGTCTTCCTCTCACTTTCAGCGTATCATTTTAGATGTCGCATTTTCTGGGTTGACAGTAGAACCTGGTGTCGATGCGTATTTAAGCGTTAGCAAGTAACGATTACTTTGGAGAGGGTATCACCTGATATTTTCTCCGCATCATTTCGCTTTGAGATCATGCGTGCGCAGTTAGCATTGTAGTACTAGTAAGTGGTAGCTTTCACACATTACAGTTTCTACATAGTGTGGTAGGCATACAGCGAGCCTTTATTTCGCTATGGTGGGGACGTCAACCGACTGACACCGTATTTATCATAGGAATCGACTAATTTTGGACTTCCTTCGAAGTCTGAGTACGTCTGCTTGAACTGAGTCAGCATTCGGGGCATTCCCATGCGCGCTCCGTCCTCATCTTCAGCAGCCAGCGCAGAGTTCCAGTACTAATGGTACCGGTTGTAATCTGGTTATATGTCCGTCTTGCCTTTCCTCTGAGTGTGGTGAGCCGGCTGGACCTTTGAGTTACACCCTAACTCTAGGCCATAATAATCTTGTTTCTCCTCTGACTTCGTTACATGTTCCCAAAGTGACCACATTTGCCTTGTCTGTATCAATTCACCACCTAGTGGTGCAGTTCCAGCCAATCTGTCTGCCTGTTTATTCCCAACCACGCCTGCATAGCCTGGAGAAAAGATCCAAAGTGTGCTCACTACCCGTGATCTTCCCAGTGAAGCTTGCCACTCTGCTCGAAGCATTCCTGTCTTCACCTTTCTCTGCTTGAAAGGCAAGGAAGAGTCTGCATAACAATAAGCCAAATCTGTAAAACGGATGGTTACGCAATACTCAGGTTCAGGGGCAAGACAAATCCAGAAGTGGATGAACAACCAGAATTGTCCGCCGGAGTTTATAGCCGGCGAACGCGAAGAAGAGAAGAAGGACGAGGAAGAAGAAAAAGAAGAAGGCAGATGCACTCCGACTTGGAAGGAAACTCCTAATTAGTCGACTTTTACGACATGCTTCTTAGTTGTTAGGGAGGCATGGGTGTATTCTTGTTTCTCCCATAATCGGACTCCGGAACCTACACGGGGAGTATAAAACAGCTTATATATAACAATACCAATTACTAGTACAACAATGCCAATTGCGCACGCATATTCTCAACAGCAAAGCGACAAGATAGAAAATATCATACGAAACCCTCTCCAATGCGATCGTTACCGGCTAAGGCTAATGCACACGAATTGATCACGCCTCGCCACTTACCTTTTATTAGACTTCTGGGGTTAGCGCTATTCCCCGACCCTCCAGCGTGTACCAGTAAAACACTGTGTATTCGAAGCATTCGACCACGACCACTCCTTTGACAAAGTAACTCGATATGTAGACATTCTTGGCCATGGAGTCACCCAGGGCCAGAGTGCCACATCCGGGCCAGAGATAAGAGGCCCTAGAAAAGCTCTTCAGTGTGTGAAAAGGGTACACGTACTTCTAGTGTTTCGAAACTTTCAGCTCAATTATTGATCCACTGTTGACATTATCGTTGGTGTACGCCGCCTCAATTGCTGTTCCCGCAACCCTAGCAGGACAATGAGAGAATTCCCGCCGTTTTTTGGCAGTGCTGATATTTTGGGGGTTCCCCGCCCTGTTCAGTCCACAGATGATAAACACGTTACATTATTTACTTTACAAATGTAGTAATTACCGTCCTGCTGTTATGCATATCTTATTTTAAATAATATCATGTCCTGTCTGATAGTCTCAAGAAAAAAATATAACAATAATAAAGAAAAGTTGTGTATTGTTCGGTAGCCTAGTACAGTGTTCATCAACCTTTTTAACACTCACGGACCAAAACACTAGACGCCAGCCTGCGGATCGGAAGGTCGTGGGTTCGCGTCCTGACAGGGTCGTACTTTTTTTCAAAAGATGACCTTGACTCTCAGGTCGATCCAGCCCTGAGTGGGTACAAGGTGTATTCCTGGGAAGTAAAGGCGGCCGGCGTGACCACATCACCAACCAAGTGCCGAGTGGTCTAGCCCTATATTCCCAGGCGTGAAAATGGGACCTTTACAGACCAAAACAAGGGAACGTATCGTGTCCCACCTGACTGCCAACCAAACCTTTATTGTTAAAGGATTGTAGTAAAGAACAGGGGGGGGGAAACCTGTATTGTTAAAGGATTGTAGTAAAGAACGGGAGGAAAACCTGTATTGTTAAAAGATTGTAGTAAAGAACAGGAGGAAAACCTGTATTGTTAAAGGATTGTAGTAAAGAACAGGAGGAAAACCTGTATTGTTAAAGGATTGTAGTAAAGAACAGGAGGAAAACCTGTATTGTTAAAGGATTGTAGTAAAAAACAGGAGGAAAACCTGTATTGTTTAAGGATTGTAGTAAAGAACAGGAGGGAACCTGTATTGTTAATGGATTGTAGTAAAGAACAGGAGGGAACCTGTATTGTTAATGGATTGTAGAAAAGAACAAGAGGGAAATCTGAATTGTTTAAGGATTGTAGTAAAGAACAGGAGGGAAACCTGTATAGTTTAAGGATTATTGTTAAGAACAGGAGGGAAACCTGTATTGTTTAAGGATTTTAGTGAAGAACAGGAGGGAAACCTGTATGGTTTAAGGATTGTAGTAAAGAACAGGAGGGAAACCTGTATGGTTTAAGGATTGTTGTAAAGAACAGAAGAGAAACCTGTATTGTTTAAGGATCGTAGTAAAGAACAGGAGGAAAACCTGTATTGTTTAAGGATTGTAGAAAAGAACAGGAGGAAAACCTGTATTGTTTAAGGATTGTAGTAAAGAACAGGAGGGAAACCTGTATTGTTTAAGGATTGTAGTAAAGAACATGAGGGAAACCTGTATGGTTTAAGGATTGTAGTAAAGAACAGGAGGGAAACCTGTATTGTTTAAGGATTGTTGTACAGACATACCGCTGGGTTGCCACCTGGTCAGAAATACCATCTTGCTGGGTTGTGCCAAGTGGCGTAGCAAGGTCTGGTGTCACCCGCTGCAGAACATTGTCTGTCGCCTCTCATAGGTGCTCCGATCTCCTCCTAAGCAGTCCAAGTTTAAAACGACCGATGACGCCTGTTCTCTGTTGATTGATCAAACGTCTTGTCCCGTTAGTGAAATGTTCGTTTCTCATTTATGAATAAACCGGACCCCCCCCCCCCTTTTTTTTTTTCATACATGACCGTGGCTTCCAAGTCGACCCAGCCTTAAATGGGTGCCAGGTAAAGTGCGGGGAAGTAAAGGAGGCCGGTGTTATGTTGCCCACATCACCCACCGAGTGCTAACTGGTCTATAAAATATACCTATAAGCCAAACAGGCCTGAAGGCGCGGGAAAGGGTCCTTTAGTTTGCTTTGACATTTATGAACTAAAAGCGTTATCAGATTATTTTATTTTCTCTTCTGCAGCTGTTGGGACATTGAAACAGTTCAGCGCTGTGACCGATCACCATGTTGCCAAGCATGGCTTCGACTGCGACCACTTCACGCCCGCCAACCGTCCATACTGTATCCGGTTCAACTATTCCATGTGCGAGCTGACCCCAGTTCACCTTCTGCGTGGGGTGGACCCGTTCAGGAAAGATGGACTCAGCAGTTCGCATCTCTTCAAACTGTGGCCCATCGCACTGAAGGAAACCGACTGGCATGCCAATGACATGGGGGTGTCAAGACGGGTTAGTGGCGGTGTGGGAGAATGAATGGGAAAAAGTATGGAGAGGAGAGAGAGAGAGGGAGAAAGGGGGGGGGGGAGGATGGGGGTGGCAGAGGGTACAGAGAATGGTTATTAAACTGGCGGCCAGCAGGACTGTGTGTGCAACAGTTTTAGAGAAAAAATTGGTGACTATATACGTGGTAGATTTTCTTTTTGTTCGTTATGTAGGCCAGCTAGTTCAACATCATCATCATCGTCACGGTCCTCCTGTGCCATTATATATATCACATAGGGCTCGTAGTCTATTTCTCTGTTCCACTGTATCCGTTGCCATCTCTTGAATGCATACAGCACTTTTGACCTCTGTCACTAACATTAATTTCAGGGTTTCTTTTTCTTACTCTTCGTTTACTTTAACTCCAAATTTTGCCTGGGCGTTAGGCTACTCTTTTCGATTTCCAACTTCTTCTTCTCCTACCTTTCTAATACCCGATGGAGCATAGGCCCTCAACCAACTCACGCCAAGTCGTTCTATCTTTTGCTGTCGCATGCAGCTCTCCCCACCGCCTTCCCATCTTTCTAACTTTATCCTCCAGCTTCCTTCTCCATGTTTTTTGTGTGCCTTCCTTTATTCCAATGCCCTGTGGGTTCCAGTGCAAAGATGTTCTAGTTATATTGTTCTCCGGTTATCTCAATGCGTGTCCTATCCAACGCCAGCGGGTTTCACTTCTTGGCCCACTGGAGCTTGCTTAGTTCTCTCCCAAAGCTCTACATTAGTTATTCTATCACACAATTTAATTCTCTTTATTCTGCGCAGGCACCACTTAATGAATTTCTCTTATTTCGGTAATCCTCTTGAATACGTCTCATTACTTATTGAATATCTGGCTCAGCTAGTTCACCAACCACTATTCTGCAGGTAATATCTGGCTCAGCTAGTTCACTAACCACTATTCTGCAGGTAATATCTGGCTCAGCTAGTTCACTAACCACTATTCTGCAGGTAATATCTGGCTCAGCTAGTTCACTAACCACTATTCTGCAGGTAATATCTGGCTCAGCTAGTTCACTAACCACTATTCTGCAGGTAATATCTGGCTCAGCTAGTTCACTAACCACTATTCTGCAGGTAATATCTGGCTCAGCTAGTTCACTAACCACTATTCTGCAGGTAATATCTGGCTCAGCTAGTTCACTAACCACTATTCTGCAGATAATATCTGGCTCGGCTAGTTCACTAACCACTATTCTGCAGGTAATATCTGGCTCAGCTAGTTCACTAACCACTATTCTGTAGGTAATATCTGGCTCAGCTAGTTCACTAACCACTATTCTGCAGGTAATATCTGGCTCAGCTAGTTCACTTACTACTATTCTGCAGGTAATATCTGGCTCAGCTAGTTCACTAACCACTATTCTGTAGGTAATATCTGGCTCAGCTAGTTCACTAACTACTATTCTGCAGGTAATATCTGGCTCAGCTAGTTCACTTACTACTATTCTGCAGTTAATATTTGGCTCAGCTAGTTCACTAACCACTATTCTGCAGATAATATCTGGCTCAGCTAGTTCACTAACCACTATTCTGCAGATAATATCTGGCTCAGCTAGTTCACTTACTACTATTCTGCAGGTAATATCTGGCTCAGCTAGTTCACTAACCACTATTCTGCAGGTAATATCTGGCTCAGCTAGTTCACTAACCACTATTCTGCAGGTAATATCTGGCTCAGCTAGTTCACTTACTACTATTCTGCAGGTAATATCTGGCTCAGCTAGTTCACTAACCACTATTCTGCAGGTAATATCTGGCTCAGCTAGTTCACTTACTACTATTCTGCAGATAATATCTGGGATACACAAGACATTAACAATTGGTATTGTCAAATATTAGGTATGCTCAACCCTGCTTTATAGTGCAGAAACTGGACAATGAACAAGCAACCATAAAATCGAATTGAGTCTCTGGAAATGGGGAGATACAGAAGAATAGGTCGCATTTCGTGGGTGCAATTACAGTTGATGCAGTTATAGTTGGTGCAGTTACAGTTGGTGTAGTTATAGTTGGTGCAGTTACAGTTGGTGCAGTTATAGTTAGGGTGATAGTGCAGTTACAGTTGGTGCAGTTATAGTTAGTGTGGTTACAGTTGGTGCAGTTTTAGCTGGTGCTGTTATGGTTGGCCCATTTATGATTGGTGTGATAGTTGGTGCAGTTATAGTTAGTGTGGTTAAAGCAAGTGCAGTTATAGCTGGTGCGGTTATGGTTGGCCCATTCTACTGCTGTTATGGTCGGCCCTTTTATAATTGGTCCAGTTATAGTTAATGTGATAGTTTATGCAGTTATAGTAAATGCAGTTATAGCTGGTGCTGTTATCGTTGGCTCATTTATAATTGGTGCAGTTATAGTTAGTGTGGTTGTAATTAGTGCGGCTATAGTGGGTGTGGAAATATTTGGTGTATTTATGACTGTTGCAGCTATAGTGTGTGGTTATGTTGGCTGCATTTATAGTTGATGCTGTTATAGTTGGTGCAGCTATAGTCAGTGTGGTTATACCTGATAGTATAGCACTCAGTTAGTGGAAACGGTTGTGTAATTCTATGTGAGTGAGCAATGTCTTTATCAATTATTATTCGTTTATAAATATTGTGGCTTGTTTTCATCCATGCACATTTATAGCATTGACTTAATTTGTTCTTCTCCTAGTATTCGTCTCCACTGGCACACAAAAAGCAGTACAAATCACTGAAGCTCAAAGAAAGGCGCAGGACCATACACAGCATTGATGAAATCTACCACAAAGAGGCGTCAGCAGAACTGCAAGCAAGCAAAACTGGCAGTCTCTCCAAGTCCCAGCCATCCATTGTGGTATCCGTGGATACTTCTGGGTCGGGGTTCGACCGCATGATCATGTTCCGGCAGTCTCTCAGCGGGGACAGAACTAACGGCCGAGACACGAGAAGGCGAACTGTATCTGGTGTGCCTGACAGCATCTTACAGGTAACGGCCAGGATGTGGGTTTTAGAAATGTTGCATGATTGCTAGGATGTAGTAGAACCTTTAAGATCCTCTTCCATGCCTTCAGGTGTATTGGGCATATAGGGCTAGACTTATACTTTATTTACCAATCACCACTCTGTGTGTCAGTGTGGTCAACATCATGCAGGCCACCTTTACTTCCCAGGACACTGCCTGGTACCTATTTAACCCTGGGTTGACCTGGCAGCCAATGTCTTTTTTGAAAAAAATTCCTGTTTCTTTTAGATTCGAACCCATGATCTTTGGATCTGCATGTGAGCATGTAGCTACTACACTGTGGCAGCACCCAGGACACACTAGACCAGCGGTTCTCAAACTGGATGCCATGGCACTTACGGGTGCCGCAAGTGTATACCAGGGGTGCCGCAAGTGTATGCCAGGGTTGCTGCAGCAATAATCACAAATTTTTCAAAATCTGGCTTGAGATCAGCGTAGACAGCAGTTTAAAACAGAAATTACCATTAAATTAGGGAAGTCAAGAAGAGTTCTGGATGCAGGTGTATTCAGAAAACAATGCTATATGGGCCCTGGTGCATAGGGGCTCCACGTTAATCTGCATATGTCTATTGGAATTTTATTCCTTTGAATTGTTGTCGTAGGGCCCCAGCACACAGGTTTACCAAGGGGCTCATTATACTGTTAAAACGGTTGGGGGATCTTTTAAGTGCTTGGGGGAAGGGGGCGGGAAACCAAAATCTAAAGGGCCCTAATCTGAACCTGCATCTGGTGCCTTGTAAAAGTAAAGTAAAGGACCCTTTTTTCCATGCATTTAGGCGTATAGGGCATATAGGGCTAGACCTATATTTTATAGACCAATCGGCACAAGATGGGTGATGTGGTCAGCATCACGCCGGCCGCCTCTACTTCCCGGGACTGCACCCGGTACCCACTCAAGGCTAGGTCGACCTGGGAGCCAAGGTCATTTTTGAAAAAAAGTCCAGCTCCACCAGGGAGCAAACCCACGACCTTCCGATCCGTGGCAAGCGTCTAGCCGCTCCGCCACGGTGACTTCCTCTGGTGCCTTGATTTGGAATGAAATGTTTAGAACCTAATGACCTCAGCTTTCTGTTATCTATGTTGGTTTTCTTGTGAATAATTCTGGTATGATGTTGTGATTGTTTCCTTCCTGATGTCTGAGCTGAGTTTTTTCTTTTTACTTCAGGAAATTGAGCAGTTTGAGACTGGCCATCGTATTGTGCGAGACCGCCCTCGTATGTACAGCCTGGAAGACCTTGACCAGAAAGAACTGGATGCCAGAGATGAAATTATGCAGCAGTATCTTGTGGAGATTGACTCAGCTATTGCAGAACGGGAAGAGGAGGAGTATGTTGAGCAGAAGAGAGAAAAAACTGCTTAAATTTATCCCTTGCCGTCGCTCCCGATCACTACCTCGTTGTGTCAAACTGCTAACTTCTCGAGGCCGTGGTGAGCTCACCTTGTCTTCCATGTTCCCAAAGAAGTTGCAGCACAAGCACCTAACTGATGAGACTAAAGTGAAACATGCACCAGATGAAGTCAGCCTCCAGGACAAGTTCTCAAGTAATGCTAGTCTCGGAAGCCTCAGTGGCGATGACAGCAAGTCAGTCAGGTCATCAAAGAGATCCAGCCTCATTGGAGACAAGATCAAATCCCTGGTGGCAAATACATTGAAACCACGGCCAAAATCTCTAGACTTTGACTCCATTGAAGTGATAGACGACAGCAAGGGAACTTCTCGAAGCAAATCAGAGCGCAGATCTTCTAGTCTCAGTCGAGTTAACTCACCCAGTTTGCCGGAGGGTGAGTCACACTATCTTTTTAAATTTATGTGTCGTAGGTATGTCCCTTGTTCTTGTATAATAAAACTATTTTTCCCCATGTGGGGTCAAGGGCCCCATTTGGCGGATTGGGGGGAGGGGGTGTTGACCTGTTGCCACCTTAACAGGTATAAAAAGCAACTAGTTAGAGGTTATGCTGAAATCGGATGTTTTGGGCCGAAAGGCATTGATGATAAGCCTATCTGTCAACTACCATATATTGTTTCCACACCCTCTTAAGGGTGATGCAGAAGAAAAAGAAACCATTTTCACTCCAGGCTGTGGGCTCGTAATTAAACCTGACCAGGTGGTCATTTTCAGTTAAAAATATACAGCCCATGTAACCGTTAAAAAAAATGGCATTTTCACAAATCCAACAGTCTTCAGGTCACCACATTTAAAAAAAATGTCAACCTATATATGGTCACCGAGGTATTGGGCAAGTATGTAGCTGCCGCACTGCCAGAATTTCCTCTTGAAGATTTGAAAGCAGTAAATTCTATGCTTTAAACAATTTAGATAAAGAAGGGGGAACTGGCAGAGATATTTAAATATAAATACTAAATGCAAGAGGAGCTTTCATAGCACTAGGACATTTTTGCAGGTCAGAATAAATTCAAAGTAATACTAAATTTACAGTTGTTAATTCTAATATCAGATCAGTACTGTTGTAGGGAGCAGAAACATTGAGAACAACTTATTCATTTACTAATAAACTACAAACATTCATTAAATGTAAATTACAGACATTCATTAACTGGTGCCTGTGCAGTATAGAGGGGATTAAATGGTATGCTGGAATCACTACTGTTGAACTTTGGGAAAAAACTAACCTGTGGAAGAAGATATGAAGAAAATATATGCCAGCGTTGGATAGGACACATGCTGAGAAAAAATGAGAACAATATAACTAGAATTTCTTTTGCACTGGAACCCTCAGGGTCATAGAAATACAAGCAGACCAAATAAGCGCATGGAGAAGGAAGCTAGAGGGGGATGTTAAAAAGATGGGGAGGACATGGAGAGAGTTGCATGTAGTAGTAAAGGATAGAATGACTTGGCATGAGTTGGTTGAGTACCTCTGCTCCACTGAAGTATAGAAGGCAGAAGGAGAAGAAGAATTCTTTGCTTGACTACATATTCCCCCTGTGTGGGTTCCGAGGCCCCATTGTAGGGGAAAACA
The DNA here is from genome assembly GCA_905116865.2 of Candidula unifasciata. Taxonomy (NCBI): domain Eukaryota; kingdom Metazoa; phylum Mollusca; class Gastropoda; order Stylommatophora; family Geomitridae; genus Candidula; species Candidula unifasciata. The sequence goes on from CAJHNH020001181.1 coordinate 35,816, forward strand.
AGAATAGACCCACTGCCTACCCAAAAGCATGTCGTAAGAGTCAACTAATTGGGGAGCTTCCTTTGAAGTCGGAGTGCATCTGCCGGAGAGGCAAGGAACCAACAGTCTGTATTCAAGAGAATGAGATCTGTAAAACTGATGCACATGCTACACTCAGGTTCTGGAGCAGGACTGCAGTTCAGTAGTGGACGAACAACCAGAACTTTCCGCCAGAGTGTACAGCTGGTGAACGTGAAGAAGAAGAAGACTACATATTCAGTCAGTGACTCTAGTAGTTTATCGTCATCAGGTATCATTTTCACATTGAAGTTTGAGTTTCCAATCTCCTGGTCTTAAGTCTTCATTGTAGATACAGAAGTTTCATATCATCAATATTCTTGTGTTATCTGCCCAAATGTAACATTGTTTTCCATTTGCACTCAACCCATGTAAGTTATCTTCTTCTTCTCCATTCACACTTAAAAGGCTGGTTGGCACTTCATGTTATGGTTTACCACTAGGCTGTACTGTCTACTGTTTGGACCACCACATCTTATTTTAGTAAACTCCTGATTAATTGTCTTTTATGACATGCTTGTTGGAGGACAATGAGCCTGTTCTCTCCCCCCCCACCCCTAATACAGTCCTAGAACCCGCACAAAAGGTAGTGAATCTGTTCTTATCTCCCCAAAAAATGGATCCTCACAACCCACATAAGCAGCAGTGGGTTTATCCCCACAACCCACATAAGCAGCAGTGGGTTTATCCCCACAACCCACGTGAGCAGCAGTGGGTTTATCCCCACAACCCATGTGAGCAGCAGTGGGTTTATCCCCACAACCCACGTGAGCAGCAGTGGGTTTATCCCCACAACCCACATGAAGGGAAACAGTTGTAACACACAGACGTGTTGAACCTTTTGTAAGTATCAATCCTTTGTTTGACCAGGCACCACAACTGCTGTCCCCACCAGTGAGAGAGAGAGACTGGTAGTTTCTAGATCATTCTAGCATTCATACAGAGAAATCTATCTTTACCTCAGTTTCAGGAACAGTAAAAGCTTTCATAACATGTCACCTCTAGCACTAGTTTTATTTATTTCAAAAACTACTGCAAATTGATTGGCACTCATAGATACAGAAGAAAGAAGTAGAAACAAGAGGATACAATAGACCAGTGATGTCACACTGAGTGTCCCCCGAGGCCCACACGAATCACATTATTTTAATCATCAGGGCAATACATGACAACTAATTGAAGTCATTTAATAAAAATTATTGCAGAATATTTCCTTTGTGCGGGCTGAACAGTTATAGTTACCCTGCCAGGAGTCAAACCTGTCACCTTCGTACGACTATGCCACCCAGCATTGTGTGTTCTACCACAAGTGTCCTTAGCACAGAATTGCTTGAGAACCTTTGTAGACTGGAAACAAATTTTATGTGGCTGTAAATTTCATGATGGGTGGGGCTGGCCGCAGACATTTTAAATGTTTAACCACCTCCCTGAACAAACAACTACCTGAAACAAAGCTTAGCCATCCGGTTTTAATTCACTTAGTAAAATAATTTATGTGCGCAGGCTGTTGCATGCAACATCTGCCAAATTGTAACTCACATGTCGTGTGTTGAGACTGACTAATGGGGTCGTGTGTGGTTGATGCTAAACAGCTTCAACAGATGTCTTTGATTGTGTTATCTTGACACAGCATATGTTCTCAATGTCACGGCACTTCTCTTTAGTCTGACTGTTGAAGTAGGTAGCAGACACTCTAGTCTAGTGGTCTCCAAATTGGTGGAGGGGGGGGGGGGCGACACTTCCCTAGAGAAGGCGTGAGGAAGTTTCAAGAGGAACGTCAAGCAGTTTGGAAATTTAGTTCATTCTTACTTAAAAATCCACAGTTTCAGCTTTAGCAATCATGTAACTTTACCGAACATGAAATTTACCAATCATGAACTTTAACAATCATGAAACACAAAACAGCATTGCCAGCTTGATGGCAGATATCATCAAGACAAAACAGTGAAAATGGCAGATATCATCCTTGAGCCTTGAAAGCCAGTGAAAATGGCCAATGTCAGACAAAACAAAATGGCAGATATCATCAAGACAAAACAGTGAAAATGGCAGATATCATCAAGACAAAACAGTGAAAATGGCAGATAAAATTAAGACAAAACAGTGAAAATGGCAGATATCATCAAGACAGTGAAAACAGTAAAAATGAGGGGAGAGGGGGGGGGGGGGGGGGGGTGAAAATGGTAACTTGTCATTTACCTGAAAAAGTCTGCAGACTACTGCTGTAGTTGATGCTCAATAAGTAATTAGCATAAGAAAATGACAAATGAAATCTATTTAGCATATCAGTAAAAGAGGTAGAATAAAGAAATTTGGGAGTATACAGCACACCCGCTGGGCTGTGAATGATAATACACGAAATACCAGCTGCTTTAAATTTAAAATGATAAAAATAACAGAAGAATTGGGACCACCAGTGTTTACCAACTGAAGTAGTGTCATTCATCAGTTAATCATTTTATGATCAAACTTACTTTGTGCCAATAATCAGTTTATGCCTAGTGTTAGGGTACATATTATTTGTTTCATGCCAATAATGAATGTGCACCAGTAATCATCCTGCCATGGATATATCTGAGGAGAAAGGCTATGGGTTGGAGAAGAGATCAGGAGAAATAAAAGGTCATAAGTTAAAAAGTCGACACAGAACCAGTTCAGTATTACAAACTTGTTACTTGTTGTCCATATCCACATCCTAGCACTTCAGTTTTATCCATTAACTCTTTGAGTCCCAGGGGGTTTAGCATCAGAGGCCCAAGGGGTAATCAAGACAGACGTAAAATCGGCGCATCTTGCGTTCATTGGGCCTCTAAGTAGGAACTTATGAGCGTATGATGTGTTCCTTGTGACTCAAAGAGTTAATGCTCCGTCCTCCAATTTAGCAGCCATCTCAATGTCTTCATGCTCAATTCACCTAGCAGGATTTGATTGGCTTATGTTCTTGCTTTGCTCCGCAACCAGTTTCTTTAAGCTCATCCTTGTTTAATACTAATTTAAAACAGCGATTCACCATTGCTAACTCCTTTGTTTCAGAATCTCAAGAATGCAGTGCATTTAGTATGCCTTGTCCATACTTCTTTCTACATCAGCCACAGCAGAAACAGCCAGTCTATCAGCTCTTTCATTTCCTTGCACTCCCACCCCTGGAATGTCCCTGTGTGTACAGCCCAGATAATTTCCTGAGGCAAGACTTCTGTTCAGTCATTATCTGATTGATGAAAATTTCATACAGAGGCAGCAAACCAAATGAGAGAAAATGTTAGAGAGAATGCCTTGTAACGCCATACCATACAAGACAAACCAAATGAGAGAAAATGTTAGAGAGAATGCCTTGTAACGCCATACAATACAAATCAAACCAAATGAGAGAAAATGTTAGAGAGAATGCCTTGTAACGCCATCCCATACAAGGCAAACCTAATGAGAGAAAATGTTAGAGAGAATACCTTTTAACGCCATACCATACAAGGCATACTCCAAAAGAGGAGAAGGACATAGAGCACAACGTAGACCAAGAACAAGATGGGAAGATAACATCAGGGAAACTCAACAACAGCACGGCATGATGTGTCTATTGTGGAGGCGGCCAGAAGAGTAAGAATAAGAACCTTAAAGCCCCTGTGTGGGTTCCAGGGCCCCATTGTGGGGAAAACAAGAATAGACCCACTGCCTCCCTAAAAGCATGTCGTAAGAGTCGACTAATTGGGGAGCTTCCTATGAAGTCGGAGTGCATCTGCCGGAGAGGCAAAGAACCAAGTCTGTATTCAAGAGAATGATATCTGTAAAACTGATGCACACGCAACACTCAGGTTCTGGAGCAGGACTGCAGTTCAGTAGTGGACGAGCAACCAGAACTTTCCGCCAGTGTACAGCTGGTGAACGCGAAGAAGAACCTAGAAGTCTCCCTCGACACCCGAAGTGATAAAAGAGGAATCAGCTTTCTGCATTCATTATTTTATTCTGTATGTGATATTTTTATGCCATTTATAATTATGCTGACTACAACATTATACCCTGAATCACTTGATCATCATCAGGTGCCTTGCCGACTGGCATGGGCAATCATGCTGCCTCTCCACAATCTGCAATCTCCTGCAGCATGTATCAGTTCATGTGCCGACACACCTCCATGCCATGCAACAAGACTGTCAAGAATCTTCTCTCGTTGTCTTCCTCTATCCCTCCTTCCACAGATCATTCCAGTGGTAACAACATGTTCTATTTTCCTTCTTCTCATAACATGGCTAAAAAATTATGACTGTCTCCTTCTGATGTCTGTGATAAGTTGTCTTCGGGCTCCCATCTTTTCAAAGTCTCTTGGTTGCTCTTTTTGGCTGTCTAAGGTATTCTAAGCATTCTTCTGTAAAAACTACATCTCTGAGGCCTCAAGAAATTGAATCACTTCATACCATATGTAATTTGTATTATGTAATACTTCATACCTCACCTAATCATCAACTGCATTATCCCAGGAACAATGACTCGAACTGCTTCCACCGAGTCCCAGGTTGGTCCAGGCTCCTACTACTACTTTGACAGCAACACAATACCTCGTGCTCAAGCCAAAAAGTATGACTTCCCCTGGGATTCCCTGCCCAAAGATTGGACAACATCAGTAAAACTGAGGGCGATATCAAAACGCCGTAAGGAAGACAGACAAAGCTCTTCAGGTTGGTTACTTGTGAATCCTCTGTAAGACTCTTAACTCTTTGAGTCCCAGGGGGTTTAGCATCACAGGCCCAGGGGTGTGTACTCTGGCTTTTGCCAGGGGCCGCAATATAGGCAGGCCATCAATATGGCCAGATGTCTGAACGCGGTTTCTGGGACCTCTCCACGGCGATCCTCATCCGCATGGTGGCACTTTGTGTCATCGGGTGTTTATCGCTTGTGTGATGTCCTGGTGGGGTAGAAAGTCAATCAATCAATCACAGGCCCAGGTGGTAGTAAAGAAAGTAATAAAATTGGCGCATCATGTGTTCATTGGGCTTCTAGGTAGGAACCTATGAATGTATGATGCGTTACTTGGGACTCAAAGAGTTAAGTTGTGAATCCTCTGTGTTTAACTCTTCTGGTTGCTCTTCTTTTCTCTACTCCTAGAATGCCTTGAAGCATCAGGGCATGAAGCGATCTGTGGAACGGGCCCATCTGTTCACTTCATATATAGTAATCCAATATTTCTGCAGTCCGTATCTGCATGGTTTTGACCTTTGGTTCTGTTACCGGTGTATCTGTAAAAAGGTAAAGTCAGGAGATGTGAACCAGCGTCATTGCACACGGTTATAAACCATAAGTGCTCTGCCACTAGTATGGACAGCTGATAAGAAACTGTCCAACTATGTTGCCGTCCGCACGCAACTCTAGCTAACTACGTCGCCGACCGCACGCAACTCTAGCTACAGAGACGTACCTCCATTTACCCCAGAGTATTAAATCTGGTACCTGTTACCTAAAGGTTGTGTGAACCCCAGGAACCGCCCCGTTTCGAACACCGGCTGTGGGCTGCAGCAAGTCACAGTTGGATTTGAAAGTGCATCTCCTATTGACTTCGCTAATGTGGCCCTGTATCTGTATAACATTGATCTCTGTGGGTGCCCTGTCTGTTGCCAATCTTGTTACATGACTAATCCATTTGATCTGCTGTCTACCAAAAAAGTTTAAAATTTTTTCTGTGCCGACTCTTCTCCTGAAATTGTCAGTTCTCTGTAAAATCAAGGAAAAGATATAAAACCGAATGAAAAGTAAATCAGCAAGCTTATATAAAAAATACATTCAAATGTGAACGTTGCAGCTATAGAGCCTTTGTCGGCACTTACATAAATCAAACAAAACCACATGAATACACACAATCTCTTAAATCATATCCAGATGCAGCCATGTGGATGTCTTGCCAGTGCAATGAAAAGAACACACTAAACCAAAGAAAAAATACCCTGTAGAATGCCAAGGGCTGTAACTCGAGAATTTTAGATTAAACTGTGTTGACAGTTTAGTCTTTTTTGGTGTTAACGCTCCCAAAGTGTAAATAAAGCGATTTTCAAGAGACCTGCGGACTGTCGCTGGAGTGGCTAGATTTAACAGCTGTCATACCCATGTCGTGGACACCTCCTTTGTAAGACTGTTTAACTCTTCAGGCTGTCAGTCCTCTGTAAGAAAGTTTAACACTTCAATTCTTCAGTCCCCTATAAGACTGTTTAACACTTCAATTCTTCAGTTCTCTGTAAGACTTTAACTCTTCAGGTTGTCAGTCCTCTGCAAGACTGTTTAACACTTCAGTTCTTCAGTCCTCTGTAAGACTGTTTAATACTTTAATTCTCCAGTCCCCTGTAAGACTGTTTAACACTTCAGTCCTCTGTAAGACTGTTTAACACTTCAATTCTTCAGTCCTCTGTAAGACTGTTTAACACTTCAATTCTTCAGTCCTTTGTAAGACTGTTTAACACTTCAGTTCTTCAGTCCTCTGTAAGACTGTTTTACACTTCAGTTCTTGAGTCTTCTGTGAAACTGTTTAATACTTCAGTTCTTCAGTCCTCTGTAAGACTGTTTAACACTTCAATTCTTGAGTCCCCTTCTGTAAAACTGTTTGTAATGCTGTTTACTTCAGTTCTGTAAGACTGTTTTAACACAATTCTTCTCCTGTAAGACTGTTTAACACTTCAATTCTTGAGTCCCCTGTAAGACTGTTTAACAATTCAATTCTTCAGTCCCCAGTCATACTGTTAAACACTTCAATTCTTCAGTCCTCTGTAATGCTGTTTAACACTCCATTCTTGAGTCCCCTGTAAGACTGTTTAACACTTCAATTCTTCAGTCCTCTGTAAGACTGTTTAACACTTCAATTCTTCAGTCCTCTGTAAGACTGTTTTACACTTCAGTTCTTGAGTCTTCTGTGAAACTGTTTAATACTTCAGTTCTTCAGTCCTCTGTAAGACTGTTTAACACTTCAATTCTTCAGTCCCCTGTCATACTGTTAAACACTTCAATTCTTCAGTCCTCTGTAATGCTGTTTAACACTCCATTCTTGAGTCCCCTGTAAGACTGTTTAACACTTAAATTCTTCAGTCCTCTGTAAGACTGTTTAACACTTCAATTCTTCAGTCCTCTGTAAGACTGTTTAACACTTCAATTCTTCAGTCCTCTGTAAGACTGTTTAACACTTCAATTATTCAGTCCTCTGTAAGACTATTTAACACTTCAATTCTTCAGTCCTCTATAAGACTGTTTAACACTTCAATTTTTCAGTCCTCTCTAAGACTGTCAAACACTTCAAAGACTGTTTAACACTTCAATACTTAATTCCTCTGTAAGAATGTTTTAACTCCTAACTCTGATGCATTGATATCCAGGTCACCTTATAGGAAAGCTGTATTTGTAAAACAGTTTCTCTGTGACTTGTTGATGATAGTTATGTTGTTGAGTGAAAAGGTGCAATGGACATGCAAGAATCCTGACCAGAAATGTGTAGGCATGATAATGAATCATCTTTGTGACTTTTTGTTTTGTTTTTTGTTGTTGTTATTGTTGCTGTAATAGGTTTCTTCTTCTTCACTTCCTTTGTTGCTGTTTCAGGTGTTGAGGGAGATATTAAGTTCTGCTTCTTGCTCTTCTAGGCACCTCAACCATAGACACATCGTGCTGTTGTAGAGTTTCTTTGATGTTTTCCTTCCATCTTGTTCTTGGTCTGTTTTGGTACCCTATGTCCTTCTCCTCTTTTAGTGTATGCCTTGTATGTTTTGGCATCAAAAGGCATACTTTCTAAATGGGCTGACCATTTGATTTGCTATCTTTATGTATATTTAGAATTGGTTCTGTGTTGACGTTTTCTCTTATGACTTCATTTCTTATTTGATCTTTTCTGGTCGTGCCTGCGGCCCTTCTCAGTCATCTCATTTCAGTGGTTACTAATTTCAATATGTTTCTAGAAGTGAATAATATGGTAGTTACATCATGGGGTAGTTTTCTCTGGATTTCCATACCTGCGTGGCTGTAAACTATAGACTTAGCTTTTAGCAACATCTTTAGCTGTCAGGTAAGTGGGCAACTTTCTTGGGAGGGGGGGGGGGGGGCTTTGCTAACAGCAGGTGGCATCCTAGAGGTTTCCACATATACCTGGTTTCCAAAGTTGCATTTGCTACACACTGAGATGCATTTCCCATCCTTTACTGAACCAAGGTGCAGCTGGGGTTTCCCCTTTGACAAGTTATCCCAAACTCTCTGGTATTTTAAAAGAGCTCTGAAACAATCATCCACTTGTGCCATTATATCACATTGGGTTTGTAGTCTATTCCTCCATTCCGTTTTATCCTACCAAGCTGAATCATGATGGCACTATTTTACCTTTTGATAAAGTTTATTCCTATTACTTTATGACTTTCAAGTTGAACTTTGAACTGGTATGCATAACAAGTTGTGTTTTCTGTTCTCAGGCAACTGGAGTCAGAGTGGATACAGCAGTAACAGGCAGTCTGTGGATTCTGCGAAGTCCAGTGTTCCCTCCACCATGTCACAGTACTCCCTGGGGAAGGATTCTGGCAGGGACTCACCGCGGTCTGCAGGAGAAAGGTTGGTGATACTTGTCATCTGTCTGTTAACTACACATCACCTCTCTGGTACTTAGGTATCATCTCTCTGTTATCTAAACTTCTTCACTCTGTTATCTACACATCATCTCTGCTATCTACACATCATCTCTACTATCACACATTATCTTCTATCACACATCATCTCTGCTATCACACTCATCTCTGCTATCACATATTATCTTCTATCACACATCATCTCTGCTATCTACACATCATCTCTGCTATCACATATTATCTTCTATCACACATCATCTTCTGTCACACATCATCTTCTATCTACACATCATCTCTGCTATCCGCACATCGTCTCTGCTATCACACATCATCTCTGCTATCTACACATCAGTGTTCTGCTATCTATACATCACCTCTCTGCTATCTCTCCCAGTTAATTTCTAGATTTTCTGTTTATCTCTTTCTTAGGATTGCATATAATTGTTTATTTTCATGTTTTTTCCCCAGGCTGTTTTTGTTAGTTACTCTGGCATTTGTGATGCTGAACACATTAACATTAACTAAAACTGATGTGTCCAGTCTATTGAAAATAGAAGACGCTGACATAGTTTGAAGCCCGTTAAATATTTTGTATAACTACAAATTAATCAGCGGTACAAATAAACACAGAACTGACATAACTATTTAAATAGTGATATCAAAAGTTTGTACCACGAAGTCTAATAGCTTGACAATTAGAAGTGAAGAAATTCAAATCTAGCCCCATTTCTCATAACTGCTATTAAGTTGCCAAATTTTTTTTAACGTTTTGCTTTTTCGCCACATTTTTAAAATGAATGCTTCACAGTTTTTAAAACCATAACATATAAGATAAAATATCTATGCTATGTTTTAAAGCTTTAATCGTTCTTTTTTTCTTTCTTCCATGGCAGAGATGGTCTGGACATGGGTTATATGGGTGATGCTGCAAGCACAGAATCAATTTCTGACACAAAATCTTTGTCGAACACGGACAGTGATGACTGGATTCGTTCACTGGCCGAACAAGCAGCCAATAGGGGTGATGTAACTTCTACCAGTGCTGAAGCTTTAGCTAGCTTGTCACGGCTGACAAAGCAAAATATTCGGAACTTGGATATTTTAATTCCTGGTCGAACACATTTACGCCAGAAAAGAAATGAACTTGAGGATGATGGAGAATCGTCTGTTTATTCCATTGATTTCTGGAGGGGTTTTACACATCTTTCCACAGTGACAGTGGCTTGAAGAGGAGCACCAATACCTTGTTAGATGATGATGATGAAGATTATGACCTAATTATGCCAAGAGTTAGAGAGACAAAAAGCTTACAGAGTGTTATAGGTTATAGTAGCATGAGGAATGGCAGTGTTTTCACAGATTCATCGTCTGCTGTGTCGGCACCAGACTTGGCATCGGTGTCATTTGGTAACCTACCACTGCCCAATATCAGTGAAGATGATGCGATAGATGTCAACTTCTCTGAAGATGTTGCAGGAGAAGTTGAATATGGAAACAGTGGAACTCTTAAAGCCAAGAAGAAACAAAATAAAACGAAGAAAGTACCTCCACCACCACCTCCACGAACAACAAGCGTCAACAGCAGCAATAATCAAACACAAAGTGGAAGTGATGAGGCCTTGAACAGTTTAGATGACAGTCCAACCAGTGTAGAAACATCTTCAGAGTCCTCAGATCACGAAACTATCTATGCCAGGCTGAAAATGAAAACGAGTATTTCTGCTCATACTTTTCCTTCCTGGTGTGTTGGTTTAGCTAGCGATGAAGATGAACTTCAAGACCGTCTCCACGCAGAATCGTCTGAAGTGGAAGAACTCTTCTCAGGAAAAGACAGCTGGATTTCAGGAACTCTACCTCGAACTAATGCAGTATCTCATCCAAATGAGACTGACCAGGCAACCAATTCTTGGCCGAGAATCAAGCGTATAAACCCACAACAGTCAGGTATTCTAAAAACCACTGAGAAAGATAAAACTAAGCCTGCCGCAAGTAATCCAAAAGTCTTGAACTTTGACCCGGTAGTAAATCTTTTTGATGCCACATCACCTCATAGTGTTCAGATGCCACTGTCTCGGCTGTCTTCATCTGATGAAAGCAGTTCACCAAGTACTTATACATTTGATTGCTCATCTCCTGAGTGGCAAGCACTCTCAACCGCCATCACTTCTCGGTAACCACAGTGTATCTAAACCAAATTCCTACATCAAAGATATGGAACCCTGTCAAACAGAAATGTAGCTTTTCAATACCAACCAACCCTTGTTGGCAAGCATGGGACAACCAGGCCTCGATCAATGGTAAGTTTTTGGATCATTCATTTCCCCATTGTGGGTTCCAGGGCCCCATTCTTGGAGGGTGGGGGGGAAGTAGACCCACTACTTTCCTAACAAGCATGTCATAAGAGTCGACTAATTAGGGGTTTCCTTCAAAGTCAGAGTGCATCTATCTGAGAGGCTAGGAACCAACAGACATTCGAGAATTTTGACTTGTTTGGATGGTCAATTTTTTTTAAACTGGCTAAACTTATTTCAGATATTAACTCTTTCAACCCCATAAGGTTTTGTAGAAAAATCATTATTGTTTTCCATTAAGTATTGCCACAAAAATGCTTAACAAGTTACTGTTTGTAGGATTGTAAAATTTATTAAAGATATCCATGTAGTTGCCAGATTTATTTAGTATTTACTGAGTAAAACTTAAATATAAGACACTTGATCTGATGTTTGAGGCATGGGGAATAGCTAGTAACACATCATCCATTGTTTGGGACTGAGAGTTTAAATGAACTTGTTAAAATCCATATATAGGTGAATAGGAGATATGAAATGTAGTGTAGATATAAAACATGAAATGTAGTGTAGTTATAAAATATGAAATGTAGTGTAGTTATAAAATATGAAATGTAGTGTAGTTATAAAATATGTAGTAGTATAAAATATGAAATGTAGTGTAGTTATAAAATATGAAATGTAGTGTAGTTATAAAATATGAAATGTAGTGTAGTTAAAAAATATGAAATGTAGTGTAGTTATAAAATATGAAATGTAGTGTAGTTATAAAATATGAAATTAAGTGTAGTTATAAAATATGAAATGTAGTGTAGTTATAAAATATGAAATGAAGTGTAGTAATAAAATATGAAATGAAGTGTAGTTATGAAATATGAAATGTAGTGTAGTTATAAAATATGAAATGAAGTGTAGTTATAAAATATGAAATTAAGTGTAGTTATAAAATATGAAATGAAGTGTAGTTATAAAATATAAAATGTATAGTTATAAAATATGAAATGTAGTGTAGATATAAAATATGAAATGTAGTATAGTTATAAAATATTGAAATGTAGTGTAGTTATAAAATATGAAATTAAGTGTAGTTATAAAATATGAAATGTAGTGTAGTTATAAAATATGAAATGAAGTGTAGTTATAAAATATGAAATGTAGTGTAGTTATAAAATATGAAATGTAGTGTAGTTATAAAATATGAAATGTAGGGAAGTTATAAAATATGAAATGTAGTGTAGTTATAAAATATGAAATGTAGTGTAGTTATAAAATAGGAAATGTAGTGTAGTTATAAAATATGAAATGTAGCGTAGATATGAAATATGAAATGTAGGGAAGTTATAAAATATGAAATGTAGTGTAGTTATAAAACAAACAGTAGTGAGAACTTTACAAACTAGCTGTAAAATGTGATCCTTGAGTTTCACACACTGCATCATGCAGACAGAAAATACTAAAAGTAAATAAATTTGACTAATAAGGATCTACACAGTCAGAGGGCATCTGCCTGAGAGGCAAGAAAGACCAACAGTCTGCATACAGGCATTGCCAGGCCAGATCTGTAAAATAGATATGCACACAAAACTTGAGTTTTGGAACAAGAGTAAAATTTAGAACTTGGCAGACAACAGCCAATAAACTTGAAGAAGAAGAAGAAGAAGAAGAAGAAGAAGAAGAAGAAGAAGAAGAAGAAGAAGAAGAAGAAGAAGAAGAAGAAGGAGGAGGAGGAGAAGGAGAAGAAAAAGAAGAAGAAGAAGAAGAAGAAGAAGAAGAAGAAGACACATAACAGATCAGTGTTGAGAAACACAAACTTAAACAGAAATATTTTCTGTTAGTCTGAGTGGCAGTACACTTCCTGGCCATATTAAAAAAAAAAGTTATACTAATACTTCTTTCTTTTCTGTGCGCCAGTTGACTGTTATATCTTTTGCTTTTGGGGACACATTGGTTCATCATCAGAACTAGACTCTTCAAATGGCTTAGAGGGAGCCTTTTTTTTGTTTTGTTGTTGGTATTTTCTTTTTTCAGCTCCACATAATTTTAATCAGTCCTGTCATTTTCTTTAATTTTGAGCCGCACTTTTCTGGAATAGAGGGTGTGGGTTTTAGAAATGTTGCATGATTGCTAGGATGCAGAGGAACCTTTAAGATCCTCTTCCCTGCCTTCAGGTGTATTGGGCATATAGAACTAGACCTATACTTTATAGACCAATCACCACTCTGTGTGTCAGTGTGGTCAACAGCATGCAGGCCACCTTTACTTCCCAGGACACTACCTGGTACCTTTTAACCCTGGGTTGACCTGGCAGCCAATGTCTTTTTTTGAAAAAAATTCCCTTTTTTTTTGGATTCGAACCCATGATCTTTGGATCCCCATGTGAGCATCTAGCTGCTACACTGTGGCAGCATCCCAGGAACACACTAAACCAGTGGTTCTCAAACTGGATGCCATGGCATCCAGGGGTGCTGCAAGCATATTCCAGGGTTGCCGCGGCAATAATAAAAAATCTGTCAAAATCTGGCTTGAGATCAGAGAAGACAGCAGTTTAAAACAGAAATTACTATGAAGGTAGATGACAGAGCAACCATTTGTTTTTACTCAACTAGATCTGATATTTGTTACACTGGCCTGTGGTAACAGTAAAAGATGAACCTGTCATGCACGGATAAGTAACCTAGTGTGTTTACAGATAAGGCATTATGAGTCCGGTCAAAATGGACGCTAGTTAAAGGCACTGTTTGAAGCCGAGGCAAATTTTTTGCTATTGCCAGACGGTTTCCATTCCTCCATTTGTAGACTGAAAGTATATAGTTTCGTTGCCCCACCTTCTGAGTTGGAATGCATGGCGTGACACTGTGAGCTGCGGATTTCATTTGGAATGTTTTTTTGACTGTGACCAACATGGTGGTGTGAAATGTAGATTCAGAAAATGGTGCGATGTCGGTTATCGCAATTTTAGTGGTGCCCTTATGTGATTACAATTTATCGCATGTGCAACTGCTGATCTTTTGGTGACTTCTGCTACCATCAATGATAAACTGCATTTCTAATGTTGGACAGTTTGTGTTAGCATTTCGGATGGCTACCGTATGCTTTTAATGCGTGTGAATGCTATATATGCTGAGAAAGCAGTCTGTCAATCTTTCCACAAGGGACTGATAAACATTCTGTGTGCTTTTTCATTGGCACTGGAGCGGAGCAATGATGGGGTGACCCATTAGCTACAAAGCTGAAACTAAGACTACCAGACTACAAGTTCTTTGGTATAGAAATAATGGACATGTTCATATTTAAACTGTACTTGTTCTTCTTCATGTTCACTGGTGGTAAACTCTAGCGGAAGGTTCTGGTCTTGTTCCAGAACTTCTTTGTATGCACATACATTTTGCAGATCCAGTTTTTTTTAAAATGCAGACTGTTGGTTTCTTGCCTTTCACTGCACTCTAACTTTGACACACTGATTAGTAGACTTTTATGACATGCTTGTTATGAGGGCAGTGGGTCTGTTCTTTTGCCCCCAAAGAAATTGAGCAGGCAGATGTACTGGCCGGTTCTGCACCACATGGTGGTGAACTGATGTATGACAAGCTGGATGTTGTGAGGGCCCTTTGGGAGCCAGTAAACAGTACAGAGGAACAGACAGATCATTACAGTCTGAGGAGAATGCACTGCGAGGAGTTACAAGGGGATCTGGCCGACTTTTGACACTCAGGGAAAAGGCAAGACAGATATACAATCAGACAGTTACTGGTACCATCAGAATTTTAACTCTTCACTTGCTGCTGAAGATGGGGGCAGAGCACTTATGGGGGTGTCCTTAGTGCTGTAATGTCGATTCTTAATTCAATATTTTGCCCCCAAAATGATGCCACAGCCACATGGGGATAACTAAACCATAACTGAGCAAAATAATTTACTCATGGTTTCCCAGCCTACATTTCTCTTTAAAATGTGTGTAATATGAATATTTTTTTTAATAAACATGTAATTTATTTCTCTCCTTCTGTAACTTTCAGGTGCTGAACCCAAATGAACTTGGTAGTTCATCGACACCAGTCCATGGTTATTCCTCAAGCAGCTCTGGAACAACTTATTTAAATTCCGGTGATCTCTCCATACTTCACTCAGTCTCTAACCCCTCCCTCGACTCAACCGACAGCTTCAATGTAACAATGACACCTCTAACAAAACATGACAAAACAGCGAGCTCGATCAACAGCAACAGCACAATTGCTCTGTCAGATATCGACACCTCAAGCCTAACGTATGTCACCATGTCGGATTCTTCGCCTTCAGGATCTTCTTTGTCTCTGAACTGGGATACAGATGATACCCCTAACCCTACACCCTTGGCCACACCAGTGCGCAAACATGCACCCTTCAGTGTATCCAGTTCAATTAATACCACAAACACGGCTCACAGAAGCTCCACAGATATTTGTGAATGACGCCAATGGTACTCAACAAACACAAGTGCCTTCATTACCAGATCATGCCCGATCATTGAATATGTTATCAACAGTATCATCAAACCAGGATAAAAAAGGAGTTATTTGGTCTGATGATTTGAGATATCCATTTTATAACTCGGGATCCACTGAATCAAATCTCACCTCATCTAATCTTTCTCCTGAATCCAGTGATGTGCGTCAATCTTCCACAGTTTCCAAGGCAGCTACAGGTTCCAATATAACCCAGATCACACACAGTGACAAAAATAACAACAGAAGTAAAGATACAAACTTTGTTCATGCTGACTCATTGGCCTTGAAACAGGAATTCAAGAATCAGAGCACAACACACCAGAATCATTCTCACCCGTTAGAGCTCCAACTTCAACCTCCACTTACTGGTGGCTATGTCCGCACAAATGCACCAATATCCCATGGTAATTTCCACCAACTGATGATGAGATCATCTCACACTGACAGAAGACGCTCAAGTCCAAGTGTAGCTGCAGCTGCAGGCTCTTCTAGCTCCACCAGCAACAGTGGAAATGAGGATAGTTGTGAAATTAAGGGCAGCAAAGTAAGTGACTCTGTGAAGCGTCGTCGGAGTGACCTTTATAGTCCTTCAGACAGTGGGTATGGGTCACCGCCAGTTTCTAGTCAGCCTAGTTCTCAAGTTTTTACCTATTCTTCATCTAAGACTCCACAGCAGCAGTATTCTTCTATTGTCCATGCTCAGATACATTCAGCACACGTGCCTTCCAGTTCCTCGATGAATACAGAAACAATAAACAAAAACACAAGAACATCATTCAGTTTTGCCTCAGAATCAAATTCAAGGCCAGATTATCCAAACACTCTCAGACAGATGTCTAATCAATCAACTGAGTCACTTAGTTCCCAGTTTTCAATAAGTTCAACCCAGCAGCTGATTCCCAAAATTCCAAAGACTGATTTGTCACAGCCTGTCTTACACAGGGAGAACTCCACTGAATCTATGCACTCTAATAGTTCTGGTGCCCGGTCAGACTCCTATCGTGTAGCCATGTCAGCAGAAGGTGATGAAACTTCTTTGATTCCTAATAAAATATCAAACATCAGTAACAGTAGCAGCATTAACAGTAACAGCATTAACAGTAACAGCAGTATTCTTAGAAAGACTCGTGGAGAACACCGTTCACAACTTACAAAATCACTTCCAGCTCCAGTGCCTGCTATGTATGCAGATGATGCCGTTGGTCGTGCGGACTCTTATCGTTGCGCAGTCAGGAACACACAGAGCCTGCTTTTTGCTGATGCCTATGGTAGAAACTCTTCGTACAGACTGGCCACATGTGAAGAAGATGTGGTTATCACTGACAATAGAATGGATGCTTGCAATTTGTGGACTGGAAAAACAGGGACTACTAGAGACATGCGCCGCATGGGAATTACCGATGTTGATCAATTGAAACATTACAACAATGAATCTGATGAGAGCGATAAGTCTGGAAACAGACGCAGTTTAGCCAAAATCTCCAACACTGTTCATGCAAAGAAAAAACTGTCGGCACAGACAGAAACTGAAGGACTGATAAACCCGCCAAAGTCTTCATCATCCGAGCACAAACGATTTATGAGACCAAGTAGCAAAGATAAGGCAAAACAGAAAACTCAGTCCTCAACCTATATCAGGTTTGATCCAATCTTTGAAAGTGGGGAGGACTTGAGGGCATCAAATGAATCCTTACGACCACCATCGATAGTTTCAATCAGAACTTTAACTCAAGTAGATTCAAGTGAAACAGTAACTTCTGAAAATACAAGTTTGATTCGTGGAAAAGTTGCTTCTGCATCTCCACCCAGGAAGAGGTCAAGTTCACAAGGAAGGCGAGATGATAAATCAAGTCTTTCCATTTTTGGCAGCATTAAAACTACAATCAGGTCAATTGGTGGAACAAAAGGAGACTAAGTCATAGAAGTGCCAAATTTAATTTTAAAACCTTAAAGTATTTTATGTGTAGAAGTCAGAATAAAACCGAAGCATTTGTCTGTTTCTTCTGTGTTCACCTTTATAAGGGTGGTAGGACATTGTGTTGTGGTTTATATCTAGGCTGCAAATATTTGCACTTTTTAGTCCAGCACATCTGATTTTAACAAACCCTGAATTGGCTGCCTTTTACCTCAGGTTTTGTGCTAATGGGGCCCCAGAATCTAGTTAGGAAACCTTTGATTTGATTGTGAGCAAGCATGAAAATGTTGCACCAGAAATAAATTTACCTTTTAATATGACATCTGATGTGCATAATTCATAAACAAACAGGACTGCCTGTGGAAGAAACATACAATTATAATCATAACAAAAAGACCCCTAAAAAAAATTACATGATAAACAAGAAGACCCAAGAAAAGCTGAATCAA
Source organism: Candidula unifasciata (assembly GCA_905116865.2). Lineage (NCBI taxonomy): Eukaryota > Metazoa > Mollusca > Gastropoda > Stylommatophora > Geomitridae > Candidula > Candidula unifasciata. The sequence goes on from CAJHNH020001181.1 coordinate 53,582, forward strand.
GATCAGAAACACTGATGATTCTAGTGAAGATACAAGTGTTGCACTGTTTGATATGCCCTTATTGTAGTGTCTGCCCTCATGGCTGATCAGCTAAGTTTACTCCAGGGCCAAAATGTTGAAAAGGATGATTATCACGGACCAGAGGCACTGAACCCCAGTAGAGAATGATAATTAATACAATATATTTGGCAATAATATGTGCGCTAGGCCTCTGCGGGCTGGATTTGGCCACCTTTTGAATAACCCTGGTCCACATTAAACAGCTGAAATGCCAAACTGTTTATTGTCATCTGGTGGGTGCTGCAGCAGCAACTTACAGTTGTACTGGTGTTGATGCTGAAGGGAGAAGATAGTGCTGCACTGCTTTGTGATTGATTTCTGTTAATGGACATGCTGGTTGGAAAATGATCAGATCTTCAATGATAACTGTCTGTCTAGCAACTTAACCTCTGACAGATAATCCTTTTCCAAGACTCCTGGCTTTTTTAACTTTAGTCATGTCTGTAGCAGCTGCAAAGCATTCCAAAACTGATCAGTACTATGTGGAAAGCAGTAACTGTTTGCAGAGTATTTTCCTAGCACTAAGTATGTATTTTATACACACACATGTGCGTGCGTACACACAGACATGCACACACAAAAACTGACCAGGTTTCAATAGTATTTGTAAGCTAAATTGGATTAGATTCATATTAAACAATGTAAGTTTTCATAGACATGTTCATTTACCTTTTAATGTTTGACTATTTCCTTCAATTTAAAAAATAAACAGTTCTAGCAGTTTTAAATCAGCTGGTTGCCAGTCATATATCAGTCCCATTTACAACTGACGATGTTACATTTCTTGGCACTTTCATTTTTTTTTTTGGGTGTGTTTTGTATGTTGCACTTTGAAATGCATTTACCTAACTTTGTTAAGCCTTAAGGCTGTTATACTTCTATAAAAATTGTGAGCTTTCTTTTTTTTTTCACTGCTACTGGATTTTGATAACTATTTCCTAATTATAATTTCTCTTTTAGCTGCTTAAATGTGAACTTTTTTACTTCCATATTGTCCTAAATTATCAGTTAAAGCAGATGTTTTCCATTGCTACTTCTTCTTCTTAGGGTTCACCAGAATCCTCTTCACTGCTGTTTGTGCACTCCTGGACTTTGGCCTTGGTCTAAAACTTGAACTTTGCATGCACATCCATTTTACAGATCTGGCTTATATTATATCTAAGCAGACTGTTGGTTTCTTGTCTCTGAGGCAGTTGCACTCTGACTTTGAAGGGGCTGCTTGTTTGAGGGGTTCAGTGGGGGTGTATTCCTTGTTCTCCAAAATGAAGCCCTAGAACCCTCATGGGGAGTTTTTCATTACAGAGGCTACTTTTTTCTAGCAGACGTTAACAGAGGGTTGTTGCCCTTCATTGTTGACAATAAATGACAGTTGCCTCCCATCCTCCCCCCACCCAGTGAAATGTCTTCTTTTAACAGTACAACTTTTCTTTATCTGTAGTTACTGCTCATGTACAGCATACATACTAGTTTTGCAACTTTGTTTTCAATCTCTTTGCATTTTACACACAATTTTAATTTTTTTTTTTTTTAAATAATTTGATGAAGTGTTATGTCTTGTTTAATGGTTTCTTTTTATTGGATGTTATAAATTCTCTTTGTCTCCAGAAATGCGCATACGCACATGTCATATTTGTATATATAAATGCAGATTTTGTGTAAAATCTATTTTTACTATGATTTATTATTTTTCAAATTGACTTCTGTTTTAAAAGTTATCATAAACTCTTCCAATATTTACTTATAACTAAATCTTGCAGCCCATAATTTTGGAATGATTTTTAGTATATAATTTAAAATCGTGTGCCCAAGAACAGCTCAGTTGGTGGCTCTACATGCTGAAGTATGATTGTCGCATTGTCATTAATTTATAAAAAAAGAAATCTTCCATATTTGATTGGCCAGTGTGTTCACCAAGGTTGCAACAAAATAGGAATCCAGATCTCTTGCAATAGATATAAACATACGATTATTTAGTAGAAAAATGTGCAAGTAGAAAACATTTTATTGTATACACCAGGTCTATTAAACAGTTTGTTGATGGACCACAATTTTGAAATTGGGGATGGTTATGAGCCAGTGGCTGGAGCCTCAGCATAGAAAGATCTTCAAAGAATACAACTTAACAGTCATCCGCAAGCCACTTACTAGGCATCTGTGGGCCAGATCTGGACTGCAGGATGCCAGTTGAATAACCCTGGTATACACAAACTATATTCTAATTGTTTGCATTTTTATGTTTTGAGGTATTTTTAATCTTTTTTTATCAAAGGACAGTTTTTTATATAAAAGTTGTGTGCCTTGGTACCCAAATAGTTAATGAACCTTTATGTATAATTTTTAAGTGTACCCAGACCTCAGTTTGAGAATATGTGCCATAAGAATTTGTTTTTACTCAATTTGGCAGCAAAGTATTATGCAATCTTCAAGTAATGTCATTTGTTGATGCCCATGTCATAGTGTACTAGTTCTGCGAGTTTAGCAATTACTTTAGATTGTCAGAGTACTCACACTGATTGCCTGAATATGGCTAATTAAAGCAGAACTGTTTGCACCTAATTACATAACTTTAAGCATCTAAAGTAGAACTGTAAGCATGTTATTAAATAAGAACGGTTCACGCTTAATTACATAACTTTACACATCTAATTAAAGTAGACATATGGACAGCTAATTAAAGTAGAACTGTAGACAACTTATTAAAGCAGAATTTAGCGCATCTAATTGAAGTAGAACTGTAGACAACTAATTGAAATAGAACTATAGACAACTTATTAAAGTAGAATTTTTTAAGCATCAAATTAAAGTACAACTATAGGCAAATAATTACAAGTAGAACTGTAGGCATCTATAAAAAGCCTTTGGTCAAATTATGAGAAGGGAGTTATTTGAGGACATTGTGACAACTGGAAAGATCAGCGGGAGAAGAGACAGATGCCAACAGAAATATAGAATATTATTATACTGAAAGATATCTGGTTTAGAAAGTACTTTTGGGATCTGAATAACAGTCACAGGCAAGTAGGAAGTCTCTTTTTTATTCTTTCGACACATTTCGTTTCTGTGGAAGATGTGACAATAATCATTTCTTCCGTATTTTGTATCTTAAGAACAGAAGACTAAGGGAAATTTGCCTTTTATATTTCTAGCTAAATAAAGCACAGAACAAATAAAATACTTGTTTGTGTTGGATCACCTTCATTGCATATGGATATGATATATTGTGCCTGGTCCTTGCAAGTTAACACCATTGAAGGATGTTTTAATGATCTGTATGCACGTTAGTCTTCCAAGTTTTTGCCTTTATCTGAGATGGCTAAAAGTGCAGCACCCCAATACGGGATCACAGGAAGTGTGCCATCCTCTTATATTATTAACATTTCAGCAACCCACACTGTGAATTATACCAGACCTGTTCTAATTAGAGGTGAATGTCTTTCTGAAAATCACTTTAACTTTACTCAAAGCCACTTCACCTCTTTTTAATTTCTTTACAGTGCAGTCACATTTAAACATTCATTTTCTATCCTAAAATAAAACATCTGTGTTAATTTTATTACATGTCTTGTTCCTTAAAGATTTAGTAATTATGAAAATTATATTTTTATACAAACAAAATGAAACAAATTGTACATAATGATATTTATTACAAGATAAATGTGCAAGTATTCACTTAGAGACAACTGCTGTTTCATTGAGTATTGCTCAAAGGTTAGTTTCAAACAGTGTTTTCCAGTTGTAAATTTAAATACTATGGACACAAACAATACATTGCACAGTTTATTGTCTGATATATTGTTTTTATCCAGATTATTTAAAATTTATTTGTTAATTTCTAATTAGAAACCACAGAGGATTATTCTGATTACACAAGGGATCATACTGAAATGATGAGTCACATAACATAGGATTAAACTAAATAAATTATGGATTAGATACAAGTGTGGATGTCAATCTTTTAATTCTGAAAATACTTGTTTGAAAATACAGCATTTTTAGTTGAGAAAAATATTTAAAATCCTGGCCTTCACACAGCACTTTTACAATCAGGGACAGTACTTTTCAAATTTAGTGCCAAATATTTCCAGCCGAACCCAGTGATGGTAAAGAAATGCTAAATATTTTTTCTTCACAAATTTCAGCATAAACACTCAAGGATCCTTAAAATGCTTGTTTCACCACACAGTATTTTATTCTATGATTATTTAAAAATTCTAACAACTGCAAGGTTAATCATTTGGTACCACAGGATCAGACTGTTTATACATGATGGCAGGAATTACATTATCTGAAATAACAATAAGTATTTTTCTTCTAGTCCATGTATTTTTGGCCATAACGTTCTGTCTCATGTACTGTCAATTGTTTCCGATACAGATATTCGTCTATGCCATGATGCCAAACCAGTAGACGTACAACCAGTCAAACCCATTGGGTTGAACAGGATATTACTTAAAATCATAAAAATCATGGCACGATTATGACAATTTGTTATATAATGATAGAATGATATCACTCTGTTTCATAATCGTAGAACTGTTTCTATTACTTACTTACTTGCTTACTCACTTACTTAGTTGTTCCTCTTTTATCTTGGTGTTTAGAGGTTTGCAGAGAGAGCGTCAGACTTCTCTCTATCAGCAGTTTTCGTTGTGTTCCAATCGAGTCCTCTGTCAGTAAGGGACAGTCGAACGTTGTCCATCCAGCGAACCCTGGGTCGCCCTGGTGGTCTGGTTCCCTAGTTCTTGGCCTCCCATGCCTACCATGGTGGATGATTCTCCTCTAGTCTACATACATGTCAAAACCAGCATAACTGTGCCTGGTCCACTTGAGTTTTTAAGGGCTGGGTTTCAAGGCCATGTAATATTGTCTGACTGTGAACTTTGTTCCTTCTTGTCATTTTGGCCGCCTCTTGCAGATTCCTTTTTCGCTTCTATCATTACAATGGGAGTAAATATGTGTACATAACAGGCAGATGGTATACTGATAAAACTAAGTGGTCATGGCACAGCTATGATTGAGTTTTACTGAACTGTATCACAGGTTCATAAAATGTTGGTAATTAACAAGGTGCATTTTTTTATCTTTAAGACTGTCATTAAACTATCATTAAACTATCATTAAACTATGATTAAACTATCATTAAACTATCATTAAACTATCATTAAACTATGATTACTGCCAGTATTTACCATTTTATAGTGTAGGTAGTAAAGGCTTGAGTTTGTGGATTTAGGGCTGTGTGGCTTGTGCTGTTGACATGGACTGCAGGTTGGATTTTATTTTTGTTTCCAACAAAAAACAAAACAAAACCATTCTCTTATTGAGGATTTGAACATGGGTCTCTCACTGGGGAGCTCACTGCTCTTATTCCGAATCTTTCAACCAATCGTTCTTCATTATTACTGTATCATTATTTAATCTTGGTTGTGACAGTGAAGTTACCTGGCCTTTTATGTGATGGCAGTCATTTATAGTGCCACAGAGGCTGGTCTGTTCTAAATACAAAAAATAATTTTCAACAACGGCAAATCGAGGAGAAAGAGGAGTGGGAACTAGACCAGGCAAGAGAGACAAAGCCTGCATGACTGTAGGTTGGGGACACTCAGTCCTAGAGAAGGCAAACGAATGCTATGGGGTAAACTGCTAAAACTGCAGCATAACTAACTTTATTTTGTAAGATTATATAATCTTGACATATGATCACTGGATCACTTACTTGTGTTATATAATTACAGGATCACTTAACTTTCTTACACAATGGTAGGATCATTTGGCCTAAGAAATAATATACCCTAAAGCCATGCTAATCCTGTACATACCTCATGGTGGGATCACATAATATTGTTGCACAGTCTAAGATCACTTATCTGGTTAGGTGTTAGTATCACAAAGTGAAACATACAACTAGAACATACTTTAGCTCGAAAACAGCATTTAATCTTAAGATTAAAAGGCTACACTTCAGCCATATTGACTGATGCAGTGGATTCTTCCCTTTCTTCTTAGTGTTCACCGGCTATAAACTCCGGCAGAAAATCAGGTTGTTTGTCCACTTCTGGACTTTGGTCTGGTTCCAGAACTTCAGTTTTATGTGAACATCCATTTTACAGATCTTTCTTATTTTTACGCAGACTATTGGTTCTTTGCCTGTCAGGCAGATGCACTCCGACTTTAAAGGAAAAACTCCTAATTAGTAGCCTTTTAATAACAGTCTTGTATGGGAGGAGGGGGGGTATACCCCCCCCCCCCCCCAGGAGACCCTGGAACCCACACGAGGCTGCAGTCATTTAAAAAAGTAGTCATGACAGGCTTGGTTAATGGAAACATGCAGGGGACATTATTACAAATCCTACTTTTTGGTTAATCTGTATCACTTTTACCACACCACACTACAAACATGCCGCTAGTACTCAGAAAATGAGAAAAAGATTGTAGTCTCATTAATAATAACAAATGTATCAAATGTCTGTTTAACCACACTAGTTGTTTCGATGTGTCTGATAAAAGCAATGTTTGCTTATTAAATTCATGACTTGTTGCTTATATTTTTTTTCCTCTATTTGACAAGATTCTTATTTAAGAATGACTTCAATTATTTTATTAAAATCGTTATTCCTAATTTTATATGTGCAAACTTGTTACTGTGCATGCATTTATATTACTATTATTTGAAAAAAAAAACATTTTCGTAAACACTGTTATGTTTATAACTGGCAAATTGTTAAGTTACTTTACTTGACAGATATTTACAAGACATTTATAGGAATGTATTTTGCTACTGAAATGTTTTTGAATGTTATTACATATCATTTGATTTTACATCAGTACAAATGTCTAACCTACTGAAATTAAATTCCAAAACAATAAAACACATCAAATGTCCATTCTTATTCTGTACATATCTGTCCATGTTTGGGCCAACTTTCCTTTTAGGAAATTTTACAGATATAAAATAATGGCTCCGGAATAGAGATTTTAAAATTAATCCTTTTAATTCAATTTAGTTATTGCAAGTGTCAACTCGGGGTGGGGAAAAGGGGGGGGGGGGGGAATAGGAAAAACCTAAATCTCAAATGTATTACTTTCACAAACTACTGAACGTAAATTAGCCGTAGCTTATAAAAACCACAACAGCCCAAAAATGCTGGGGTTAGTTCTTCAATGTCCTTAACAGCATAAGTAACTAACTTATTACTTTCACAGGTTCCATTTAAACACACCTTGTTAGGAGCAAAATGTTATCAAATTGTTGGTGTATGTGTAGACTAAATATAAGAAGTAAAAATCACACATGACACAACGTTTGGTGAATATCAAGAATAACCAGTCATCATTAGCCATCGGACGTTGGGGTTCATACTGAGGGGAGAATCTGAGCACCTATGGACATGTCTGGAGTGCAATGATGATAACCCAACTAACTAACTAACTAACTAACTAACCAGTCATCACACGATGAATTGCTAATCACAGCTGCCAAGTTGACTTGTACACTTGAAGAACGGCCCATCACGGATGAAAGGTACATTGATAAACATGGATATCACACATGGTGTACCACTTGCAACAGAAAGTGTTAAAACTATGGTTGTGTCTTCAGCGTATTCTGTATAATCTCTAACTATTAGCCAAGGGATTTGTTAAGCACACAGTATAAATATAAAGTGATGAAGTGATCAGTTTTGTTGAGTCTGAGAAGCTAAACCCATCAGCATAACTGCAAGCTTTCTCTGAAGACTTACACACACATAAACAAAATTATATGACCAGCTTTTAAAATAGGTAAAATGACCATTAAATAAAGTTGAAAATAATTACTAGATTATATATTTAAAGTTTTTGAATTGTAAAATTGGCAAATGAATTTTAAATTAAATACAAGTGTTGTATATTTTGTTGGAAATTTAATGTGCGTATTAGAACATTTGTTGTAGACATTTAAATGCAAGAATAGTTTCATATCAGTTGGTTTCATTTTTTAAATGAGTGTTTGTGTATTAAGGTTGCTAGTATATTTGATTAAATATTGTTTGTACAATCTTGGACACATTCCAGAATACCTCCCATCATTCCATCAATAAACATTCCATTTTCATTGTCTATAGTATGTTGTCATTTCTTGCTGTGTTTATATATACATTTGTATCTACGTTTCTGTTTCTGTGCGTGTGTATGTTTATATAACTATATATTTATGTAAGTGTAATGAGTTACTGTTTCTGTATGTATTTATGTTTCTGTACATTTATGTGCTTATGCAAGTGTAAAAAATTTACATTAAATGTTGTGTTTGTTTATAGACAATATGTGTTCTTAAAGGCCATATCATATTGTTTCAATGGACGCAGGCTTTTCCTTGAGTCACTTCTGTGGTTTATTTACACTATTTGAATGCCAACAATGTAATTTCTAATGTAGCAAAGATGTCAGCTAAGTAAAGTAAAGTAAAGGACCCTTTTCCACGCCATCAGGCGTATAGGGCATATAAGGGCTAGACCTATATTTTTATAGACCAATCGGCACAAGATGGGTCATGTGGTCAGCATCACGCCGGAAGATGTCAGCTGGTGAGCTGGTAACAGGGAAAAGATCTGCAGGAATGCGAAAGCTACGGTATGAGGACATATGCCAGTGCACCTGAAAGATACCAACATTGACACAGACACTTGGTAGAGATCAAATGCTGACTGATTCCCATGGAAGCAGACAGTGACAGACGAACTGTCGCAGCTATAGAGAGGAGACGTCTGGGAGAAAACAGGCCTCACTCAAGAAGAGTATCAATGTTTTTATGTGCACTTTGTGACAGACTGACACTCCCGCCTTGTCGTAGCAGATGCTGTTCTAACAACAGCGTCACAACTCCATAGTCTCCAACATTTTACTTGACACCAACCTACTTCGAAAATGTAAATAGAAAGCAAGGTAACTACTAACTACACACGTAAAAATACAAGGTGGTGTCAACCGGAACTATTGAGCTCCTTGCTTCAGTGCCAAGGTCGCTGGTTATCCCTCACTTCAGGGCTAGCAGTAAGAATGAACAAGTTCCATCTAACTTAATTAGTTAGTTGGGTTATCATCATTGCACTCCGGACATGTCCATAGGTGCTCAGAACCTCCCCTCAGTATGAACCCCAACGTCCGATGGCTAATAGTACCTGTTCTATGTTGATTAACAAGTCGCCTGGTGTGCGCCTCGATTTTTGCTTTGCCGATCTTAATTCCCAAGTCTGCCATTCTGGCGAGTGGTGTCGGTTCACTGCCCTCAAAGTCCTCTATCCTTCCCATTTCTCTGAGGGCATTAATAATATCAGCATGATCCATAGGCTGACTATCGGTAGTGATAGCGGATCCAGCCAACCTGTCAGCTCTTTCATTTCCATCGACGCCTGCGTGTCCCGGAACAAAAATAAAGGAGACTCAACGCACAGTGGACTTCCGTAATGATTCAAGCCATTGTCTTCGCACTGAACCCTCTGGATCATACTCATTGAATCACTGAGTATACATACGCGGGTGTAGTTTTGTGTTTCGAGCCACGCGAACGCTTGCGTCACCGCCATCACCTCCACCGTCTTGCTACTTGTTATCACGAAGAAGGCGCCGTTGGCTTCTTTGACTGTTCTGCTCGCTGAGCGTGCTGTGAATGCCCATGCGCTTCATTTTTGATGTACAACGGATCGTCTGTGTAGATTAGTGCATCTGCTTCGTCTGAATTTTCACTGATGAGAGCGTTGACCTCTGCATTAACAGCAACAGGATTCTCTTCTCTCCATCGCCTGTTCAGTGTGGCAATACAGGAAAATGTACAAATAAACGCATGATGCACGGTTAGGCTGCATATTTGCCTAATAACATCTTCTGCCCGACCTAGCCATGATTTTCCCCTCTTCAGCCTGTTGCCCTTTTCACTAAAAAGCGTTTGATGCAGTGGGTGTTTCTTATCAGCACATATTTTAAGGTATGCCCGAGCCCTCCAGATCCTGATGCTTTGGTTCATAGTTGGAAAGTCAAGTAGATATCTCATTGCTCCACAGGATGTGTCTCTTGTACATCCCAAAATAATGCGCATGGCTTCATTTTCACCTTTTCAGGTCGTTCAATCTGGGTAGCACTGACAGTGAGGATGACCAGAGCGTTTTCAACGGGAGAAAGGATCAGACGGTAGAATAGAAGTATTAGTAGTCTTTGCTCGATATTGGAAACAGCCATAATCCTCATTGCAGATAGACCTTTGCGTGCTTTTGTTATCACATGGTCCATCTAACTTACTTAGCTTGACCTCGGTGGCTATATTCAGTAACAGGCATTTTCACATTGGCTGACTGGGAACCTCTAAAATACCTTAGTTCCACAACATGCAAATCAGCCACGTCGAGGAATTCTACTATGACCGGCAGAACTCCCAAATCGGAGTCCCCCAGCACACAGCCGATAGCCGACATCTACGAGGGTCACTTTGCCTTGTTTCCGTAGTAAACGCCAACACGCGACGTCGCCCAAGACGAGTTCCTCACAAAGGAGCACACAGCTCAAGTCTGCCAAAATCTCTTCTCACTCTGCTCAAGTATATACACTCAACTGGAGCATTCCTAATTATTTGCCTAGTTCTAATGAATCGTCTAAGTCTCCCCATAATAAAATAACACTTATAGTTACTACTACAAGTCACACACACATCTGTACATTTGTCTGCACTATCTCAACGATTGAGAGGCACTGACTGGCCATGGGCTAACTTTCAGCTCAGCGGCTAATCACGCATGGGTCTTGCAAAACCCATGAAGCCGCTGTCCCTAGTCTCTCAATTTAACCGTGTGGACCTTTTGCACTCACCGCTGCCACTATCATCATCATCATCTAGCGCCTATACGACTGGCGTAGGCGATCAAACCTCTGACACCTGGTACAATCGAACAACAAAGTGAGTTTAGCACACAACACATCCCACTGCCTAAGGTCTGTCCACACAAAAAAAAAAACCGGTTCAAGCCGAACTTTACTGGTCGCTATGTGAATTACAGAATACAGTGAAGTTCATACTAGAGACGACATTGCAGATATAGATAATCGGTACTACTCACGAAAGTCATCCCATCTCGCCTGTCTTCGCTGTCTACAGTGTGCCGAAAAGTGGCTCTGATTTGTTCGACGCGACCGACACACTGTCTCACTGACGAAAGTGCGCAGATTTCTTTTCGCTACTCTTTTCTTTTTTTTTTTAAATGAACGAGTGGCATTTCTGGAATGTGTTGTTGTGAGTAGGTCTCAGGAGCCGAGGACAGTCAGAGATTCAGGAATATGTTGTTGTAACATTTTAACAGCAGAACACAGAACTGTAACACCACTAGTTAATTTCATCAGAAATATAAATACAGAACGCCGTGTTATAAATATTATTTTCATTGCGCCAGCGAATTGGGCAGCTTTCCACATTGGTTTTGTATAAATGAAGATGTGAGAAACAGTAGTCAAGAAAAGGGGGAGTGAACAAAAAACAGTTGCAATGTGAAATAATCAGCTGAAAAACAACTTTAAAAGCCATTGAAATTTATTGGTTCTCTATAGGTTTTTCACATACTAAAATCCACAAATATTATGTTATCACAGTCGACGTTACTGCATATTGGGCATTTCCATGCGTGCTCAGTCTTCCTATGCAGACACTCCAAGCTACCTCTACTAATTGTTCCCATAAGAAGCTGGTCATTTCCAAGGTACCTCTACTGACTAGTCCCATGAGAAGCCGGTTATGGTGTTTCTTGTCTTGACCTTAAAAACTGCTTAGACGTGCTTCACCAAGCTTTTTCCCAGGTCACGCATTCGGTTAGCGCAAGAGATTCAACATTATCCACCAACTTAGTTCGCACAGCGTTGGCGATATCCGCTCTGTCCGTGCTTCTTCAAGTTTGCATTAGTGCACGATTTGCCAGTTGGTTAGCTCTGCGTTCGATCTTTTACCCTCTGGCGTCAATATGGTGAAATGGCATACGACAACCGACTCGACATGCCCACTGTGCAGAGCGAAGCAGACGCTCGAGCACGTACTATCCACGTGCAGAAAAGCCCTAGGCCAGGGAGGAAATACTTGGCGCCCAAAAAAAGTCGTGAAAGAGTTAGCGGACATTAAGGACCAAGCCAGGATGAGGGTCAACGCGAGAGCCAGTCCTACCATCACCACCATGCGCATCCTCAAGGCTCGGCAGATTTTAAAAAAAAGGTAAAGATCCCTTTTCATACCTTGGGCGCATCGGGCATATGGGAAAAGCATCCCATATTTTTTACAGACCAATCGGCTCTAGGTGGGTAATGTGGTCAGCATTAGGCTAGTCGTCTTTGCTTTTCCAGGACAGCCATCCTGGTACCCATTTAAGGCTGGGTCAACCTGCGAAGCCCCAAACTATAATTAATGTCCTCGCAACCAGCAGTGGGTTTCGATCGCGGTACTTTGGAATTACGAGTCTGACTCGCAACGCCTAAGCCACGGACGCCGCTCTGGGCAGATTTATAAATGTAAAATCAACTAGATCCGATACGCTCAATCAATACTTGACTGGTTACTAGCTGTTGACCTGCCTAGCTAAGAAAAGTACACAGAGTCAATTTGGAAGACCAGCCTGAGACCCGATATAGTTCTGCACTCTGCGGCAAAAACGCAAGCTCATCCTGATTGAGCTGACCCAGCCGTAGGAGTTGCGGGTTGGAGAAAATTACCTGTACAAGCTCGAAAAGTACGGTGACCTCGTGGCCGGCCTGAGGATAGACGAAGCGTACGCAGTAAAAATCTTTGTCGAGGCCGGCGTAAAAGGCCTTATCTCCACTTCCACGTACAATGTGCTAGAGCAGCCTTGTTTGAGAGAAAGAGAGCATAAACGGTCACTAAAATAACTGGGCGAATCTGCTGAAAGAGTTTCAAACTGGCTCTGGACGCAACAAAACGTCGCAGGAAATGGGCCTCGGTAGACTGGTCCGAGTCCATAGTGGAAAAGAGCTTCTTATCCCTTAAAGCCAAAGTGTCCGATAAATATCTGCCAGTGTCTCTGCAAAATGCCAAAGTCTAACATCTGTCCGATTAACCAACCATAAGCTCGTCACTCTGGTCGTGAAGGTAGTCCCCTGACCTAATTTGCTACCGCAGGGACAATATAACACCAAATCTCACAGCACCTGTTGCAAAGTCACCATATCGTCTTGTCCCTGTTCGAGAGTCGGATAAAGTGCAGCAGTGAAAGATCGATGCCTGGATTCATGATCCGAGATTGTCTAGGAAGTAATGGGCCGCAACAATTGTCGACGAAGGATCTTTCTACTGATGACGGTGGACCCCTGTTGTGCATGTTCCCCTGTGGAGTCCTTTTTATTTCATTACCATTTACTTCTGCGTGCCAAGGTGTATAGATCCAGTGGGGGGGGGGGGGGGGGGGTTCATACTGAGGGGAGGATCTGAGCACCTATGGACATGTCCGGAGTGCAATGAGGATAACCCAACTAACTAACTAACTAACTAACTAACTAATAGATCCAGTTGATAGCGGTTAACTGCGACTTGCGAATTGCGTTTTACCCATTCGGAGAGTAATCGACTTGTTGCAATTTTCTGAAGCATGTTTATCGTGCCTGAAATGATTACAATATGAATGGCCTCTTGGTCTGCTATCCATGCGAGTGTTTGGGAAGCAGTGGTTATCTCCATGGTCATGCTTGACGTAGTTGTCTGGTAAATGCCACTATCATTTTTTTTAAATCACGTTTTTTCACAGCCAGTGTGCTGTGCATCCCAATGCTGACATTGACCCGCGCTTCACTGACCCGTCTGTGTAAAAGACGGCGACCAAGAACTTCTGGGTTAAAAAAAAAAGGTTAAAATCTTCTGGGTGTGAATGCTGATCAATGAATTGCCTTATCTTGGCATCTACAATGACAGATAACTGATTTCTGTAGTACTTCTTTAGTGTTATCCTAGGTGAAAAGCAGTCTGACGTTCACACAAAACCACCTTAATTCAACTGACAATCCACTTACATGCCTCTCTAAACGTAAGTAGGTAGGTGGGTAGGTAGTTGTACCCCACCAGGACATCACACAAACGATGAACAGCCGGTGACACAATGTGCCACCATGCGGATGAGGATCACCCGTGGAGAGGTCCCAGAAACCCCTTTCAGTCGTTAGGCCATAACTTTGGCCTAGGCCATTATTCAGGGCCCCAAGCAGAAGCCAGGGTGGGGCTTCAAATAACACACACAAAAAAAGCATCCCACATGGGGACGAATTATTGTACTTATTAATTTAAGTGTACGTGCTAAAACGTCATATCTAACCCTGTTATATATGTGCTTCTAGATTCAGTACCGCCAAAAGTTTTCTGCTTTGTGGCGTGAAAATAATATGAATACTTAGAAAAATATCGGCTTCTACACAGAGGGTTAGGGAGTTACCGACCAACAAAAGAGACTTGTGCAAATGCCGCAATCCTGACTATGACACAAACAGTGTTTATCAAAGACATGCTGATTGACAACATTTCTCTGTTACCTCCCTTTCCCGGAGACGTGGAAGTGATCTCCCTTGGAACCCTTGCATCAGACAATTCTGAAAACATGGCTGGGGAAGGCGAGATCATAAACCAGGCTCCACAGATTCAAAACAGACAGCCGCATCTGTCTAAACAGGATATTACACATCTCGTAAGTATTGTTTCTAAATTTACTTTTAGCATTCTGATTATAATCGTTTTTTTTTAAACGTATGCGCCCTCTGCCACTCTGGCTGCTAGACTGAAAGTTTCACCCTCAGCCAATTAATTTTTAATTTTATAGTCAATGACGATAGTTATCATGCCATATAGTATAGTGATAGTCCCAGTCTCGACGGTACTTAGCCTCAGCCTGACTGAATGGCAGACCCAGACTAACAGGGCAAATCCCAGATAGTTATACTACTTCGTTCAACACCCAAAGACGTTATGATTCACATGATTATCATGATTGGTTTGGAACCGTAACGCCCGGCTTCACGAACTGACCAACTCCACTCCACTCACCAACCTATGCTTCTGTAATAGTAATAATTTGACTGTATTTAGTACACTCCCTTCACCTCTCTCTCTCTCTCTCTCTCTCTCTCTCTCTCTCTCTATCTCTCTCTCTCTCTCTCTCTCTCTCTCTCTCTCTCTCTCTCTCTCTGTCTCATTTTCTTTAACTACAGGCAACCAACTTGATATCCACATAATTATTAATAAAACTTAACTTTCAACTTACTGAACAGTGACAGTTGTATTAGCAACACACATTTTCTGTACCCTCTTTACTCTTTCTGTGCTTTCTACTTGCTGTACTGACTCTCAACAGCTTACTCCTGTAGTGAGTTGGCTGTGTCAGCTGTGTGTGTTTAACAACTCAAACCCACATTGTTATCTATATCAATATCTTTTTATGTATTCTCTCTTCTCTTCTGACTTTTCACTTTGTACTCTCTGTCTCTCTTATTCTCTATGTCACCCCTCTGCTAATTTTCTATACTTTTGCTGCTTACATACTCTGTCTATATACTCTTTCTGTATTTTATATGTTATGCTCTATCTTCAGTACTCTCCTTCTCTCTGTGATAATCTCAGTTCTCTTCATTGCCTTCTGTACTCTCTATTGCTATCTTTCTCTCTCTCGCCGCCATTTTTTACTCTACTTTCTCTATATTCTCTGTAATCTGTTTCAACATTCGTTGAGTTTTTTAGTCACAGTTCACTGGATTAATTTCTTAATCTGTTTCAAGCAATCACAAACATACCCATTTCTAATCAGTGTGTATAACAGAGTACTGATTTCCTTACAGGATATCAAATCATTGACACCGTTGTCTCCAGACGTGATCTCTAGACAAGCCACGATCAATATTGGTAAGTAAGAAAATATCAGAGTTGAGGGTTTTGGTTGTAAAGGGTTTTGGTTTTTTCGGTCACAGGCGTGAAGGAAATTTGAGGCCATTGTGATGCATGTAAGGAGATCCTCCATACCTCACCGCAGGCACCAACATATTGTGGTCAGATTGATAAAACAGCATCGAGGATGTTTAAATGTCTACACCAGAAAAAAATTGGTTTTGTTTAACCTTTTTGCCGCGCGAGTACAAAAAAAGGGGGACGGAAGTCATGAACACCTTAGTGAACTCCTAGTGACAGAATGAAGCATATGAATTTGACATATCCATGACATCATATGCCCTAGCAGCCTCTTTTTTTTTAAAGGGAGAATACCCATTCAGGTTTCAGAGGTCCTTGTGTGTGGGGGTGGGGGGGGGGGGGGGTGAAAATAGTCTCACTGCCCTCTAGCATACGTGAAGTAAAATGTGGCTAATTGAGTGATTTGCTGAAATCAAATATTTTAGGCCAAAATACATTTATTGCAGCCTAGCTGTAAACCACAACATGAGCCCCAACCATTGTTTTAATAGTGAACCCAGAAGAAGAAAGGGATAAGCTAGGCAGGTATCCTAGTTTACCTGTATTTGTTGATTCCAATGTTTAGCCGCTGGATGTATAAGAGGAAGATTACAACATGCATACAACCTGTGTGCTACTTGAATGATCAGCATCTCCACCTTGAAACAGGGCTATTCAACTGTTGGCCATAGAGGTCTAACCATGACCCCTGGATCATTACCAGTTGTACCGTTTTAATGATCTTTCTTAGCTGGGGCTCGGGCCTCTAGCCTATAACATCCCCATTCTCAGAATGTTGGCCCAAGGTAAACCTAAATGAATAGCCCTGATCTACACCTTAACTCTTTCAGACCCATGAATTTTGACAGTCTTGGCTCACATTAATTTCCCTTTACAAAAATGGCAAAAAGGAAGGGGGGGGGGGGGTGTAAAAAAAAAAAGGCAATAGAGAATTTAATATACTTCTAATCCATACAATAGTATATTTAAAAAAAAAAAAAAGAGAAATGAATGTACATTGTGAATCTGGTGATCATAGTATGTTTTCAACTGTTATAGTTAGTAGGAAAGAAGAATTCATTAATTGTTAATTTCACAACAAAATTTTACGAACAAAATTCTTTATTTACCATAGTTTGGCAGCCACAGGAGCAGTGAATATCCAAATTTGAGAATAACACTTTAAAGTTTGTTCAATTTCCTAATAAATTTCAAGGTTATGAAAAGTTTCTGGGTTAGTTTATCACTCAGGGGCTCTAAGTTCTCACAGAGTGCTGAACACAATATCAAATTAAAAAAAATGGCAGAATAGTGTACCACTGCACACACAATATTTACTTTGTAGTTATATACAGACTATAGCTGCAATGATTTCAGTGTAGCTTAGCCTCAGTATGGTACTATCTTTTTTGTTTTGTTTGGGGCACTTTTCTTCTCTTACACCCTAAAGATAGTAGCAGAGGAACATTCTCTGTGTCAGACTCATCAGAACTGCTAGAACTAGATTCTCTAACAGCTGACTGCTCAGCTGCTGCTGGCGTAAATTCACAGTCCAAATCATTTTCTGAAAAATCTAAATTTGCATTATTATCAGAATTAAAAACATCTGACTGAAACAGCTTCAGCTGCAGAAAGACGCATTGTGCGGCCTGTACTTGTGGATGGAACATTGGTATCCATAACGTCGAACACAAAAGTACAAAATGCTCTGTCTAGAAATGAACGCTAGCAATACTTTAATGGTAGTTCCAACCATTAAAAATGGTGCTGTAAGTGAATCAGTATGTTCGGGACACGTGATCGACGCAGAGTGTTATTTGGGCAAATCATAATTTCTCAATCAACACTGACAGCGTTGCTGGGGCCTCAAAGAATTAAAACATTTGCTGCAGGAAAGTGGTCATAAATTAATTGAAACTGTTTGTTTGAGGTGTTCAAGAATGTTCCTACTTTCAGGTACAATTGGTCATGTGGCTCATGGAAAGTCTACAGTGGTGAAAGCAATCAGCGGTGTCCAGGTAACCCCAACAAGGATAGTTTTGTTTCATTACCTGTAGGCTTCATACTTTCATGGCTGGCAGCCTAGGGTTGAATTGTTTCCCATAGTAAAAATATTTGCACATTTCATCAAAAGTTACTGCTTTATTTAACAATTTTTAAAATGAAAAAAGAAAGAGAGAGAGAGAGAGATTGCTGTGAAATGTTCATATTGTCTTATAATTGCCTGCCATCCCTGATAAAAAATATTTTCCGCAGTATGGTCACAGTCATTATCATGTCAGTGGAGTTAAGGCCCCTTCACATGCCATTGTCGCATCAGGTATATGAGGCTAGACTTGCAGAGAATCGGAAAACTTTTCACAATTAAAATATCTGTAACAAAAACATTTTACACAATGTATTGCCTTGAGTATTTCGTTGTCTCTCTTCAGGGTCATTGATACAGTTCACATCAACACACACTGAAAGCACAATATTTGAATACTTTTTTAACTGAAACACCTAAATCATAATTTCTCTTGTTACACTAGATGTTTAACCATTGGAAGTCTAAGATTAACTGTGTGATCTTTTTGTTTACATAACATGGGATTGCTCGTCATTGTGCACTTCACTGCAGTGACTCACAAAAGAGCAAACTGTACATAAAGTGAAATACTTTATAAGGTGACAAGGGCAGCAACATATAGCTTGTGTTAAAAAATGTTTGTATATTTTTTTGCTTTCATTAATAAAACCCATTGTAGATTAGTGTTCAATATGTTATAATGTGAGGGCCCTTTGGGAGTGAGTGAACAGTGCAGAGGATCATAATGGTCTAAGGAGAATGGCATTGCGAGGAGTTACCAGGAGATCTGGCCGACGCTCAACACTCAAGGGAAGGATGAGATGAATATACAATCAGATGTAGCGTCGGAATCGTAACTTCGCTTGCTGCTGAAGATGAGGACTGAGCACTTATGGGAGTATCCCGAGTGCTGTGATGTCGATTCAACATTAAAATGTTATGCTAGTGTTAATGCAACACTTTCCCTTGAGATGGCAATACCGTGCCAACTGTAAAAGAACAAATTAATTTCAAAGCTGTACGCCTTAGGGTACAAAAGTAAAAAGGACTCCTTTCCACGCCTTTGGGTGTATTTCAGGTGTATTGGGAGTACAGGGCTAGACCTGTATTTTATAGACCAGTCGGCACTCCATGGGTGATGTGGTCAGCACCACACTGACCTCCTTTACTTCCCAGGACTTTACCTGGTAACCCACTCAAGGCTAGGACAACCTGGAAACCAAGGTCATTTTTTGGGGGGAAAAGTCTGACTTCATTTGGATTCATGGCCTTTAGATCTGCAGATGAACATCTAAATGCTACACACCACTGTGACTCCCACAGTAGGATATGTCATGTTCATATTTATTCATGATCATTTTGGTGTTATAGGTTTTGTATTCAGTCACGTTTAAATACTTCACATACAGTTTAGAATTTAAGTAAACGATTCCACAACTTGTTGTTCGTAGTCTGGATGAATAGTGATGTTTAAGTGTAGCTGAGGGGGAAAAAGGGGTGTAAAATAAATGACTGCACAGAGGCCTCATACTACTTAAATATGACCATGCTTATAGGTTGTTAGCTACCTTCATTGCTTGTGATGATTTTTTATTTTAAATGATGCAGTATATTTCAGACTGTCAGATTTAAGAACGAACTTGAAAGGAATATTACAATCAAGCTGGGCTATGCTAACGCCAAGGTAAAGACTGTGGTCTGTGAGTTTGTGTATATGTATTTCTGCACCTAATTGTTATGTTCAGTATAATGTATTTCTGTATTTATTTGAGCTATTGCTAAGAGCACAGGGCTTTTTGTGAGTGTTAGATGGTAAGGAAGGAAACAGATCTCTTAACTTCATTTATGTGACTCCATATTTGAGGAGACTGCACTGTATGTGTCAGTTGAAGTAAGAAAAAAGAGTTCTTATAGTCTGTTAAGTAAAAAGTAAAGTAAAAGTAAAGGACCCTTTTCCACGCCTTTAGGCATATAGGGTTAGACCTGTATTTTATAGACCAATCAGCCCAAGATGGGTGATGTGGTTAGCATCATGCCGGCCGCCTTTACTTTCTGGGACTGCACCCAGTACCCACTCAAGGCTGGGTCGACCTAGGAGGCAAGGTCATTTTTGAAAAAAAAAGTGTGTTAAGGTCACTCTTGATATTTGGAATTGAATCATGGACAGTCAGCTAAATAGTGAAATATTACACAGAAGCTGTGGAGATTTACACTCACCTGTAGATCGGAAGGTCATGGGTTTAAATCCACATGGTGCCATATTTTTTTTCAAACACGAACACGTCTACCCAGCCTTAAATGAGTGCCAGGTAAAGTCCTGGGGAGTAAAGGCATCCAATGTGGTGTTGATCACATCACCCACTGAGTGCTGATTGGTCTATACAAGTCTCGCATCATATGCCACTGGTGTGTAACAGGTTCTTGACCTACTTTATTGTGGAGCTGTAGTTTTATAGACACATGATGCCAACACCAGAGACAAAAAATGAACAGAGTAATGAAGTTATATTGAAAGAGGTTAACTCATAAAGATAACTTTTTGCCTGCATTAGAAGAGACACTCTACATTTTTTTTTTTTTTCATAATGTGAGAAATGGCAAACTGGAGTACAGTATGCAGGTGGGGAAAGTTAGTGGGATGAGAAGGAGAGGGAGAGAAAAGATATTGGACAGTTTGACATCATGGCACATGACATGGAAGGTCATCTGTGTCTGATCCCTGTGTGGGTTCCTGGGCCCCGTTGTTCAGAAAACAAGAAAACCCACTGCTTGACTTGATATAGAAAAAAAAAAATAATAAACTTGGACTCTTCAATGTACCCTGGGGGTCTCATTATAATTGGGTCCGTTGTTTGCGTGAGGTTTTGATTGTCCTTCCTTGTGTGGCGTGTTGGTACGCCTGACCATTCCCGATTGGTGTAGGGATGCCACTGGATAATGTGTTGGTCATACGATTTTTGCTGGTTGCCAGTTTACGCTGCCAAATCTTGCATCAAAGCTGCCTCCCGGTGGTGGGGCAGCCCATGTTGCTGAGTCTAGTTGTGGCTGCCAGAATCTTTTCTATGATGTCTGGCCAGCTGCTTTTGCCAATTACAGCGCTGCCAGCGAGTCAGTGAGAATGCACATTTTAGCTGGAGGGGGGGGGGGGTCGTCAATCGTCGCTTCAAGGGCCTTCAGGATAGCTATTAGCTCTGCGGTGTAAACCGCTGTGTTGTCTGGGAGCCTAAGGCTTATTACTGTGTTGCGGTCCGAAATGACGACCCCTGACCCGGCCTCCCCGTTTTTGTTCTTGGAGCCGTCAGTGTAGACTGCCAGGGCACCTGTTGTGATCGTGTTGATGTGGTTCTCTACTATTCTCCTGACTTAGCTGGGATCTGCATTTTTGAGTGCTTGTTTGGCGAGGCTGATGTCAGTCGTGGGAAGTTCAATTCGCCACGGTGGCAGTGTCCGCTTGAACTTTGTGCAGTTATTAACTATGTCTGCCACCTTGTCGAATTGTAATTGCTTGACGACTAGCCATGGTGTCGGTCTTTGAAAATTTTGGATGGGTTTTGAAGGCCCCTCCCAGGGGTCCCGATTGGGTTGAAGGGCCCTGGTGGCTGGGTGGTCGGGGTCGCGGCCTACTTTGGTCCAGAAGTTTAGCACTAATTGTCGCCGTCTTAGTTGAAGGGGAACAACTCCCAGCGCGACCTTCATTGCCTCTCTGCAGGCCCCTCTCCCCAATCCATAGATTGTGGTAAGTGTTTGTCTTTGGAGACCATCTAGTTTCTGTAGGATGTTCTGGCTATCTGCCCCGTAGACTGTGAAGCTGTAGTCTAAATTCCCCCTTATGATGTGGGCACCCCATCCGGTCCCTTTAATGAGCCTTAGCATGTTAAGGTACTGTTTGCATCTAGCTGTGGCCTTGACGTGTTTGCTCTAGCTCAGCTGCTGGTCTAGCACTTGAAACTTTGTGTGCAGCTTTCTTTGAACTGTGCGGCCATTAATGATGATGTGGCTTTCGTCGGGGTTGTACCTTTTGACTCCTTTGTTGTTGAAGATCATCATGACCGACTTGGCCACGTTGATCTTAAACCCCCATTTCGTCATCCAGTCTGTTATGTGGTCAATTTCTTTCTGCAGGGTGTTTTGAGTGACTCTAGTGCCTGTATTACTGTGGTACAAAGCACTGTCGTCGGCAAATTGAGATAATTCCACCTCAGGGTTCTTAATCGCCTCCCTCATGTCGTTGACTAAGATGTTAAAGATGAGGAGGGAGATAACTGCCCCCTGGGGGGTGCCGTTCTCCAGGATGCGAGCTCTAGAGACTTAGTTATTCACTGCCACTGAAAATGTTCGGTCCCTAAGAAAGCTTCTCACATACCGGAGGGTGCGGCCTCTTATACCCAATTTGTGTGCTAAGTCCAGGAAGACAGCGATAGTTCTTTTTCTCTGTCTGAAGCCCCTTTTGACATGGTCCTCTAGTTTGATAATTTGGTCCATTGGACATTTTGTCCATTGGACATTTCAGCGTAGAATCCCGACTGTGTGGGGCTAAATAGATTATTATTGTTCATGTGGAAGGAAATTCCATTGTTGACTATTGAAACCATGATTTTTCCTAGGTGGGAGGTGAGGGAGATTGGGCGGTAGGAGTCGACATTCTGTGGGACCTTTCCGGATTTGAGGATGGGAACGACTACGGCCTGCTTCTAAAGCTGTGGAATCTCGCCTTCTCGCCACACTGGGTTGAAACCCACTGCCTCCCCAACAAGCTTGTTTTATGAGTCGGCTAATGGGAAACAACCAGCACACAACCAGTAAAATGGAGGTACATGCAAAACTCAGGCCCTGGCACAAAGTCCAAATGGACGAACAACCAGGACTTTCCACCACAGCTTAGAGCTGGTGTACAAAGAAAAAGAAGATTTGTGTCAGAAATGATTGGAAATGCATGAGACAGAAGGCGGTGTGAAGACATGACTACATGCAGCATAGGCTGTCATGATTCAGAAGGCGGTGTGAAGTTATGACTACATGCAGCATAGGCTGTCAGAAGAAATATGGAGGCCTTTCACATCATTGACACATCAAAGCTGCCTAACCTGATGGCCTTGTTTGTTTCTCTCACAGATATATCAGTGTGATAATGATGCTTGTCCTAGGCCCGACTGTTACAGGTCTTGTGGTAGTGCCAAGGAGGATTCATTTGTCTGTGACAGACCTGGGTGTAGTGGAAGGTTCAGACTGAAAAGGTGGGTATAAAATGTATGTGTTTGTGAGATGATAGAAGCTTTACCGGCTAAACTTGGATGAGAGGAAACCATACTTTCATAACCATCCTTATCAACCTGTTCTACCATTTAAACATTACATAGGGACAGCAATCTATCCCTCCATTCTGTTCTATCCCTGCAGTTTTCTTGCTGTTATGGATGGAATTCAGTCCAGCATCTTTGGCCTCTGTTATCAGTGTTTGTTTGTCTTAAGGTTTATTTTTGAGCCAGATTGTGTGCATGAGTAAGTAACCACTGATTTCAACAGAGTGACTTTCATCATCAACTGTCAAACATGCATTCTGTGCACTGCACACAACGGTTCTAAATAGTTTGCCAGAATGGCTTCTTTTTCTGCAAGTTTCTATAGCAAGTTTTTTGGGAGTTTGTTTTACAGAGTAGGGAAGCTAAACTATACTCGACCCTCCTTCTATCTCATTTAGACTTGGGACAGGCAAATGGTGGAGTTTAAACTAGACTTTGCTACTTCTTATCTAGCCTTTGTCTTTGTCTGAGTAGTTTTAGTTTTTGTATGGTCTAATCTACCCTTTGTTAGCATCTGGTGCAACCTTTGCCTACATCTAATCTAGCCTTTGTTAACATCTTTGTAATATGTGCCTACATCCAGTCTAGCCTTTGTCAACATCAAGTGTAACCTTTGCCTACATCTAATCTAGTCTTTGTCAACATCAAGTGTAACCTTTGCCTACATCTAATCTAGTCTTTGTCAACATCAAGTGTAACCTTTGCCTACATCTAGTCTAGCCTTTGTTAACATCAAGTGTAACCTTTGCCTACATTTAGTCTAGCCTTTGTCAACATCAAGTGTAACCTTTGCCTACATCTAATCTATCTTTTGTCTACATCTTGTGTAACCTTTGCCTACATCTAGTCTAGCCTTTGTTAACATCAAGTTTGACCTTTGCCTACATCTAATCTATCGTTTGTCTACATCTTGTGTAACCTTTGCCTACATCTAATCTAGTTCCCCGTGTGAGTTCCGGGGCCCCATTGTGGGGAAAACAAGAATCGACCCACTGCCTACCCAAAAGCATGTCGTAAGAGTGGACTAATTGAGGAACTTCCTTTGAAGTCGGAGTGTGCGTCTGCCTGAGAGGCAAGGAACCAACAGTCTGCACTCAAGTGAATGAGATCTGTAAAACTGATGCACATGCAACACTCAGGTTCTGGAGCAGGAGTGCACTTCAGAAGTGGACGAACAACCAGAACTTTCCTCCAGAGTGTACAGCTGGTGAACGTGAAGAAGAAGAAGATCTAATCTAGTCTTTGTCAACATCAGGTGTAACCTTTGCCTACATCTAATCTAGTCTTTGTCAACATCAAGTGTAACCTTTGCCTACATCTGATCTAGCCTTTGTCAGCATCTGAAGCAATTATGTAGCCCTTGTCTGTACATCTAGTGTAACCTTTTGCCTACATCTAATCTAGCCTTTGTCAACATCTAGTGTAACCTTTGACTGCATCTCATCTAGCCTTTGTTAATATCTAGTGTAACCTTTGCCTACATCTAATCTAGTCTTTGTTAACATCTAGTGTAACCTTTGCCTACATCTGATCTAGCCTTTGTCAGCATCTGAAGCAATTATGTAGCTCTTGTCTGTACATGATGGTGGCTTTGCCTACAACAAATGTAGCCTGTACCTACTTTTTTCCTAGTATCCATTGTCAACATAAGATATAGGTGTTATCACTGCCCATCATAATACATTGGGAAAAAAGGGGGGGGGGGGGGGACACGATTATTGTCTTTGTTTTTGCTTTTTCATTTGCATTGTGACCGAACACTTAGGACTTCTCTTATGTATGTTCGATAGTTGATGGGTAAAAATGGATGTAAATAGGGAGCATTTACAGTGTTGATGTATATTTTTTCTCAACTCTGGTTTTTGTCAATCAGTTTATTAACCCTGTTAATGACCAGCTCCTAAAGATATGGGGTAAACTTCTTGAGATGGGATGATTAAATCTGTGAGATAGTTTGGGGTAAACTTCTTGAGACGGGATGATTAAATCTGTGAGATAGTTTGGGGTAATCTTCTTGAGATGTGATGATTAAATTGGTGAGGTAGTTTGGAGTAAACTTCTTGAGATCATCATCATCAGTACTCGTTATGCCTAGTGGCACATGAGGCTTCAGAGAGGGCTTTCCATGCTTTCCTGTCCTGTGCAATCTTCAGTGCAGTTTTCCATGTCAAAGATGCCGCACTCAGGTCACTTTCCATCGTTCGTCTCCATGTTGTTTTTGGGCGCCCCTGTTTTCTCTTTCCCTCTGGTGTCCATGTGAGAGCTGTTTTGGCGGGTAAATCAGGATTCATTCTCATAACGTGGCCAAGCCATTTCCATCTTCTCTTGGTTATCATACTGTCTAAAGTTTCTTGGTTTGTGACTTAAAGTAATTTAGTGTTTGAGATTGTATCTGGCCAGAAAACTTTGATAATTCTACGTAGACATGGGTGGTGAAAGGTGGACAGCTTGTGTGTATCCTTTTTGGTCATTCTCCAACATTCAGCTCTATAAAGAAGAACTGGCAAAATGATGCTCTTGTAAATTTCTTGAGATGGGATGATTAAATCATTGAGATAGTTTGGGGTAAACTTCTTGAGATAGCATGATTAAATCATTGAGATAGTTTGGGGTAAACTTCTTGAGATTGCATGATTAAATCATTGAAATAGTTTAGGGTAAACTTCTTGAGATGGGATGATTAAATCAGTGAGATAGTTTGGGGTAAACTTCTTGAGATGGCATGATTAAATCAGTGAGATAGTTTGGGGTAAACTTCTTGAGATGGCATGATTAAATCAGTGAGATAGTTTGGGGTAAACTTCTTGAGATGGCATGATTAAATCAGTGAGATAGTTTGGGGTAAATTTCTTGAGATGGCATGACCAGTATCTTGAGGTGGAGTGAAGTAGGTGACCGTTAAATAGGATTACTAGCATCTTGAGATGAGCCAGTTTCCTCGGTAAATGAGATGGTCACCTTCTACAAGTCAGTCCTCAGAGATGGAATGACCAAGTTGTGAAGTAATCTTTAATGAGATGACCAATGCCTTAAGATATTATGAACAGTTCTGTAACACAGAGGAGTGGCCAGCTTATGGACTTGAGATAATTAGCCCCCCGATGTGGGGTGATTAATTCCTTATATTGGCCAGGAAAATCTCATATATGAGATGACCGGCTCCTTGAATTGGGAGTAAATTCCTATAGATAGGATGACCATACTGCCCCCCCCCCCCCCCCCCCCAAAAAAAAAGAAAAAAACTAATCAGAACTTGAATTTGAACCTTGAAAATGTTGACAGACCAAAACAATGCCCACTGTGCAGCCACTGCTTCATATCTGATCGGACCACTGACCAAGGCATTTGCCTACACCAGACTAAATCTGATCTGACCAAGGCATTTGCCTACATCTGACTAAATCTGATCTGACCAAAGCATTTGCCTACATCTGACCACATCTGATCTGACCAAAGCATTTGCCTACATCTGACCAAATCTGATCTGACCAAAGCATTTGCCTACACCAGACCAAATCTGATCTGACCAAAGCATTTGCCTACATCTGACCAAATCTGATCTGACCAAAGCATTTGCCTACACCAGACCAAATCTGATCTGACCAAAGCATTTGCCTACATCTGACCAAATCTGATCTGACCAAAGCATTTGCCTACACCAGACTAAATCTGATCTAACCAAAGCATTTGCCTACACCAGACTAAATCTGATCTGACCAAAGCATTTGCCTACATCTGACCAAATCTGATCTGACCAAAGCATTTGCCTACATCTGACCAAATCTGATCGGACCAAAGCATTTGCCTACATCTGACCAAATCTGATCTGACCAAAGCATTTGCCTACACCAGACCAAATCTGATCTGACCAAAGCATTTGCCTACATCTGACCAAATCTGATCTGACCAAAGCATTTGCCTACACCAGACTAAATCTGATCTGACCAAAGCATTTGCCTACACCAGACTAAATCTGATCTGACCAAAGCATTTGCCTACATCTGACCAAATCTGATCTGACCAAAGCATTTGCCTACATCTGACCAAATCTGATCTGACCAAAGCATTTGCCTACATCTGACCAAATCTGATCTGACCAAAGCATTTGCCTACACCAGACCAAATCTGATCTGACCAAAGCATTTGCCTACATCTGACCAAATCTGATCTGACCAAAGCATTTGCCTACACCAGACTAAATCTGATCTGACCAAAGCATTTGCCTACATCTGACCAAATCTGATCTGACCAAAGCATTTGCCTACATCTGACCAAATCTGATCGGACCAAAGCATTTGCCTACATCTGACCAAATCTGATCTGACCAAAGCATTTGCCTAAACACGATCCTAAGCAGCATCATTGTGTTCTTGGTTGATTTGTGTTTCAGGCATGTGTCCTTCGTGGATTGCCCGGGCCACGACATTCTGATGGCTACCATGTTGAACGGAGCTGCTGTTATGGACGCTGCCTTGCTGATGATTGGTGAGCAGTTTGATCCTGTAGACGCCTGCAGTGTTTTTTAATTATTTAACTTTTAGAAGTTGGCCACAACACATTTCCAGCATTCTCTGTCATCTTAGTAGTACACTCTGTTAGACTGCTATTCATCCATCTCTTGATGTTGTATCATTGTCTACCTCTTGCTTTCCTACTTTAAACTTTTCTCTCCAGTATGGTTTTTCCTAAGAATGTTATGTCTTTTAGTGTGGCTGAAATATTTCAGTTCTCTTTTTTTTTTTTTAGTACCTCATTTAGTACCATTCTCCAGATCTGCTGTGTCTGTATTTGATTGTTTTTGTTTCCATGAAATACAGTCCTTTCTTCTGAGACGTCGGTTTTAGTTGCTTTTTCATTGTCCAGTGTTTTCTGCACCACACAGCAGGGTTGAGTATACAAAACACTTGATGATTCTCATTTTTAATGTGTTATCTCTCTAGGTGTCAGTAATTTGGCATCTTATTGACAAATATGTTTAGCCATTCCCGTTCCCGATTTGATTTCTGTTTCACTTGGACCATCAGTTATTATAACATTTCCCATATCCTTGTTTCTAATATCCCTCTGCTGAATGTTGGCTGCTTCTTTCCCTTGTTGATGGTATTTTTAGTTTT
This sequence comes from Candidula unifasciata, assembly GCA_905116865.2. NCBI lineage: Eukaryota > Metazoa > Mollusca > Gastropoda > Stylommatophora > Geomitridae > Candidula > Candidula unifasciata. Next base: position 82,064 of record CAJHNH020001181.1, read on the forward strand.
TCAAATATCTGAACCATACTCATCACTCCTCCTGTTAACTTGGTGATAATCTCTTAAAATAGAATAAAAATGTATGCGCCGTCTCCACAGGGAAGGTAGGCTACAGTGAGTACCCAAACTTTTCCACGGTGCAACTCTCATAATTCTGTCCGAAAACTGTGAATACTATGTTTTTTAAACCATCCACTGCAGGAATTGAACCCTAGTACTTGAGGATCATGAAGTTGTTAAGCATATTTGCTAACCTATAGGCTACAAAGCTGCATGATAATCTGTGGCCCACTCGCTAAGCTGTTGGCCTCACACTGAAGGTTGTGTTTTTATCTCACCGACTGTATTATTCAGTTCATGTGTGCAGTCTTTATAGAAATCCTTGGGGATCATAAGTGAAGCTTCGGTGTCTGTGCTTTGTGCAACATTCTCATCATGCAGCTAGCCATTCTGCAGACGAAATGTAATATGAGATGAAAACCCAGTGCCTGGATGTAGGTCCTCTTAACTCTAGATGTTAGTGATGTGCCAATTTGCCAGGACCTGATGATTTCTTTCTAAGCTTCTTCTTCCTGTTCATTTATTGCAACAAGTTGTCTGTTCTCTTCATATCACAGTATCTCACTTTTTTTTTCAGCTGGAAACGAGTCTTGTCCGCAACCTCAGACATCAGAACATCTGGCCGCTGTTGAAATCATGAAACTCAAACACATTCTGATACTTCAAAACAAAATTGATCTAGTGAAAGAGTCTCAAGCCAAGGAGCAATACGAGCAGATTCAGGCTTTTGTCAAAGGTTTGTGTGTCCAGTGTGATGTTTATCTACACCATTAGCTTTCAACCTTCCTAATGCCGCGACCCTTTAATAAGTTCGTCATATTGTGGCGACCTCCAACCATACAGTTTTTTTCTGTTGCTACTTCATATATTTGATGAATATGTGTTTTGCGATGGTCTTTGGTGACCCCTGTGAAAGGATTGTTTGACCCAGAGAAAGGGTTGCGACCCACATGTTGAGAACCGCTGATCTGCACCAGTGTCACAAACGTGTGTTAAAAAATGTCTGCCCTGTCAGCTGCCTTGACACTTATTTTAACATAATTCCTGTGTGGGCTTTGGGGGTCACCGCGTGGGTTCTGGTCTGGGGGTCACCGTGTGGGTTCTAGAGTCCCATTGTGTGTGTTCTGGGAGGTGGGGGTAAACTTATTGCCCCCTAACAAGCATGCCATATAAGGCAACTAATTAGGGGTTTGCGAAGCTGTCATGGTGTAGCAGCTAGATGCTTGCCTGTGGATCTGAAGGTCGTGAGTTAAGGTCCAGATTGAGTCGGACATTTTTCAAAAATGACCTTGGCTCCCCTTTTGACCCAGTCTGAAATGTGTACCAGGTAAAGTCTTAGAAAGTAAAGGCGGCCAGAGTAATGTTGACCACATACCTACCGAGTGCCAGATGGACTAAAATATAGGTCTAGCCCGATATGCCTGAAGAGAGTCCTTTACTTTACTTAATAAGATGTGTTGAGCCGAATGGTGCTGTATCACAGCCTGTGACCCGTTTGCTATAAAGCTGAAATTCAGATTACCAGATTAGACTTCTGTTACATGTATTTATTTATCGTTACAATAAATGTTCATCTTTAATTTAACATATTTTGTGATAACTGCAAAATGTTATGTTATACATTGTATCTTGTATTTCTTATTTACTGTTATGAAATTTTGTTACACATTCTTCTTTCTTATTTAGTTACAAATAACAATGTTATGTGTGTTGTTACTTGAAGCGGTTTGTCGTTACCTTGTATAGGCACTGTGGCTGAAAAGGCACCAGTTGTACCGGTGTCGGCACAGCTCAAGTACAACATTGATGTCATCTGCGAGTACATCATCAAACACATTCCTGTGCCGGTCAGGGACTTCCTCTCGGAACCACGACTTATTGGTGAGCTAGTTTCTCTCATTAAAACACTTTTTTTTTTAAGTCATCTGCAAACGGCAAATTTTCTTACTTTGAATTATCAGGATCCATCTCAGAAGCGAAGTCCTAGTGTGGTTCATGGGTTTTTGTTTTAAGGGGAACAAAGAATCGATCCCCTGCCTTCTGACCAGCATGTCAAAGGGTGACTTAGATCGCAGTTTGTAGAAATGAGAAGCTTTTGGCTGAAATATGCCAAAATTGCAGCCTAGCTGTAAACCACAACACAATGTGCCAACCAGTCGTTTAAGGATGGATACAAAAGAGAAGCATAAGATAGGAGCACTGTAACTTACCTTTTTGTCAGGGAACACAAGAGAAACAAAGAATACTAACACTCTGTCTTACTGTCAGGGAACATAAGAGAAACAAAGAATACTAACACTCTGTCTTACTGTCAGGGAACATGAGATAAGCAAAGAATACTAACACTCTGTCTTACTGTCAGGGAACATAAGAGAAACAAAGAATACTAACACTCTGTCTTACTGTCAGGGAACATAAGAGAAACAAAGAATACTAACACTCTGTCTTACTGTCAGGGAACATGAGATAAGCAAAGAATACTAACACTCTGTCTTACTGTCAGGGAACATAAGATAAGCAAAGAATACTAACACTCTGTCTTACTGTCAGGGAACATGAGATAAGCAAAGAATATTAACACTCTGTCTTACTGTCAGGGAACATGAGATAAGCAAAGAATACTAACACTCTGTCTTACTGTCAGGGAACATGAGATAAGCAAAGAATATTAACACTCTGTCTTACTGTCAGGGAACATGAGATAAGCAAAGAATACTAACACTCTGTCTTACTGTCAGGGAACATGAGATAAGCAAAGAATACTAACACTCTGTCTTACTGTCAGGGAACATGAGAGGAACAAAGAATACTAACATTGTATTACTTTCAGGGAACATGAGAGGAGCAAAGAATACTAACACTCTGTCTTACTGTCAGGGAACACAAGGGAAGCAAAGAATACTAACACTGTCTTACTGTCAGGGAACACAAGAGAAACAAAGAATACTAACACTGTCTTACTGTCAGGGAACACAAGGGAAGCAAAGAATGCTAACACTCGGTCTTACTGTCAGGGAAAACAAGAGAAACAAAGAATACTAACACTGTCTTACTGTCAGGGAACATAAGAGAAACAAAGAATACTAACACTGTCTTACTGTCAGGGAACACAAGGGAAGCAAAGAATACTAACACTGTCTTACTGTCAGGGAAAACAAGAGAAACAAAGAATACTAACTCTGTCTTACTGTCAGGGAACACAAGAGAAACAAAGAATACTAACACTGTCTTACTGTCAGGGAACACAAGGGAAACAAAGAATACTAACACTGTCTTACTGTCAGGGAACACAAGGGAAGCAAAGAATACTAACACTGTCTTACTGTCAGGGAACACAAGGGAAGCAAAGAATACTAACACTGTCTTACTGTCAGGGAACACAAGGGAAGCAAAGAATACTAACACTGTCTTACTGTCAGGGAACACAAGGGAAGCAAAGAATACTAACACTGTATTACTGTCAGGGAACATGAGAGGAATAAAGAATACTTACACTCTGTCTTATTGTCAGGGAACATAAGAGGAACAAAGAATACTAACACTGTCTTACTGTCAGGGAACATAAGAGGAACAGCTAGAAACACCACAGTAACCGTAACTACTAAACCTATTGTTGTTAGGTGATACACATAGGGGTGGAGAATCGGCTAGAGAAAGAGACTTTCATGCATGTATTGAAGAGAACCACATTCTTTGAAGGACTTGCTGATTGACGATGATGAGGAAAATGGATTGGTATGAAGCTGGTCAGCTTGATTTGATTTGATTTGATTCAAGAACCGACATCACAGCACCCGGGGCATTCCCATAAGCGCTCCGTCTCCATATTCAGCAGCCAGCGAAGAGTTCCGATACTAATGGTGCCAGTAGCTTTCTGATTAAATGTCCGTCTTGCCTTTGCCTTGAGCTTCTGCCAGAACCTCTCGTCACTCCCCGCTGCATCAATCCCACCAGACTGTGGTGATCAATCTGCTCCTCGGAACTGTACACGCTCTCCCACAAGGCACTAACCACGTCTGCCCTATCATGTATCAGTATTTCACCAAGTTGTGCAGAGCCAGCCAGTCTGTCCGCCTGTTCATTTCCCAACACACTGGCGTGACCCGGTGAAAAAATCCAGACAATACTCCTCACCCGTGTCCTCTGCAGCGAAGCATGCCACTCTGCACGAAGCACACCTGTTCTGATCTTCCTCAGCATGCTTTCTGAATCAGTTACAATTACAATGTGTGTGTGTGTTGTGTTCTCTAGCCAGCGGAAAGCTGCAGTGACCGACTCCACCTAAATTCATAAACTGGATGTTGTGGTATCATATGCTAGGCTCTGCTGCACCAAACGTCGACCATTAACTTTTGCTAAAAAGCCCCTTGGTCAGCTTATCCCATATAAAAACTTGCAACCTTGAGGAAGTTTATGAATGACTTGGGTTGAGTGAGTTAAAAGCCTATGCTCCATTCAGAGATAAAAGACATTTCATCATGTCATTGTGCATTTTAATATTCAGTGTTTATTTGTCATGAAATTCAATATATATCTGCCATAAGTCAAGTAAAGGACTCTTTCCCAAGCCTTCAGGTGGAGCAGTGTCCATTGAGGGCTACACCTGTATTTTATAGACCTGTTGGTGGGCAGTGTGGTCAACATCAGGCAAGCCGCCTTTACTTCCCAGGACCAAAGCTTACCTATTTATGGCTGGGTCAGTATGGTAGCCACCTCTCGGCTCATTTTGGATTTGAACCCATGGCCTTCAGATCCACAGGCAAGCATCTAGCCGCTATACCATTTGTCATGAGGTTCAGTGGTTAATTGCCATGAAGTATACATTTTTGCTGTAATGATATTTTCAGGTTAATTGCCATGAAGTATACATTTTTGCTGTAATTATATTTTCAGGTTAATTGCCATAAAGTATACATTTTTGCTGTAATGATATTTTCAGGTACATTGCCATGAAGTATACATTTTTGCTGTAATGATATTTTCATGCTAATTGCCATAAAGTATACATTTTTGCTGTAATGATATTTTCATGTTAATTGCCATGAAATATACATTTTTGCTGTAATTATATTTTCATGTGATGTTATGTAACCATTTGCCCTGATGTTCTTTTTCATTTTGTGTACATTTCCTCCTCAAGTAATCCGCTCATTTGACGTCAACAAACCAGGCTGTGAGGTGGATGACATTCTAGGAGGTGTGGCTGGGGGTTCGATTCTCAGGGGTGTGCTGAAGGTACTATAGTCAAATATTTTAAATAAATAGAATTGTTTCCGTTGAAAACAAATATATACAGGAGAAGAACTGAACAAGTGAATGGTTTGTGTTAAGTGTATTAAGTTGACTTTCCTAATTTGAGGATGTGTGACATTAGTTATCTGTCTGTCCACAGCCGTTTATCTCATGTAATTTCTCATACTTCTTCTATGTTAAATGAAAAATCGACATTCCAGCACTGGGGACATTCCCATAAGTGCTGCATCCCCATCTTCAGCAGCAACTGCAGAGTTCCAGTTCTGATAGTACAGTAACAGGTGAACCAGTTCTTCCCTGGATGTTGTTTATCTCAGTCCCTTGTTTCTGCTTGCAGGTGAACCAGTTCTTCCCTGGATGTTGTGTATCTCAGTCCCCTTGTTTCTGCTTGCAGGTGAACCAGTTCTTCCCTGGATGTTGTGTATCTCAGTCCCCTTGTTTCTGCTTGCAGGTGAACCAGTTCTTTCCTGGATGTTGTGTATCTCAGTCCCTTGTTTCTGCTTGCAGGTGAACCAGTTCTTCCCTGGATGTTGTGTATCTCAGTCCCCTGTTTCTGCTTGCAGGTGAACCAGTTCTTCCCTGGATGTTGTGTATCTCAGTCCCCTTGTTTCTGCTTGCAGGTAAACCAGTTTTTCCCTGGATGTTGTGTATCTCAGTCCCTTGTTTCTGCTTGCAGGTGAACCAGTTCTTCCCTGGATGTTGTGTATCTCAGTCCCCTGTTTCTGCTTGCAGGTGAACCAGTTCTTCCCTGGATGTTGTGTATCTCAGTCCCTTGTTTCTGCTTGCAGGTGAACCAGTTCTTCCCTGGATGTTGTGTATCTCAGTCCCCTGTTTCTGCTTGCAGGTGAACCAGGAGATCGAGGTCCGTCCTGGGGTGGTCTCCCGAGATCAAGACGGCAAGCTGACATGTAGGCCCATTATGTCCAAGATTGTCTCCCTGTACGCAGAGCAGAATGATCTACAATATGCTGTCCCGGGAGGATTGATAGGTAAGATGACATGATGATTGATTGATCATTAGGGGATTGATAGGTAAGGTAAGCTGATGATTGATAGATCATTAATGGATTGATAGGTAAGGTAACCTGATGATTGATTGATCATTAGTTGCTTGATAGGTAAGGTAACCTGATGATTGATTGATCATTAGAGGATTGATAGGTAAGATGACGTGACGATTCATTGATCATTAGGGGATTGATAGGAAAGGTAACCTGATGATTGATTGATCATTAGAGGATTGATAGGTAAGATGACGTGACGATTCATTGATCATTAGTGGATTGATAGGAAAGGTAACCTGATAATTGATTGATCATTAGAGGATTGATAGGTAAGATAATAAGATGATTGATTGATCATTAGAGGATTGATAGGTAAGATGATTGATTGATCATTAGTGGATTGATAGGTAAGATGATAAGATGATTGATTGATCATTAGAGGATTGTTAGGTAAGCTAACCTGATGATTGATTGATCATTAGAGGATTGATAGGTAAGCTAACCTGATGATTGATTGATCATTAGAGGATTGATAGGTAACTTGAGGTTTGATAGGTTATGAAAATTAATAGGTTCAGGATTGAAGGATAACTTGATGAATTACTTGCAGTGTGATGATATAGTTGTAATTTCAAGATTGATAGGTAATTTGAGGATTGAAAATTGGTTTGAGAATTTATAAGTGATTTGTGAGTTGATAGTTCATTTAAATATTTATTGATGGTTGGTGGGGTTTAGGGATTGATGAGAGATTTGTGGATTGATGGGTGATTTGAGGATTCATGGGTGATTTCATGATTGACAGATGTATATTACTTACTGGAGTAGATAGGTCTTTGAAGGGTAGCAAAGATTAGTTCCTGGGATAAAGAAGTTTTATTTTTATACATCATGCGATTTATGCCTGGGCAACAACACTGACTTGATCCATGATTCTGGTGATCATGTGAGATTGCAGGCCATAGCTACTTACGTTATCGGCACGGATCTACCAGAGATAATTTTTGGAGCAGATCCATCTGCTGGTTTTGGCAGCTTATTATAAAATAGTTAACTTTTCTGGCTGCTGAATATGAGGATGAATCATTTATGGGAACCTTCAGAGTGTTTTGATGTTGGTTGTTAACTCACAACATAGTTATAGACTTGATGTTTACTGATGATTATGTGTATAATAAAACCAATTGAGTGTCTTGTTTTCGTGGTTTTACTTGTACTTTCTGTGTAGGTGTTGGCACAAAAATGGACCCAACCCTGTGCCGAGGAGATCGACTCGTAGGACAGGTCCTCGGAGCTGTGGGAGCTCTTCCTGATATCTTCACGGAACTGGAGATTTCCTTCTTCCTCCTGCGGCGGTTGCTGGGTGTCAAAACAGAAGGAGACAAAAAGGGTGCCAAGGTAGTGTATATGTTCTCTGTGTATACAGCATGAGCTAGTTGTAAAACAGGTCTTATTTCTGTTCTGCATATACACCAATTACTACAGTGTTTCCCCGAAAATAAGCCCTACCCCAAAAAATAAGCCATGGCACAACGTTTCAGGGTTCTTTTAATATACGCCCTACCCCAAAAATAAGCCCTGGTTATGAGCCAGAATTCAAAGACAAGAAACACTCATTTAAGGGAAGTTTTATTGCTGGACATGAGAGACTGGAGGTCATGGTTCTGCAGGAAATGGAGTTGCAAGAAATTCAGGTCAGAGTTTGGGATTTGGAGAGGTATGATGATGTTCCAGAAAAAGATGACGAGACTAGCGGAATGATGTACAATTTTGTACATGAATAAATGCATATTTGTGTATCTAAAAACAGATCAGGTTTTATTTTCAGGAAAACATGGTAAATGTTTAAAAAAAAATTATTAGTAATTGTCTTTGGATGCATACATCGGTGGTAGAGCTAAATGCTTCAAGTTTGATATTAGCGGTAACATGTTTTTTCTGTCAGAGATTTGTTCTATGAAAAAATTTCTCATGTTTTTTTTGTGTCTTTTTTTTTTTTTTTCAACTTGCTTCACCACTTTTGTATACATTATGTCTGATTATCTGTATAATTTCACCTCGTACCTCAACCATCCATTTTTATTTACTTGACTTATTTCTTGTTTTACTTATGATGATGTTTCTCCTGGGGACATCAGGTACAGAAACTTAGCAAGAATGAGGTGCTGATGGTAAATATTGGTTCTCTGTCGACCGGGGGACGCGTGTTGGCAGTCAGGGCAGATTTGGCCAAAATTGGGCTGACTGCGCCAGTTTGTACAGAAGTTGGAGAGAAGATTGCACTCAGTCGAAGAGTAGAAAAACATTGGAGGTAATTTTTATTTGCATTACCTGCAGTTTTTATTATTTAGAATATGTTAATGTTGTCATATTAATATACAATAGACTCTGCAATATCCAGTGGAAGGGTAGGCAGATAACAAAAAATGTTGTGCATGCCAGAGTTCTATAAATACCTAGTTTCTACCCCACCCATATAATTAAAACACCGTTTATTTATACCCCAGCCTGATCTAATTATTTTCTGATGTCTTTTTGGTACAGGCCAATACTTTATAAATGTTTCCTACTTACTGTACATTTTAAACATTTGTTAAGAAAAAATGAGGTCCAAAAATAAGAATATTGTTTGCATTTTGAGATACAATTGATAACTTAACTGCAGGAAAAATAAAATCACATGGCGCGCTCTTGCAACGACCTGGCAAAGTAAATTATTACTTATTTCATTACGAGAATTATTATTAATTTTTTTAAAAATTGGTCTGGATAAACACGAGCTGGATAATCGTGGTTCTTCTGTATTTGTTTGAGGGGAGGAAAGATGGCTCGGGATTGGGAGTATGTACATGGAGATATGCTGTATGGATATAAATGTGCTGTGTGGAGTGCATGACAGGCTAGATGTTATTAAGCGCCTCTTGGGAGCGAGACACCAGTGCAGAGATACAAATAGATGATCACGGTCTGAGGAGAAAAATACGAAATAACAGCTCAAATACCGAGCAAAAGCTTAGGCGTTTGAAACCCCGCAAATAAAGAGGGGAAAATATCATTGGAGAACTAACTCCAAGCACATAAACACTGTCTTCGAAATAACCACTGCTCAATCTAGGAGCCGGTTAAAAGAAGCGAGAATTTCTATTTTATTTTTTTATCTACACCAAGACCAATGAGGAGAATGGTGGAGCATGGAGTGACCAGGGGATCCACAGTCAGGGGAAGGACGAGACAATACAATCAGACTGTTACTGTAACTACTGGAATTGGAACTCTGCTTGCTGCTGAAGATGGGGGTAGAGCACTTGTAGTGCCGTGGGTTCCTACTTTTACTTACTTAGTCGCTCCTATCAACCTTGGGGTGTAGAGGTTTGCCAGAGAGATCGCCAGACGTCTCTATCAGCAGTTTGTTTTCTGGATTTGTTCCATGCCAGTCCTCTGTCAGTTAGGGACTGTCAGATGTTGTCTTCCCAGCGCACACTGGGTCGTCCCGGAGGTCTGGTTCCCTGGTTCTTAGCCTCCCATGCTTGCCATGGTGGCCGATTTTCTCCCATTCTGCATACATGTCCAAACCATCGTGACTGTCACTGATCCACTCGGGTTTATAAGGACTTGGTATCAAGATCTTAATGTATTGTCTGATTGCGGACTTTGTCTCTTCTTGTCACGCTGTGGGTTCCTAACTCGTATATACTCATGGATGTAGAATGTAAGGCCTCTGTATTCCAGATAAGAAGTTTGGTGTATTAGTATCCCAGCCAGCACTTGACAGGTTATGTAGCCACTATCATGTTGGCCACCTTTACTTTCCAAGAAATATTCCCCACCGCCTATTTGGGTCTACCAAGTCACTGAAATTCTTCACCTCAGAGGATTGGAACACATTACCACTTGATTATTGAATAGTGCTACTTTTGGGGCATCAACTCATTGACATGCACCAAACAACAACAAAAGCAGCGGCTAAATGCACTTTTTGTACCAACTTTGTGCTGTTTTATCTTGTACAGTCACTTCAGTAGCAAGGATGGAATCTAGTCCAGCATCCTTGGCCTCTCTCATCAATGTTTGCCTTATGGCTTCTCTAGGACACCCTCTTTTCTTTGGTTTCCCATTTCAGTGACACTGGAACCAGTATTAACCACAGTATTAGAAGTGTCACACCCAAACAATTTATTAAATATTATTTTGTGTGGGATTTTTAGTTTCATTTAGGATTCTTGGATCTGAAGGCAAAGATAAATTTATGAAAATGTTGTCATATTTTATTGGTCTCTATATAATTGTAGTCTTCGCCTATAAAATGACAGTCATAGAGCTTTCATCAACTAAAATTAATGAGTAATAACCTTTTGACACTTTCAGGTTGATTGGCTGGGGTCAGATCAGGCGAGGTGTCAAGATTACCCCCGACTCATAAATGGAAACTAAACAGCTAAAACTAGGACTGTGTTTTGTTATAAACCTCTCCACTAGATGCACATGTTCTTTTGTTGGCATTTGTTGATGTCCAATCTGCTGTTAGAATGTGTTGATGCATGACTGCCTTTTTTTTTCCCTAAAAATAAAAGAGGGGTAGATAAAGTGGTTGTTGAAAGTATGTCATGCACAAAACACATTCGCAAGAGTATAATAGAGTGATGGTTAATCGTACTTCCGTTTTCTTTACTATTAAAACTAAACATACAGAGACACAAGGATGGAAATTAAACAGCTTGAAACAAATAAGACCAAAGGGGCGGTCAGATGTTACATTAACTGTATATATAGTACAGTGTGAAAAAACAAAACGAGTAAGGTTTGTTAAAGTATGGTTATAAGAAAAAAAAAACCCACTTTATTGACAGTAGCATGCTGGCCATGTCACGGTAGAGATTGGGCCTCACCCAGTAATGCTCCCAGTGACGGCTTTAGCCATTTTTGATTGTAAAGATGGCACAGGATTTTATTAAAATAAGCAACGGCAGCTGAACTCAAATATCCACTGACAGAGAAGATTGGAGAGTCGTGCAGTTGTCTGCGCCAGTCCAGACTAATGGAGACGTTTATTTGATAATATTCTTGTATATTTGTTTAATGGTGTCTGAGAACATGTTAAAACTTTGGTTTGTTGGGTTTATGAAATCTTTGATTCTTAGTGAATGTATAATTTTGTTTGTTTCTCTGAGCTTCCTGTATTCCTTTGCCTAATATTTTAAACCTGTAAATAAATTATTTTAACATCAGCTTTCGGTTTTTGTGGTTGATTTTGTTTGAAGTACATGCTAGAAGTTAGAGCTTCACATGTGAACAAATCTGTGTTCATCTGAATACATAAATGCAATGCGCCTGCTGACAACATGGCTGCGATATTTGCACCTTTCAGATGACACATCTGATTTCTGCAGACATTTGTTGTCTGGGTTAGCCTTCCCGGGTAAACAGACCTGACACTCATGAAAAACTCTTTAATGCTCAGTCTCCCGAGTGTGTGTAAGCAAATGTTCCCCATAGCATGGCGGGTGTCTACTATTGTCTTTCATCCTCTAAAAAACCTTTCTTGTATCAATACCAGACCAATGGTTAAAAAATGTTAGTTTACTGGCGATGGTACGGTGGTTAACTGACCGGGGAATGAAACATGGAAAACTAGGAATATTCTAGGAATATATAGTTACACTGGCAGCAGGACAGAGTAACTTAGAGAATGTTCAAAGATTTCTAGTACACATGCTAATGAGAAGTGCAGTACAGGTAGCTAAAAGCAGATCTCTGTTGAAAAGAAATTTGTTGTTATCCCCCGCATGTTTTCTCATGTCTGGTCCAGCGGATATGCAGAACAATTAAACATATTCTAGTATAATCTGATCTGCTAAGGCAAATCTTTTTTAAATACTTGGACATTTTTACAACTCTTCAGCTATATTTGGAAATTGTATGCTTCATCACTGTTAGAATCTGAGTCATTTCTCCTTTTAAAAATTTGAAAACTTCTATTCTACACAAGACCGTTGTGCTTGACCAAAGAGGCACAAAGCACAATGGATCAAGAGGAGACAGCCACACAAGACCGTTGTGCATGACCAAAGAGGCACAAAGCACAATGGATCAAGAGGAGACAGCCACACAAGACAGTTGTGCATAACCAAAGAGGCACAATGGATCAAGAGACAGCCACACAAGACCGTTGTGCATGACCAAAGAGGCACAAAACACAATGGATCAAGAGGAGACAGCCTCATTAAAGAAATCCTGAGCTGAATGGCTGCAGGATATGCAGTCACAAGCGTGTAATATCTAGTTTGTAGGAGGGGCGACACCAGGCATTTCAATTCCATTTCTTTCCTAGCAAGCCGGCAGTACTAGGAAACCATTTACGTGCATTACGTTGAAATAATTTTTTCTACAGATTTTATACTTGAAAAGAATTATTGATAGAACTATGGAGTGTGCACTCTGTGCTTGATAACCTCTTCAGCTGGCAGTAAAGTGGGAAGAGGATGAAAGAAGGTCTTGAAATAGGTTGTAAACATATTACCATACGCGTGAACTCTTCTGAATAAGAGACATTTCTGATAAGAACTATTTCTTGGATTTCTGGTGAGTTCTCCTTATCAGGACAGCACTGCATAAGTTTATGAATCTCTGGCTGTGTAGTGGTGGCTTTGACTAAGTGGTCAGTTACATTTATTTAAGCCTGGCAACTTGGACTTTCAAACCCCTGCATATGTGGCCAGAATAGTGTTTTCCACTGACAGCAGTGTAAAACAAATAAGTATAGAAAGTATAAGTGGTCAGCTTTACATAAGCACAATGATTTTTTTTTTTAACGCGGCGGCTAGAAAGGTCTTCATCAGCATATAAAAACAACATGAGGCTCAATTTAGTTGAAAAATAATTAAAAGCAGCAGCAGATCCAGTATATAAACATTGTTTATTATTAATAATAAAGAATAACACATTACAAAATAGATAATTGTCAAGGCAATGTTTTATATGTGTAATATTTTTTGTAGATATCGGTGACTGGTGAAATGTTCTCGCCAGCAGCAGCTGATAGCACAGACAACAACAACAACGCAATATTGAGCGAAAAGCTGCGTCAAAATAAATATATTTATGTAAAAGCTCTCTTGTATTCAAGACTTGACAGTGCAATGATGCACAGGGATAACAATAGGCAAGCTTAGCTGAGTAAGTCTTCTTGTTCTTTTGGTCTGCCTGTCAGTGGTTTTCAGATGAAGTCTGTGGTGCGACGGATGTCTTCCATAGAGCTGGGTTTGCACTGAAATGCCGACAGGCCAAACATGGGGTCTTCTACTGCATCTAGAGACCATGTGCTTAGTAAGTAAAGGGCCCCTTTTCTGCCACTTGAGCACTGCTGGACTTGTGCAAGCCTGACATTTCTATAGACCAAGCTGAACTTGATGGATTATTCGGTCACAATCCTGTAATCCAAGGTCAAGCATAAAAAAATTGGCTACTGTGCAGATCTCAACCCCAGAAAGGTTGGCAAGTATCTAGCCAATACATTACTACAGCTCCCTTAGCTTATATAATCTTTAACAATGGAGACTGACCACTTACAGATTTACAGAGTGCAAACATATGATTTTACCAAATAACATGTCTGCAATGTTTTTAAGACACCAGCATTTGTTTATTTAATAAAATAATTTCTACAAAATTGCTGCTCAAGAATGGTAACACATTTTGTTTCCGTCATGCCACATTGTATTTCTGAATACATTTAGTCAGTCAATTAATTTCTAAGTCTGGGTTCCCCGCGTCCAATTTTAAAGAACAAAAAATAGACCTACCACCCCCTAACAAGGCATGTCGTAGGAGGTAAAGAAACAGATATGCTACCTCCAAAGTCAGAGTGCATCTGCCTGAGAGGCAAGGAACCAGCACATTAGCCAGACCTGTAAATCAGATGGGCACACAAAACTCAAATTCTGCAACAAGACCAATTCCAGAAGTGGACGAACAGCCAGAACTTTCTGCTGACACTATGAATAAGGAGAAGAATCAATCAGGTTGCTGTCTCCACAATTAATCTCCAACACTTCCTGCCTCACAACCCTGTGTACTTCTAAGCAGAAAGAAGGCGTTCAGCAGTAATCTATTTACTACAGTTATAAAAAAAAAAATACTGAAGTGATCCGACATGGAACAAGTTAATGGCACAGTCAACAACAACAACAAAAAGTATCTTGTCCCGCTAGTGTGTCATCCGGCATACGGTGCCGGATTCATGTTTTGTAAAGACCAACTGGCATTTGGTAATATGATCAATATCGTGCTGGCCACTTTTACTTCCCAGGGCGGTTTTTGATTGTAGGCTGTGTAGTTCTGGGAGCCAAGGTCACTTATATAAAAATATCTTAATGTAGATTCAGACCCAAAACTTTTGGGCGGAAGGCAAGTATTTTTTTAGATTATTTTTCTCATGAGGAAAATCTCATACAAAAGGATAGCGGTTCGGGAACAGTAATCTGGAAGGCACATTTCATATAAAGAGGGAAGTAACCCCAAAAATTCTGTCAGAAAAATATAGACATCTACTGTGTTCCATAGTGGATAATCTTCATGTTCTCCAGCTGTGAACTTCAGGGGCAAGTTCTGAGGTAACATAATTCCTTGTAGTCCAATGTTCTTGGTTAATTTCTCTTATGTTGTTCTTTCATAAAATAGACGTATATAGACAGCTGTACGTACATTTATATATAGATGCGGATAGACAGCTGTACATACTTTATATACAGATGCGGATAGACAGCTGTACATACATTTATATATACATAAGATGCAGACAAACAGCTGTACATACATTTTTTTAAATATATATATAGAGAGAGACGTATAAACAGCTGGACAAACATTTCTATATATAAAGATGCCTGTCAGGGATGATCAAAGCGGACCCATTTAATGGACCCCTTTTGTGTACCATAGGCCAGGCCAGGCCATAGTGCTACTCAAGTAAGTTTACTCAGGGACCAAAATAGGAATCGTCACGGGCCAGAGGCCGGAACCCCAACATAAAAAGATCATCAATACAATACAACTGGTAATGGTTCACGGGCCACGTTTGGCCTGTGGGCTGCCAGCTGAATAGTCCTGCTATAGGAAATTTTGGTCATATCAAGTGCCACAAGGGATTGGAAAAATTAATAGCAGAAGGCATGGTACCAGGACGAAGGGGCAGCGGCCGACCAACAAGAAGATGGGCACAGGATATATTATAAGCGACTCTTTGAGTATGAAAGTACATGATGCGGGAGAACTGGCCAGAGACCGAGTTTCTTTCAGGCAGACCGTGATGAGAGCGACGTTCTGCAAAGGATCTGCTAAATGATCATGATGATAGGCCATAGTTCATAGTGCTACTTACATATTCTGTAGATAATTGGTAGTCAGGCATGGTAAAGAACCCTTTGAGCACAGATGGGGCATAGTGCCAGAACTATTTACAGATCAACTGGCACTCGACTGCTGATGAGGCCAACATTATCTGAGCCACCATTTTTTGCCCTAGGCACCAAATTTAGGTTGGGTCAACATGGGAGTCGAGGCAGTTTAGAAGATAAAATCTATATCAATACAGATTTGAACTCTTGATCTTCAGGGTTGGCAGGCGAACATCTAGTCACTACGCCATCAAAGGTTCCCCAGTGTAATGTGGCCTTATTTCATACTGTGCGTACTCTGCTGATGACCAGTTCACTGTGGCTGCAACAACACCAGTACACTGTGGCTGCAACACACGGGTACACTGTGGCTGCAACAGCACCGGTACACTGTGGCTGCAACAGCACCGGTACACTGTGGCTGCAACAGCACCGGTACACTGTGGCTGCAACAGCACCGGTACACTGTGGCTGCAACAGCACCAGTATACTGTAGCTGCAACAGCACCGGTACACTGTGGCTGCAACATCACCGGTACACTGTGGCTGCAACAGCACCGGTACACTGTGGCTGCAACAGCACCAGTATACTGTAGCTGCAACAGCACCGGTACACTGTGGCTGCAACATCACCGGTACACTGTGGCTACAACAGCACCAGTACACTGCGGCTGCAACATCACCGGTACACTGGCTGCAACAGCACCTGTACACTGTGGCTGCAACAGCACCAGTACACTGGCTGCAACAGCACCGGTACACTGTGGCTGCAACAGCACAGTCAATGACCATCTGAGTCAGTGGTTTGAAATGTTTTTCAGTCAGGTGGCGCCCTCCTGAATATACGGCTAAGAAAATCTATCTCCTAGCTGTTAAACAAATGTGACTAAAAAAAATAATAAAAACAAAGAACTTTTTATTCTGTTAATTTGATTTTAACTGCAGATGTACAAACTGCTCATGCAAAAACATCCTTTGGCTTGTTGTTTTACAAATAGTTCGGAAAAAAAAAAATTGAAGTTTTTTTTCTTTAAATAACAAACAAAAAACATGTTACAATATTACAAGTACAAATGAAATTTGTACACAGAGCATATTCTAAGTTGAATACATGTCTGATTATCTGTATAATTTCACCTCGTACCTCACACGTCCATTTTTATTTACTTGGCTTATTTCTTGTTTTACTGAATATGATGTTTTTCCTGGGGACATCAGGTACAGAAACTCAGCAAGAATGAGGTGCTGATGGTGAATATTGGTTCTCTGTCGACCGGGGGAATTGATACTCATTTGTACACAGAGCATATTCAAAGTTATCTTTTTTACAAATTATTTGTACAGTGTACGCTCAAAGTTGACTTCTTTTGTCAATCGACCATACACAGTTTTAATTGTTTGTCTACTGTGTAAATACAAGGGTGACTTCTTTCAATCATACCTGCAGTGTACACACAGCTGACTTCTTTGGTCAATCAATCGTACAGTGTATACATAAAACAATGCAGACTGCATGAAAAAAAAAATAAACACAACACATAATATTCAAACAGAGAAACCAAATTCTGATTAAATTACTGTCAAGTTCAATGACAATACTGCACACAGCAGTCACATAAACAATGCAACCGTATGCAGTGATCATGCATGCACATTAGTATGTGAAACTGGTGCCAGCTACTTGAAGCTTCAACTCTTTCACCCTGAGAAGCCAAAACAACACTTCTCGTTGGGTTCAATTCCCTGTAAATGTCACTTTGCCGACTTGTTTACAGTGACCTGTTTACAAGACGCGCAGTTAATGCTTTTGCCTGTCTGCATTATACGCAAATGTTTAGAAAGTCAGGATATGGATACATAAACTAAAAAGAGCATTGAGAGGGGGATCCTTTAAGCTAAATGTTTTGTTTAAAGCCAGGTTGACGTCAGATTTTCTCGTCAGCCTCAGTGTTAGAGGTCAGGGTCACGGCATGAGTCACCTTTGGTGTTAAGGCCCAGGGGAATGCACTCCATTAATGCTTCACCCTGTTCTTGTTTAGTGATTACTCCTTTTATTTTTCTGTATATATTTCTCAAATGTTCTGGAATTGTAAGGGGATCGTGACATACTTTTTTTTAAGTGCTCTGCGGCCAGCCGCCTTTATTTCCCAGGACTTCACCTGGTACCCATCAAAGTCTAGGAGCCAAGTATAAAGGTCAGTGACAATCATCTACTGGGTCAACACCCAGAGCAGACTTTGGTGATCATGTCTCTTCGTACACTAGTATCCAAGTATGTGTGTCAATGACAATAGTCTTTTAGGTCAACACCTAGAGCAGACTTTGGTGATCATGTCTCTTCGCACACTAGCATCCAAGTATGTATGTCAGGACGTCAGTCACTTACGTTTAAACTCCTGCAAGCTTGCCTGCTGACCCGGCAGCCATGCGTTCAACACCATTTCCCCCCTTCCCTACCCCAGGGACACTGGAACCCAAAAGGAAAGAGGAGCATTTCAGACTCATTAACACAGGGTTGGTGTGTAAGCATGCTTGTACTGAACCACCCTTGTTAAGCAGAGCCTGACTTTAAAACTAATTTGTCTCAGTTTACAAAAAAATTAGTAACCATGGAAATGAAATGTTTGAAAAAAGCTGCAGGGCTGACCAGAAGAGATCAAATCAAGAGTAAGTCATAAGAGAAAAAGTCAGTATAGAATTAATTCTAAATTACAAAGCCAGGTAACGCCCACTTAGAGAGAATGCCTTGTGATGATATACCACACAAGAGGAGAGTGACAGACAGCCTGAGGGAGAATAAGATAACATCACAGAAACTCTATAAAAGTATGTTGTCTCTACAGCTAAGGTGGCCAAGATAGCAAGAATGAGAAACTTGCATCTCCCCTGACACCTGCAGAGGTATAAGATGAAGAAGAAATCAGTTATTACTCAAAAATGCTCGCCCAAGGCTTGAGACTACTGGCACATCTCATTCTAGAGTTAGGAAAATAATTAAACTACATATATTTTATTTCTATAAGAATTGAAGAGAAGAAAAAAAAAATAAATAAATAAATGGGGAGACATTTATTTGATGACCAACAGATGCACCCCTATATATATATACCATGCCATTTGAAATGTATTTATGTTAGAGTAAAAATTAAATAAAGTAAAACAAAACTTATAAATAAGTTGAGATTTCATAGTTTTGACATTCCTGCCAACAACCAGTGGTTCAGAATTAGCTGCAGAGTTGCCGACTCCTCTTCCAAGTTTGCCATGCAGCCCGTAACATAACATAACCTTTGACCTGTTAGGGTCATGCAGGTGTATCGATGAAAGTACTAACACACAAAACCTGCCATCTTTCTGTCTTCCACTTGTACAAGTGTATGCTAACTTAGTATTGTCTATTTCTTGATGCTGTCATTCCAGGTTCTTCCTTGCCCTCCTCTTCTTTGACTCCCCCCCCCCCCCCCCCAATGAAGCAGATATTTTTTAATAGTAAAGAACCCTTGTCCAAACCTTCATGCACATTGGGCAGGGTATATGGTGCTAGACCAATATTTTAAAGACCAATCCGCATTCTATGGGTGATTTGGTCAACATCACGCCGGCCGTCTTTATTTCCCCGGACTTCACCTGGTGCCCGTTGAAGTATAGGTGGACCTGGGAGCTAAAGTCATTAAAAAATAAAGGCTGATTCTACTCAAGACTTAAATCTAAGACCTTCGGCAGCAATCATCTAGCTGCAACACTACAGTAGCTCGTTTACTGTCTATGAGCCATAATGAAACATTTATTATAATTTATCAATTAGTCTGCTAGCCGCCTGCCCAAAGCGTTGCACAAAACATGAACATCATAGCTCCGGTGTCAATCCCCAGAGGTCTCCATAAAATTGCACTCATAACCTGTACGACACAGCCATGAAACAAACTCACGACCTTCAGAGCACAAGGCAAATGGCTAGACAACTGTGCCACAAAGACCACCAGCCAGGCCAGGGTGAGGTCTATCAATCAGTATATGCTTGCACACCCATGCTTGTTTACTAAGTGACTTTCTGAGTTTGATTTTAACACTTGAGGAAGATTCAGTCTATCAAATCTTTGCAGAGATATTCATCTTTGTACATCTCAGTGGGGCTGAAGGCAATGAAACAACAGACAGACAGGCTGGTTCTTCCATTATATCAGATGGTGAACCAACTGATCAAGCCAAATATATGAACACCTGCAGATAACTAAGCTCAAATTACAATTTCCAAACAACACAACATACTTAAATGTTAGAATGCAAAAAGTATGGATCAAGGAAATGAGTGATTAGAAAATATCAGATTGCAAGCATTCAAACAGGCTGACTAATATGCACCAAAACCACAGTTAGCTGCTGTAAAAGTCATGGACCTACTGCCACAACTTGAGATGCCCTGTGTACATGGTGGCAGCCTCATAGTTTTTAAAGCTCAATCAGCAATTAGTCAGTTATCTGATCATTTGGCCAGCTGTCTTTACATCTCAAAACATTTCCTGGCACCATCTAAACAAATAGTTTACATACAGGTGGATACAATTATTTACCATACAGACAAACAGAAAACAAAAACATCTCTACCACAGAAAGAAATAGACACAAAAAAACAATAAACATATAGTATAATCACGCTTATAGAGAAACATAAACAAAGAAACAATAAACATACAATATAATCACGCTTATAAAGAAGTATTGGCTAGCAAGAAATAAAGAGATTAAACCTAAAAGCCCCTGATGAAACAAAAAAATCGTTCCCCAAAAAAGAGCGGACACAAATCTTATTCCGAATGTACACAATGAAAACAAAGTGCAAAGTATAAATGAAAACAAAAGTGCAAGTTAAATAAATGAAACAAAACTGTCTCTCTGGCCAGTGCTGTTGGCAGATCTTTCCGTAGGCAGATTTCTCAGAATGTGGTGATGAAAATATCAAGTCATGCCTGATAAGATCAGCAAAGACTAATCCAAACAGGAAGAAAAACACTTCGTGACTGCATCTCTGAAACAAATTTATCAGAAAAAAAAAACATTTAAAACTTGAAAAGAAACACTGTGATTTGTGAGGGCTATCATCAAAGCACTTGAGACAGATCTATAGGTGGTCCGAACTCCTCAACAGCTCTACAAGAGTAAAATGACTGATCACTCCTGTTCTGTGTTGACTAACCAGATACCTTGTGCCCTTGGTGAATTGTTCATGTCAGGCTAATAATCTGCACAACTGCTGTGTGAAAGATGGGTGTTTGGAAGGGCCAAATGTAAGACAGACCTGCGCGCCTAATTTGTGACCCTTTGAAAATAAAGTTTGTTCGTTCAAACACACACATGGACAAGCACAAAGATAAAGGTTATGAGAATTATTTGTGACGTATTTAATGAAAGAACCCATTCTTCTCTGATAAAGATGACCTGTATTTTCTTGAGCATATTCATTGAATCGCTCAGTGTGCACACATCTGGTGATTCTGGAGTACCCAGCCATGTTAATGCCCTTGTCGCAGCTATGGTCTGGGTTGTAAGGCTACTGGTTGTTACAGCAAATTAAAAAAACAACATCCGCATACCTTTCATGCATTTTGTACTTGTTCATAAGGTATTTTTGGAGTTCGATATTATGTTACTTACTTGCCTTTCAGAAAAAAGTCTTCACCTCATTTCTTGCACACAAGGAAAGCATAATAAAAGGATAATAAAATTAGGGAAAGAGAATGAAGAAGATGAGGCAAGAAGATTATTGACTGCTGTTTCCTGGCATGGAACTGTGTTAGCCCCCGAACTTATACGTGCTGTTAGATACTGTGGGTTGTGGAAAGACATGATCACCCATTACAGTCAACTGATGATGAAGAAGGAAAGCCCAGAATGGTAACACTGTAACCAGGCATCTCGCCAGAGACAAAACAGTCAGAGTTGATGTCAGGCAGACTGCCTCATCCTACGGAAAACTTTAACTGCAAAATCCAACCAATCGTGAACATGACAATTCATCAAGTCAAGGAATCAGTGAGTTACTGAGGATCTAGGTTCCATTATAGCAGTCACTGTGGTGTAGCAGTTAGACGCTTGCCTGCGGATTAGAAAGTTGTGGGTTCAGTTTCTGACACAGCACAACATTTTTTCTTTGAAAAAAAAAAATTTTACTTGGCTCCCAGGTCGACCCAGCTGTTAATGGGTATCAAAAAAAGTCCTGGAAAGTAAAAGTGGCTGGTGTGATAATGACATCATCCACAGAGTGCTGACTGGTCTCTAAAATATAGATCCAGTCTGTAATATGCTCTGCTAGGGGCATGTATTAATTTGCATTGCTTTCAGACGAACAGTGAGTTGAAACGACACAGCATGAACGAATATTGAGTTGCTTGCTTTTATTCGTTGAATCACCAATTATCGTACACATACATTCTCGCTTCCTCCTGCTCGTCTTGCTTGGCTGAATCTAGCGACCTGGTCAGACTTCTCACACACTACAGGAATTCATCAGCGTCTCTCGAACCATCTATCTATCCTTCAATGAACTCTGGTACCTGACATTACGACGTGTGGAAAAAACATTCAGTCCTCCTATTCAAATATAACATTCGTTTCACAAATCATTTATTCTTCCACTCATGCGTCCTCTCTCAGTCAGGGCTGAACTTCAACTGTCTTACTTCTGTCTCTTGGTTCACATCTTCCGTTCACATCTCATGCTTTTCTTGTGTCCCTCACTTCGTTCACCATGAGACACACGAGACCCACTTATCCCATTTTTCTCTTCTCT
The DNA here is from genome assembly GCA_905116865.2 of Candidula unifasciata. NCBI lineage: Eukaryota > Metazoa > Mollusca > Gastropoda > Stylommatophora > Geomitridae > Candidula > Candidula unifasciata. The sequence continues at coordinate 104,551 of CAJHNH020001181.1, forward strand.
CACGGGTCCTCCGACCTTTTCCTCCCCATCGGGAACTCTCAGGGATTTCCCAGGGAATTCACAACATTACACAGTCCTATATGCCTGACACAACTGAAGGCACGGAAAAAAGAGTCTTTTACTTTAGGCTTCACTAAGAGATGACAGGCAAAATAAAAGTAGAAGCTATTTTATAAAACTCTGGTTCAAATGATATGCTTGTCAACAATTTCTTCATGTCCATATGTCAGACAACAAACACCAACTGTACTATATTATTTCCTAAGTTGAATGTTGAATCAACATTATAGCACTCAGGACGCTCCCATAAGTGCTTTGTCCCCACCTTCAGCAGGAAGCGAAGAGTTCCAATTCCGATGATACCAGTAACTGTCTGATTGTACATCCATCTCGCCTTCCCCTTGAGTGTTGAGCGTTGGCAAGATCCCCTGGTAACTCCCCACAACACCATTCTCCTCTCACCATAATGATTTATTTGTGTAAGATTGCTTTTTTTCCTAACTCACTGCAGCCAACAGCAGGAGGCAAGTTTAACCATTCAAACATTCCCAGGAAAACTTACCTTGCAAAAGGAATATATGACAGGGAGTACCAGGTGAGAGCCAGGAATTGAAGGATGCAGCAAACAATTGTCAGTGGAGCGTTCTTTACCTGCAGATTTCAAAGGTTTGTGTTGAAGAATATCTGCCATTTTGTTTTTTACATACAAAGGGAGACCACTAACAAATAAAAAAATGGTTATCTTTCCATTCTAAAAAATGGACCTTATCTGCACAATTTTTTTAACAAAGCAGGGATCAGCCGCTAGGCATACAGCACCAAACAAAAGACTGAATAGGCAGGAAGTTTAAGGACTTGAAATACTCCAAGACACAGCATCATGAGATTCCATGGCTGCTTCCTTGTCTCACTGCCCCCTGCCCAAAGTAGGAGGCTGGGTCAGCCAAGAGCCAACCCCATAACCCTTCTCACATGTGACTGCTGAGAATACCAAGGGAGCACTAACGTGGTCATTTCAGACACCCCAGTTACAGCTTACTGGAGGGTAAACAGAGTATCAGAGATTTGTTGTGTTATGACGACTTCCATGATGTGACTATTGCAGTCGCAGAGGTGACCAAACTTTTCAATAGCAGGCTGCAGAGTACAGACAAACCCCCAGATCCATACTGGTGGAAACAGAATTCTGTTTAAACTTGAGAAAAAAAAATTATCCTTTCTGTTCTTTACATTGGCTGGCTTGAACTCTGGCAGAAAGTTCTGGTTGTTCTACTTCTGGATGTAGTCTTGTTTTAGAACTTGAGTTTTGCCGGCACAACTGTTTTACAGATCTGGCTTATTTGTATGCAGACCGCTGGTTCCTAGCCTCTGAGACAGATGTGCTCAGAGCTTGAAGGAAACATTTATAATTAGTTGGCTTTTATGACATGCTTGTTAGGGTGCAGTGGATTTTTCTCCCCCCCCCCCCCCCACACACAATGGGCCAAGGAAACCATACGGGGGAGAAATGAATGCAGATCACTGTGTTGGATGACAAGCATACTAACCACAAAACACTAGTCTCAGTCAGACATTTGCACTACCACAGAATACAACAACACACAGACAGCCATCCCTTGTACACCAGGACAATTAGAATTTGTAGGGCAGCAGCAGACATTTTAGGGCACCATTTTACTAGACAGCCATCCCTTGTACACCACAATTAGAATCTGTAGGGCAGCAGCAAAGGGCACACAGTTAGCTCCGTGTGCAGTAACTGCAAGATAGCTCTGTGTGCAGTAACTGCAAGATAGCTCTATGTGCAGTAACTGCAAGATAGCTCTATGTGCAGTAACTGCAAGATAGCTCTATGTGCAATAGTTGCAAGATAGTTCTATGTGCAATAATTGCAAGATAGCTCTGTGTGCAATAACTGCAAGATAGCTTTACGTGCACTAATTGCAAGGTAGCTCTACTAATTTATGCACTAATTACATGGCAGCTCTATGTGCACTAACTACATGGCAGATCTATGTGCACTAACTACATGACAGATCTATGTGCACTAACTACATGGCAGATCTATGTGCACTAACTACATGGCAGATCTATGTGCACTAACTACATGGACAGATCTATGTGCACTAACTACATGGCAGATCTATGTGCACTAACTACATGGCAGATCTATGTGCACTAACTACATGGCAGCTCTATGTGCACTAACTACATGGCAGATCTATGTGCACTAACTACATGGCAGTTCTATGTGCACTAACTACATGGCAGATCTATGTGCACTATCTATGTGCACTAACTACATGGCAGATCTATGTGCACTAACTACATGGCAGATCTATGTGCACTAACTACATGGCAGATCTATGTGCACTAACTACATGGCAGATCTATGTGCACTTCCTAAATGACAGCCTAACATGTACTGACTGCAACAAACAAATAAAAACATAATAAAAACAGTTTGGTACTTACTGCAAAAGCACACACTAAGGTCAATATTAACATTACCTGTAAACAAAACATGAATGATATCAATATAAACATTATCTGTAAACAAAACATGAATAATGTCAATACAAACATTACTTGTAAACAAATCATGACCAGACTGTTAATTACAAAGCCCGCCATGACATCAACCAAAAGTAATTATTAAAAGGGAGTTAGTCATTCATCACATAAACCCATGATTGATTTCACTACTGTATTATCATCAGAATACTTTATATGGATAATATTTTTGGGTTAAATATATATATATATATATATATATTTTTATAATGTGTACTCTTCCACCCTCTACTTTTTCTTTCATAATTCTTCTACACTGTCCGATAATGAAATAATGAGACTGGTCTTTTTCTGGCCAAAACAAAAACATCATTCAAGAAGGAAAGCTTGTCAACCAAACAGGTACCATTCATCTATATCTGGCAACACTGTAGCGCCGCCCAGTCAGCAGAAGATAAGTAAACTAAACTGTTTAGCTATTGCAGGGAGAATCATTACATATGCAGAATGAAGCTGATGACATGTAAAACATTTTATTTAGTTAGTGAAAGTTGCACCATTACAGAGGCAGAATGAAGGCAAGGATGAACAGTAATCCTGTTTCAAACTTAAAAAAAAAAACCCATAAATTAGATATAAGCTAAACAACAGCTCTCTGTCAGCGTCGTTAAGCTGAACAGTCTCCATAACATGTCTTACAAAACTGCCCTCTCCTGGAAGAGCTGTGAAGCAACATGTAGCCACATCAAGTAGACCTGATAACTGAGCTTTAGGGAAACCTAAGAGATTTTGAGATGACATCCTGGTTTATGACCCACAACGGATTAAACACATGACCAGAGATCACTGAAGAAGAAGAAGAATGAGTGCATCAGCCCGATAGACGAGGAACCGACAGTTTGCCTACAAGTAAGCCAGATCTATTAAACAAATGTGCATGCAAAACTCAAGCTTTAAAACAAGACTTAAGTCTAGAAGTGGTTCAACAACCAAAACATTCAGCCTGTGAACGTGAAGAAGATGATAATGACACCCATGTCTGTCTGCAGATGTTGCCGACATCAAAATAAGCTGTCATGACATGAAACTATCAATGTCATTTACGGCTGTATACAGATGTTACCACTCTACCAAAAGACAACCAAGCTGTATATGATATCTTTACTACACACAAAGAGGAGAAAATTCAGACCAAAAAAGACCTGGATACAGAACCTGACTGACTGGACAGGCTTTCGGCATGCAACCATGAAGTCTACTGCATCTGAGTTTCAACGGTAGAAGGAGTTGATCAGTCAGTCAACAGCAACTGGTGACCCAACTACACGCGTGTTACAGGTCGATGATTGTGATGATGAAATACAATTTACTTATTATAACTGTTGATCATTGGTGGTTATTCTATTTATACTGTGCTATTGTGATGATTTTTCTTTTAAGAAATAATAAATAACAGGTATGACCATTATTTTTCTCCTGTAGTACATATTCCAAAATACAGAGGTGAATCGTGGACCATCTCTCAGTCCTTAAGAAAGAGAATAGGGGCTTTTGAGCTGAAATGCTATAGAAAGATTATCAGAATATCTTGGACAAAGAAGAGGAGAAATCCTGACATCTTGAAAGATCTGAACATCAAGGAAGATTGGCTAATAAACAGCATCCTGTCTCGGAAGCTGAAATATTCTGGTTATATCAAGCGCCCCAACAGACTGGAAAAAATTACAGCAGAAGACATCAAGAAGTAGGGGCAGGGGCTGACCAACACGAAGATGGGCACAGGATATAAGTGACTCCTTGAATATGAAAGATCATGAGGCGGGAGAGTTGGCGAGAGACAGTTTCTTTCAGGCAGACCATGATGAAAGCAACGTTCTCCAAAGGACCTGCTTGTACAGATGACAGAGTTGGAATGTAGACAGATTTTTAAAAAAAAAAAACTCATTTCAACTTACAAAGACCAAAATTGTGGCTATAATTCTTGTCCTGGCGAACATCTTCGTTAGCTGGTTACAGGGCCCCATCAAGAAGCAAGTGCTGAAACCAAGCAAAAACGTTACATCAGTTTGGAAGACAGGAAAAAACAAAACAATGTTCATTTCACAACACACCACTGGTAAAGGAGTCATCGTTATAATCAACCAATCAGATGCGGCTTCCATACTGAAGGTTGGTTCCTCTGTTTTTAAGTCTCTGAGACTGCAGTCTGTCCATCCCCCAATGTTATCCTCCCAGTTTTATTACTGTCTGCCTCTTTGCTTGCTTGCCTTCAACTTTCAAAATATTTAATTTTCCCTTAATGCTTAATGTCTTATCTATCTCTCTAGATGTCAGACATGTTCACATGCTGTTGAAAAAATGTGTGTCTATTCCTTTTCTTTCTGACTTCTATTTCACTTCTGCAATAAATTTTTAACTGCATGTTCAAGAAATGAAATAATTATAAACAGCTTACTGAAAGCAATTCATGATGGCAACCTTGGTTACATGATATAATGGAAATAGTTCTTAAATGCAACCATGATTATAGGGTATGGTAAAAATAATTCTTGAATGCAATCAGCAAAAGTGAACGTACCTTGATAAAGACAATATGTTTCCAAACGTGTAGAGCACACCAAAGATCACTAAGCCATTTGGTAGAAACAACAAACAACTTCCCTGTGAAAGCAACAATTGTAAACTATTTGGTAGAAACAACAAACAACTTCCCTGTGAAACAACAACAATGTGTAATCAATGGTAATCTATTTGGTAGAAACAACAAACAACTTCCCTGTGAAAGCAACAATTGTAAACTATTTGGTAGAAACAACAAACAACTTCCCTGTGAAAGCAACAATGGTAATCTATTTGGTAGAAACAACAAACAACTTCCCTGTGAAAGCAACAATTGTAAACTATTTGGTAGAAACAACAAACAACTTCCCTGTGAAAGCAACAATTGTAAACTATTTGGTAGAAACAACAAACAACTTCCCTGTGAAAGCAACAATGGTAATCTATTTGGTAGAAACAACAAACAACTTTCCTGTGAAAGCAACAATTGTAAACTATTTGGTAGAAACAACAAACAACTTTCCTGTGAAAGCAACAATTGTAAACTATTTGGTAGAAACAACAAACAACTTCCCTGTGAAAGCAACAATGGTAAACTATTTGGTAGAAACAACAAACAACTTCCCTGTGAAAGCAACAATTGTAAACTATTAACAAGTAAACCATTAACAATTTTCTTATCACTACAAAGCAGACATTGTGGCAGAGTGGCTAGTGCGCCTGTCTGTCAAGACTGGTTTCTGTTCAATCTCCTGCAGACAGGATGGTTTCCCCTAACTTGACAGTTCTTTAAAGTTATGCAGTTCCAGTCCTAATTTGTGGGAATGAATCATGGACAGTTAACTAATTACTGACAAATTATCTGAAAGTGGTGGAGATGTGGTTTTCTAGATAAATAATGAGAATACCCTGGACAGATAAAATGAAGATGTTTTCAAAGAAATCAACTCACAAACAGAACTGATTACCCACATCAGAAGATGCCAATCTACATTCTTTGGTTATGTCACGAGAAGAAGAAAACTGGAGTACATCGTGCCAGCGGGGGAAAAGAAACAGAGGGAGACCATGATAAAAGATGTTTGACAGTCTGACAGTGCGGCATGAGAGATACCCTGTGTCAGAAAAGACACTATACAGTTCTGGGGTTGACCCAGTTGTATAAAAGTAGGTGCAAGCCACTTTAATAGTTAGGACATTATCTGGAAAGGAAAGTTATCATATGGTAAAGGCCTAACATTTCACATCCTAAAAGGAGAATTTCATTAAGGACAATTTGTCCCCTTAGTGCAAATTTGAAAACACAATGAACAATAATCAGACACTGTTTTTTTTTTGGTTTCATTTTATAGTAAACTTTGGAAATGGATGGAAGAAATCAGATACAGCAAGGGTCCAGAATAAATAAGAGCATCACTCCACAGCTTTCTGTCAACTGTGTTATTTAACAGTTGAAGGGCTTGTTGCGATTATAAGTGACAGAATAACTAAAAATATTTTGCCATAGTTCTCTTTTATCTGTTGGGATGAGAGATGGTTAAAAAGCAAATGCCTCCTATTTTTTCTTTTTATCTGTGTAAATACTGCATTGGTTAAAAATGTGCAAATTTAGCAGGATTGCTCAAACACTCTTCTGCACAGTACAACGCGAGCAACCTGTTTCAGTAACAAGTGGCCTCATTACTTCAAACCGAGCACGAGCAACCTGTTTCAGTAACAAGTGGCCTCATTACTTCAAACCGAGCACGAGCAACCTGTTTCAGTAACAAGTGGCCTCATTTAGAGCAACCTGTTTCAGTAACAAGTGGCTCATTACTTCAAAAAAAGCACGAGCAACCTCAGTTGGCCTCATTACTTGAGCACGAGCAACCTGTTTCGAGCACGAGCAAACAAGTGGCCTCATTACTTCAAAACCGAGCACGAGCAACCTGTTTGTAACAAGTGGCCTCATTACTTCAAACCGAGCACGAGCAACCTGTTTTCAGTAACAAGTGGCCTCATCAAACCGAGCACGAGCAACCTGTTTCAGTAACAAGTGCCTCATTACTTCAAACCGAGCACGAGCAACCTGTTTCAGTAACAAGCCTCATTACTTCAAAACGAGCACGAGGCCTCATTACTTCAAACCGAGCACGAGCAACCTGTTTCAGTAACAAGTGGCCTCATTACTTCAAACCGAGCACGAGCAACCTGTTTCAGTAACAAGTGGCCTCATTACTTCAAACCGAGCACGAGCAACCTGTTTCAGTAACAAGTGGCCTCATTACTTCGATTTCAGTAACAAGTGGTACTTTAAAACAATGTAATTTCATAGAATTTCTTAATGTTGAAGGCGAGATTCCAATTCGCGTCCAGGAATGTTTGAAGAAATGTATGGAGATTCAACAGCAGATGTTAGCACTGTCCGATGCTGGGGACTTCATTGCCATAAAGCTGAAGTAGGTCAGTCCTCAATTGCTGATGGAAAGTGGACTGGCTAATCAGCTTCAGGTACTTTTTGGACACTTTTTCAGCAATTCCTTATCCAGTCTCTTGCTATCTCCATTTTCTCTCTAGTCTCTCTCTATGCAGTCCCTCTGTGCACCCAGTCTCCTTTTAAGAACAGTAACTCTGTACACACAGTCCCACTGTAAACACAGTCCTTCTGTACACACAGCCCCACTGTAAACACAGTGCCTCTCTACATACACAGTCACTTTCTCACACAGTCCCTCTCTATATATAGTCACTTTCTCACACAGTCCCTCTCTACATACACAGTCACTTTCTCACACAGTCCCTCTCTATATATACAGTCCCTTTCTCACACATTCCCTCTCTACATACACAGTCCCTCTCTATATATACAGTCACTTTCTCACACAGTCCCTCTCTACATACAGTCACTTTCTCACACAGTCCCTCTCTACATACACAGTCACTTTCTCACAAAGTCCCTCTCTACATACACAGTCCCTTTCTCACACAGTCCCTCTCTACATACACAGTCCCTTTCTCACACATTCCCTCTCTACATACACAGTCCCTCTCTACATACACAGTCCCTCTCTACATACAGTCACTTTCTCACAAAGTCACTCTCTACATACAGTCACTTTCTATCTCCTTTCATGACATTCCTTCATTTACATTACACATAATTTACCAGGATGGAGAGAACAACCCCCAGGATGAAACAGATGGCAAAACCTTTGATCCTGGTCGACCAGCTCAGGGTGGAGGCATCACTGATCTGAGGACACAAAACGACACAACCAGACATTGAACCTGGAGAAAACCACGCACACACACAAAACGACACAACCAGACATTGAACCTGGAGAAAACCACGCAAACACACACAAAACGACACAACCAGACATTGAACCTGGAGAAAACCACGCAAACACACACAAAACGACACAACCAGACATTGAACCTGGAGAAAACCACGCAAACACACACAAAACAACACAACCAGACATTGAACCTGGAGAAAACACACACAAAACGCGGTAAATCACAAGTTTGTGCAGATTTTCAGCATAAACAGCCTTGGTGGTCTCGGTTGTAATCTGTTCATGAAACTATATAGACCTGTATAGCAGAGATTTAAAAAATAAATATTGCAGTACATGTTTTATTCCACACTGCTCAGTGTCTCTCTGTAGTGTGTTCGCGCGTGAGCGTGCGTACATATTTTACCAGCCATGCTTTTGTTTTTGACTTCATATATATAATATGCATATTATTACATGAATATAACATGCTTCATTAATGAAATACAACTGCTGTGTGAAAGATGGAAGTTTGGAAGAGCGGAATGTAAGACAGGCCTGCGTGCCTAATTTGTAACCCTTTGAAGTTCGTTCGTTTGTTCGTTCGTTCTGTAGAACAGCTACGTGGCTGCTGAGAGAACTGCACAAAGATTAACTCCATACATTTATCTGTCATAGTTTTCTAATTATAATTAACTATCACTGTTCTCTAATTGTATCCCCTGTGTGGATTCTGGGGCCCCTTTGTAGGCAAAACTAGAATAAATCCACTGCTCCCTAACAAGCATGTCAAAGGAGTGGACTAAGTAGGGATGTTTCCTTTGAAGTCGCAGTGCATCTACCTGACAGACAAGGAACCAACATTCTGCATACAAATAAAACAGCTATGTAAAACAGATGTGCATGCAAAACTTAGGTTCTGGAACAAGACTAAAGCCCATGTGGATCAAGAACCAGAAATGTATGCCAGTAAACGAATGAACAAACTTTGTTTTCAAAGGGTCACATTTTCAAAGGCCTGTCTTACATTCAGCCCTTCCAAACACCCATCTTTCACACAGAAGTTGTATTTTATCAATAAAGCATGTTATGTTCATATAATAATATGCATGTTATGAATATCAAGAAAAAAGCGAAGAAGAGTTCTTGAATTACAAAGTTTAACTGTCACAGTTCTCTAATTATAAAAAATGTAAAGTCCTGGTACTCTAATTATAAAGTTTAACTGTAATAGTTTTCTCTAAGCTTAAAGTTTAAATATCATAGTTTTCTTCTCTAATCATAAATTTTAAACATCATAATTCTCTCATTTCAAAACTTCTTTAATTATAAAGTATAACTGCCATAGTTCTCTGGTTAAAAGTTTTATTGCAATAATAACGATGAACAAAATACAAAAATAGAGCATCATAATCAAATTTAATCATGTCTATTGATTCACTACTAATCTCATAGTGATTCTCAGTAACATGAACACAGAAAAACTAACTTCATAAACCGAAGAACAGAAAACAACAGCAAATGATGAAACTGTGTCTACACAGACTACCACTGTGATCCCAAACTGGTGAAACTGCACTACAGACAGTGCTAGAGGTGCCAACTCCTGCTGCAGGTAACAAACAGCAAATACGCTAGTTTGTATCATCAATTATATAAGCTTCAAAGTTTCTTCCCCTTCTTCTTTTTTGTTGTTGTGTACACTGTTTTCTACACAAGATTGTTGCGGCAGCCAAATTCTTTAAACAAGGTATTTAGACAAGTATCACTATATGCAACAAACAAGGGTTAATGAATGTTTCACTTTATGGAACAACATAACAGTTCCTTAATGTTTCACTATATGGAACAACACAACCGTTCATTAATGTTTCACTTATATGGAACAACACAACAGTTCATTAATGTTTCACTATATGGAACAACACAACAGTTGATGAATGTTTCACTTATATGGAACAACACAACAGTTCATTAATGTTTCACTATATGGAACAACACAACAGTTGATGAATGTTTCACTTATATGGAACAACACAACAGTTCATTAATGTTTCACTATATGGAACAACACAACAGTTGATGAATGTTTCACTTATATGGAACAACACAACAGTTCATTAATGTTTCACTATATGGAACAACACAACAGTTCATTAATGTTTCACTTATATGGAACAACACAACAGTTCATTAATATTTCACTTTATGGAACAACACAACAGTTCATTAATGTTTCACTATATGGAACAACACAACAGTTGATGAATGTTTCACTACATGGAACAACACAACAGTTGATGAATGTTTCACTATATGGAATAACACAACAATTGATGAATGTTTCACTACGTGGAACAACACAACAGTTGATGAATGTTTCACTACATGGAACAACACAACAGTTGATGAACACTATATGGAACAACACAACAATTGATGAACACTACATGGAACAACACAACAGTAGATAAACACTACATGGAACAACACAACAGTTGATGAATGTTTCACTATATGGAATAACACAACAATTGATGAATGTTTCACTACGTGGAATAACACAACAATTGATGAATGTTTCACTACGTGGAGCCATATAGTTGATGAACAACAAAACCCTCCAATTACTGCCTGCATGAATATTTACAGGGAACAACACAATAGATAGTGAATGAGAAAAACTGTTTCTAAGGTGCTGGATGAAGAAAATGACAGCATAAACTGTGAAGATTTTTACCAGCAAACAAGTAAACTTCTATATCTGACTGACCACTGAGTATACAATTGCTATTCTGTTAACAATAAACAAAACTATAAAACCTGCTGTCAAAGGGACTATTGAATGCAACTGAAATCAAATCAGCTGGTTAACTTTAAAGATATAAAACAAAAAAGAAACATCAGCCAAAATACTTTCCTGCTTGTACATTGCACGGCTAAACCAGAAGTTGCTTTCACTCTTCATAAACAGAACAAAAACAAAACAGACAGCTGAATAAATCTCTACAAAAGATCAACTCTAATAGTTAGTTAGTTACTTAAATCATCCTCACTGCACATCAGACAAGTCAATGTGCACTCATATTCCATCTTCAGTACATTCCCTAGTGTGTGGCAACTTACAACACCAGTTCTATATTGGTTTACTATTCTTATTTGGCTACCTGTATAGTGTTCATGACTCGCGACACCTCTTTTAACCTGCAGTTCTTGTAATCTATGTGAATGTTGCTGACTCAGCATCATCCCCTGAATCTGCACAAAGTGGCAATTACTTCGGGATGAGAATGTAAGGATGTGCAGATGCAGAGGTTCAATAGCTGATAGAGGACAGCTCTAGACCAGGAGATGTGATTATATACACTGATGGGTCAGTGGACAGAGGCATTAAAAGTGCATGGGGCGAGAAGGATGTGGAAGGAGAGCTTGGCATATGACATTACCATATCCAGCATGAGAATGGAGAGCGAGGCGTTAACTGCAGCACTCCAATGGGTGGACAAATCTCAGCCACACATCCTATCATAGTATTAGATTCACAAAGCATGCTCAGGAAGGTGGAGTCAGATTATCTTTGTATGGAATGAGTTACATTAATCCAGGTCAGAGGTGATAAGAATCACATGTAGATTATGTCTGGGCTATTCAGGTGTGTTTGGGAATGAGTAGGCAGAAAGGCTGGCTGGATTGGCCCCACCTGGATGTGTAGTGTATCTGCACAAGGCAGAGGTGATCTCTCACCTGTGGGACAAGGTAACAGGTGAAATGGAAGATACTGAAAACCTGTACCTTGAGAGAATGATACAGTTGAGAGTGGCTGTGGGCTCTGGTTGCCACCTGAGACTCAGAGGGAAGGCAAGATGATCAGTTAACCAGATGACAATGGGCACCATCAGTATGGAAACTCTTCGCTGTCTGTTGAGAAGGGCCACGGAGCTAATATGGGCTTGTCCTGTATGCTGTTATGTCGAATCTTTACCCAGATGAACGCAGATCCTGAATCATCTACTTGCCATGCCTCCTTGAGAGTATTAGAATACTGATCCAGTCCACTGCTCTCATGTATCTAGTGGGGAACTGCCAGCCAACTAATGTGCTCGTTCATTCTCTCTTACCCCTGAATACCATGGCACAAAAATGAAACTGATTCCTGACAGAGGAGATTTCCTCAGCAAATCCAACCACTGTTGTTGAACTGATACTGTCTCAATCTTCTTAAGCATGCTCATGGCATCACTTAGAAAGCGCACAACTGGACAAATTTGGCAGCTTTAGCCACATCATTGATTTGATTACTGCCACCCCTCCATAGCCAGACCACTTGTAGCCACATCCTTGTTTGGATTACTGCCATCCACTCCATAACAAGATTACTTGTAGCCACATCATTGCTTGGATTACTGCCATCCCCTGCATAGCCAGATCACTTGTAGCCACATCCTTGTTTGGATTACTGCCATCCCCTACATAACCAGACCACTTGTAGCCACATCATTGCTTTGATTACTGCCATCCCCTCCATAGCCAGACCACTTGTAGCCACATCCTTGTTTGGATTACTGCCATCCACTCCATAGCCAGACCACTTGTAGCCACATTATTGCTTGGATTACTGCCATCCCCTCCATAGCCAGACCACTTGTAGCCACATCCTTGTTTGGATTACTGCCATCCACTCCATAACAAGATTACTTGTAGCCACATTATTGCTTTGATTACTGCTATCCCCTACATAGCCAGACCACTTGTAGCCACATCCTTGTTTGGATTACTGCCATCCACTCCATAACAAGATTACTTGTAGCCACATTATTGCTTGGATTACTGCCACCCCCTACATAGCCAGACCACTTGTAGCCACATCATTGCTTGGATTACTGCTATCCCCTCCATAGCCAGACCACTTGTAGCCATATCATTGCTTGGATTACTACCATTCCCTCCATAGCCAGACCACTTGTAGCCACATTATTGCTTTGATTACTGCCATTCCCTCCATAGACAGACCACTTGTAACCACATCATTGCTTGGATTACTGCCATCCCCTCCATAACAAGATTACTTGTAGCCACATCATTGCTTGGATTACTGCCATACACTCCATAACAAGATTACTTGTAGCCACAACATTGCTTGGATTACTACCATTCCCTCCATAGCCAGACCACTTGTAGCCACATCATTGCTTTGATTACTGCCATTCCCTCCATAGACAGACCACTTGTAGCCACATCCTTGTTTGGATTACTGCCATTCCCTCCATAGACAGATCACTTGTAGCCACATCATTGCTTGGATTACTGCCATCCCCTACATAGCCAGATCACTTGTAGCCACATCATTGCTTTGATTACTGCCATCCCCTACAAAGCCAGACCACTTGTAGTTCAAGCAAAAGAAGAACAACAACAGCATTTTGGTTAAGTTAAAGTTACTTGCATAGTCGTATCCATTGCAGAACTAGCCCCAGCATATAAAAAACAAAAAACAAAACAAACAGCTGTTGTGGTTGTACTAGACAATGTTACTTTCGCCAGTTTGCCATTGCCTCCAGAAAGGTGTGTGCTCCGTATTGTTGTTCAAATCAATGTATAGTGGTTTGCCCCCAAACTGCCTACAGCTGAACTTGATATCATGAAGCCCATTGTGTTGTGGTTATGCTTCACAATAAATAAGTTGCATTACTCTGGTCACATGTTTTCAATATTGTCTTGTCCTATGATGCCTTGTTCCCCAGCAGACATTAAATGCTATTTAAAAGATGAAATTCAACAAGCTTTAGCAGGTTCAGCCTCTTCTATTCTGGCTGTCATGACAGTGCTTATAATGTTGATTTGTCATTTTCAAACACACACTTTTGTTTTGGTGGTAGATGGGACTAGGACGTTTGCATGCTGGTCCAACCAACATGATTCAAATACTCTTGGGGAACAGAGATTTTACCCATCGACCAGGATTTCTTGCCAACCCAAATAAATTGGTACCAGAAAATTCTCTAGCAAGTAGACTGGGATGACAGAAAACTGATGACATGACTGGCCAAGTGTTTATCAGTGTTAAAATATCACACAGCATCACAAGCCAATAGGCTTCCAATTAAAGGGTCTTTAACTGCTCTGTGCATATTTGTATTGCCCAACTGTCACTTCTGTGGTTTACTTTCCAGGTCTTGACCTGGTACACACATTTAGGGTAGGACAACCTGGCAGCCAAGTTCAATTTCGGAAAAAAACAAATGTGTTTGTCTAGGTGCCGATTGCAAGGAAAGACTTTTGGAAAGCATCAAAATACACTTAGACAGCTCTCCTGTGGCACTATGTTGCTTGGAAACAGGGGCTCTCAACATCAACAGAAGAAGGAAAGAACTAGGAAGTTTCTAAGGTTTGGTATCATGTAGGTATCTAAAAGTGCTGGGGAAAAAGGAAGACTAAATGAAAATTCTTGAAGAAACAGAATAAAACAGACAACCCCATTTTAGAAAGGGAGGGGGGGGGGGAATATCCTACTCCCCTCTTAACAAGCAAGCCACATAAGGCAACTAGTTAGAGGTTTTATGTTTGAAATCAGTGCACCTACCTGAGAGGCGAGGAACCAACAGTCTGCACATAACTAAGTCAGATCTGTAAAATGGATGTGCAAGCAAAACTCAACTTCTGGAACAAGACTAATAGTCGAAGTGGACTAACAACCCAGAACATTCTGCTGGAGTTTACAGCTGGTGAATGCTAAGAAAAAGAAGAAACTAGACAACTAACGCAAATATAATCACACACAAAAATTGTTAGGTTTAGCCACAAAATGTAACATGGAGTTTTCTATTTAAAATACCAGACAGGAAAGTTCAAGGGACATGAAGAAGTGGAACAACACCATCACACAGATTTGCAAGGAAACTGGAGTCCAAACCTGAGCTGAGCTAAAAGGTACTTTTGAAAACAGGGTGCAGAGGTAAGAGGGGGTTACCTAACTGCCTGACTTTAACATTGATCAATGGACTAACTAATCTGTTGATAATGATGAAATGCACCAGCCACCTCAAAACAAAAATATATACACGTATACATTTTTTTAGGTTTATCTTAAATAAAAGTTAAAATATTGCAACAGTACAGTTCTATAGAAAGTCATTATACAAAAACCCAACAGCCGATGCAAATATTAGGATTAACATACAGCAATCAATTTGTTACTATGTATGAGTATTTACCACGTTTTAGGGTGGTGCAGACAGAGGGGTGGTGAGCCTGAGGACTTTGGGACACATGGCTAGTGGGTGCTGTTGTCACAGACTGTGCTGGTTAGGATGTTTATTTCTGCCCCTGACAGAAAAACTTCATCAGCCTACCGTGGGTCAAACCCAGGTCTCTCTCGCATGAGAGCTCCATGTTGTAAACAAATCATATTTTAATCTTATTCATTACAATATAACGCAGGTTGACCCAGCCTAAAACTGATACCAGGTAAAGTCCTGGGACATAAATATGGCTGACAAGATGTTGATCACATCTCACTGAGTGCCAACTGGCCTATACAAAATATAGGTTGTGCACTACATGCCAGATGTGCTAAGGACAAGAAAAGGGTCTTTTACTTACATTTCATCATCATCATCAGGTGCCTTGCCGACTGGCGTGGGCCATCATGCCTCTCCATAATCTGCGATCTCCTGCAGCATGTATCATGGCTGAAAAATGATGACTGTCTCCTTCTGATGTCTGTGATAAGTTGTCTCCGGGCTCCCACCTCTTTCAAAACCTCTAGGTTGCTCTTTTTAGCTGTCCAAGGTATTCTAAGCATTCTTCTGTAAAACCACATTTCTGAGGCCTCAAGAAATTGTTTGGCCTGCCTACCGATTGTCCAGGATTCACAGCCATATGTTGAAACTGGATGTATGAAGCAAGCAAATCTTTTCCTAACTCTCAATGACAAGGATATATTGCACAAGATGTTTTTCATTTTATAAAATGCAGTTTTTGCCTGTTCTACTCTGTTTCTTATCTCAGTTTTGCATCTTCCATCTGATGTTATCCATGTGCCCAGATACTTAAATTTCTGTACTTGTCCTAAAATAACATTAACTTAATCAAAGATAAAGAATCAATTCTAGTGCAAAGGATTGCATTCTTTATGGTGTGGTCAACGCCTGCAGCACAGCTGGCTGCCTCCCAACAGCGTAGCATACAGCACCAATTCTACAGCTCTAACAACTTCTTTGTTACTTCTTCCCTTCCTCTTTTATCAGTTGAGGTTGAGGGAGATTATAGGTTCTGCTTCTTGCTCTCTTACCGCCTCAACCATAAACACATCGATCTGTTGTAGAGTTTCTCTGATGTTATCTTTCCATCTTGTGACTGATCTACATTGTGCTCTACATCCTTCTCCTCTTTTAGTGTATGCCTTGTATAGTATGGCGTCATAATTATTTTTAAAAAAAAAAACATATTTAGGCAAAGCTGCATCCAAATTTCTCCCTTCCAGAAAAACAACAGCATCTTCATCTCCACTTTGTACTATCAGTGCCAATATGGACATGGGTAGATCACACCAACGGGAAAAAAACCACCTGCGATACATGCCGTCTCTGAAAGGTCACCGACAGCACAAGTAGAGACAGGGTCATGAATACTAGCATCAGAGAGAAGGTTCGACAGAGAATGAAGGATTTGGCCATCTTGTAAGAATGCAGCAAGACCAAACTGTATATGAGACCTTCTACAGCAGAAAATCTTGGTGGAAGGTGACACGAAGAATAAGGAACAAATGAAAACAGTGTAGCAAACAGCTGAAAAAAAAAACCATCACTAAAACCCCCCGAGATACAAAACACACCCAAAAAAACCATGACACTGGGCAACAATCCAGTAACAGTGGTGACGACAGAAGAAACACCTGACAGGTCTTCCTCTTCTTCTTAGCCTTCTCCGGCTGTTAACTCCGGTGGAAACTCCTGGTTGTTCATCCACATCTGGACTTCAGTCCTCTTTCAGAACCTGAGCTGTAAATGCCCATACATTTTACAGATCTGTCTTATTTGTACGCAAAATGGTCATTCCTCGCTTCTCAGACAGATGCACTCTGACTCGGAAGAAACACCCCTATTTAGTTACTTATTTTTTTTTAAAAACAAATTTGTGTTAGGGGGCAATAGGTTTACCCCCCCCCCCCCCCCAAAAAAAAAAAAACTTGATGGTGATACGGTCAATATCAAAGCAACCATTTTCCTAAATATTCTTGGCAGTAATTATAGACTGGGTGACCTGGGAGTTCAGATCAATTTGTAAAAATCAGTCTCAATGAGGATTTGAACATAAGGCCACCGGACCAACAGGCAAGCATGCTATAATGAATATATAGCAAGAATACAATGTTAAAATTCTGAGAGGTGAAAAAATACTTCTCACGATGAAGTATATAACAAACTATATTTGAACACCTGAAGTAAATGATGCAAAAATCTGGCAAAAATAACACAGTAAAAAAATTTTGCAAGTAAAAAATGTCATACAATAAACTGAAAATTTAAAAACATGTTCCAAAACAATTATCAATAAAACACTCACATCACTGGTTGTCTCAGAATTAAAGAAACTGCTGATTTTCTGAAGGTAGCAAAACATTCAGAGATGAAAACATAATATGTATTTAAGTGCTGTGGCTTAGAGGTTAGGGAAATGGTTTATATATCCAATACTCGATAGTTACCAGGGTTTGATTCCTGAGGTGGCTGGTTGAGTAAATACTGCTCTCAAGGCGTTCAGACAATGTTATGAGAGACAAACCACAGAAGATACTGAGGCATCACTCCCCACCCTCCTCCATCATCAGTTCTCGTTATGCCACCCCCCCCCCCCCCCAACATCTTATTCTTGACTTACAACCTATGTAACTTACGGCCAGAAAAAACTTTTAAAAATTGCTGAAAAAAAGGACAGAAAGAAAGATAATTGCACTGATAGGGTGAAAAAGCTCCCACACCCGATGTCTAGAGAACATTATGCACAATAATTATATGTACACAGACTGAATTTATGTGTTTTATGACAGCTGTTATAACCTGCTTCAATAAAAATAGTGTTAAAGAATATAAATTTGAATGAGTAGTTCAACTTGCAACATGTTAGTTGCAACAGAACTGGTTCGTAGTTCAAGGAGACCTTGCAATCCCAAAGTCAGCAGTGGATACAGTGCAGCCAACCTCTACTGTGGTGATGGCACATTTTTTAAAAACAACGTTTAAACATCAGAAAAGGAGCAGTAAGAGCAGAGGCCAGAAGCTGATTTCAACTGATATTTTTCATGAGATTTTTCTGGGTTCTAGCCAGCAATGATTGAATTAATTATCTTCTAGTTTTTAACCTCTGGCTCGTGCAATTTTCTGGTAGACGAAAGTTGCAACATTGTTTTGGCATAACACTACTACAAAAGTCTGACAACTTTTTTTTTAGGGGGGGGGGGGGGGGGGTAAAATGGGTCCTACAAAATTCCTCAGTAGGTATTTGTGGGTGGTATTCTTCTGTGTTCACCCTTAAAAGGGCGGTTGTCATATTGTAAAGTGGTTTTACAGCTAGACTGCAATATCTGCACCATTCGGCGCAACATATCCTATTTCAGCAAACACTTGATTAGTTGCTTTTCAAACAAACTTGTTAACTATTCACAATGACTTAACATGTTAAGCCAGGAAATGGAAGGATAAAAGGAATATTTATCTGAGGTAGAACTGGTTAATATAACAAAGATCAGGAGAGGAGATGTTCCAAAATGTAAGTCTTGTATTAGGGTAGTCGAGAAACATATGAAGTCGTTTGGATATAAGGTTTTACTAATGCACATCTCTTTTTACGGATAACTGAAAGAGTTCAAGTGATGCTAACAAGGTTTTGGTGCACTTTTATCTGAAAATGAACAGGTTTGCAGAGAATTCAGTGATGTGGGTGAACACATACAAACTCTGGCTGTTTATCATATGTGACACAATGTTTATGTTATGAATTTAAGTCTAAGAAAATAAAATTTATATCTCTCTTAGGACTTTGGGCCTAAATAGTAACTTCTCAATCAGTCCTATTAGTTCTTAAAAACACGATTACATGCAAGTTCCTCACCATTCTATTTTTTTTTTCAAATCTGTGTCCCATTCATTCATCACATATCATGTGTTTACATTCATCACACATAATTTGTTTAACAAAAAGTACAAAAAAATATAGACAAATTTTATTAAATTCTAGCTTCACTGAGTGACTGACCGTAACTGTTAAAGTGCCGTATCTATCACATGAACACTATATAATTATTCAGGTACTGATATCATCAACATTCATTCATTCATTCAGTAGCATGTCCCTCGCGGAACCTCGCTGCCATAACAACCCTCCGGAAAACCTTCCTATCATGAGCAAGATGTCCTGCGTCTGATACACCCATCTGGAGATCATCTGCCACATCTTTCATGATTGTTTTGGATTCTTGGCAAAATTTGCAGAAGGTAGTTTGCCGTTGCTTTCCTCCTGAGCAGTGACTATACTAGTCGGTGGCCATAGCCATTGTCTCTACTGATGAGATCATCTGCCTATCGCCGCAGAGTGCAGACCATAACCAACAATACCTGTCGGCTGCTCTTACACTCCATCCACCACCTGCTTCCATGGCTTCACGTAATCCTGATTGGGGGCTAAACGGGTACTCCACCTTGCCCAAGGGTGTCCCGTAGACTAGCGGAGGAAAGGAGGCGTCTTACTTCTCCTTTGATAGGGGATACCCCTACCCCGCTAACCACATCAACATATATATGATGATAATTGATATGGTACAGAAAATATTATCCGCTTTAAAAAAGCCTTTACTGTTACTAAAACATGAGGAAACTTGCAGGGTAAGATAAGATTAAGAGTTAATGTACGACCAAACCGATTGGTAACTATTGTGTAGTTGTGTAAGTTTTGTTGTACGTTTTACCGTTAACTTGATAACTTAAGTTAAGTAGCTCTGACTCTGAGCCGTGCCACAAAAATTAAAATTAAACAAACAGTTCAAAAGTAAACACCTACTTGTGTTACGATTCCTCTGTCTTCTTCTTCGTCGTCGCCACTTAGAGCCTTCTTTAGTTTATCCATGCTGTTATACATACACAAATGGCTAGTAATGTAACCTGATAGTTTTGTGATGAACACTGAAATCTAAACACTGTAATCTACTCAAAATGACTCAGATGCACATGAAGAAGTTTGTCAACACCGCAAAATGTCGAATAACCGGATACACTGCTGCGGCGGCCAGTGATTGTACCATACTCGTTATGATACAATATTTTATGATCCAGTAATAAATAGCTGCAGTGGGGAGTGGCTAGAGGCTCGCCTGCGGAAGGTCGTGGGTTCGCTCCCTGGTGAAGCCGGACTTTTTTAAAACATGACCTTGGCTCCCAGGTCGACCCAGCCTTGAGTGGATACCGGATGCAGTCCAGGGAAGTAAAGGCGGCCGACGTGATGCTGACCACATTACCCATCTTGTACAGATTGGTCTAAATAAAATATAGGTCTAGCCCTAAATGTATAGTTTAAAGGCGTGGAAAAGGGTACCTTTACTTACTTGACTTATCAGTTGTAGTAGCAGCAGTAGTGAGTTGGGTTATCATCATTGCACTCCGGATATGTCCTTAGGTGCTCAGATTCTTCACTCTGTATGAACCCCAGCGTCCGGTGGCTAGTAGTACTAGTTATATGTTGATTAACATATCGCCTAGTGTGCGTCTCGTTTTTTGCTATGCTAAACTTTACACCAAGTCTATCATTCCGTCGAGTGCTGTGGATTCACTCCCCCCAAAGACCCCTACCCTTCTCCTTTCTCGGAGGGCATTAATAATATCAGCATGATCCATAGGCTGACCGTCGGTAGTGATAGCGGATCCAGCCAACCTTTAGCTGTTTTATTTCCATTGACGCCTGCGATTCCGGGAACAAAAAATAAAGGTGACTACGCACAGTGGACTTCTGTAATGATTCAAGCAATTGTCTTCGCACTGAACCTGTCTGAACCCTCCGGATCATACTTATTGAATGTTTCGAGCCAGGCGAACGCTTACGTTACTGTCATCACCTCCATCGTCATGCTGCTGGTTGTCATGGAGAAGGCGCCGTTGGCTTCTTTGACTGTTTTGTCTGCTGAGCCTGCTGGGAACGCCCATGCGCTTCTTTGTTGGCGTATAACATATTTGTCAGTGTAGATCAGTACATCTGCCTCATCTAAATTTTCACTGATGAGAGAGAGAGAGAGAGAGAGAGAGAGAGAGAGAGAGAGAGAGCGTTGACCTCTGCATTAACAGCAACAGGGTTCTGCTCTCTGAATCGTCCGTCTGTTGAGTGTAGCAATACAGGGAAATGTACAAATAAATTCACGAGGCACGGGTGTCCACTCTGCACCAGGGGTAATGTCCATCAGGCTGGCATATTTGTTTCATAAAATCTCTTGCCACGATTTTCCCCTTTTCAGCCTGTCACTCTTTTCATTGAAAAGCAGCAGCAGTAGTAGTATGCGAACCGTCAGTCCCATAGAGAAGTGTCGCAGGTTTGGGATCAGCGACTACAATGACTGTAAATCTCTATGTGGGGGTGACAGTTTGCGCCAGATGTGACTACATAAAAACGTGGAAGGCAGACCAACTGGACTTAAGGGTTTGACATCGTGAGACTAAAGAATTTCAGTGCTGTTGGCACACCAATGTGGCAAACCCAGATACCTGGTTCAACCTCCCAGAAGGTTAAAGTTAATGCACCGGCAAAAGTCACACGTCCGTGTAACCTGCATTCAGTAAGGACTGGATACAGAACCTGATTAGCCATTAAGCACATGCTTAGAGCATCACAGAGGGAGGGGCACCACATACATTTTCTAAAGTCTTGGAGGTCAGCGTTTATTTTCTCGGTTAACCTATATTTAAAAATCATAAATAAAAAAGAATGCAACAAAGCAGACTGGATGGCTTATCTCTTTTAAGTATAGAAGCCGATGTATTGCAAAAGATTAGTTTGAAGACCAGATCAAAGACTTTGAATTCAAAAAGTAGGAGACAATTTCAAATATTATTAAAGTGAAAGTATACAAAAAAATAGACATGATTTTCCATCTTACTGTAAATTTTTTTTATTTTCGCTAAATTGAATTGTATTGTATTGTTTATTATTGTCTATATTTTGAATTAAGTATATAAGAGCCGTAAATGCCTCCTCTCTCCAACACTGTTTAACATCTTTTTAGAAAGAATTATGACTGATGTCCTAGAAAAACATCATGGGACAGTTAGTATCTCAGGTCGAACTGTAACAAACTTAAGGTTTGCAGATAACATCAATGGGGTCGCCGGAGAAGAACAAGAACTAGTCGAGCTTGTAAATCTACTCGATGAAACATCAACCAAGTATGGCAGGGAAATGAACGCAGAAAACAAAGTAATGACTAATAACCCAGGTGGCAGAAATTCACCAATGTACATTAAAGGTCACAAATTAGAACAAGTGACTTATTCCAAATAGTTAGGATTCATTTTAAATGACCTAGGGTCACGACCAGCAATCATGTCCAGGATTGCCTAAAAGACACCAGTCCTTGCCAAGCTAC
>CAJHNH020001181.1:132500-192479 GCA_905116865.2 Candidula unifasciata
TTACTGTCTGTAGGAGGTTGGAGAAAACACTATTGTCTGTAGGAGGTTGGAGAAAACATTATTGTCTGTAGAAGGTTGGAGAAAACATTACTGTCTGTAGAAGGTTGGAGAAAACATTACTGTCTGTAGAAGGTTGGAGAAAACATTACTGTCTGTAGGAGGTTGGAGAAAACATTACTGTATGTAGAAGGTTGGAGAAAACACTATTGTCTGTAGAAAGTTGGAAAAAACATTATTGTCTGTAGAAGGTTGGAGAAAACATTACTGTCTGTAGAAGGTTGGAGAAAACATTACTGTCTGTAGAAGGTTGGAGAAAACATTACTGTCTGTAGGAGGTTGGAGAAAACATTACTGTATGTAGAAGGTTGGAGAAAACACTATTGTCTGTAGAAAGTTGGAAAAAACATTATTGTCTGTAGAAGGTTGGAGAAAACATTGTCTGTAGAAGGTGACGTTTATTGACCTCACAGGCTTTTAAGAAAGTGATTGAAGTCTAGGTCTATTGCATAGACATCTAATGAAGTAGATAAATGTGACATCACTCTACTACACAGACATTTGGTGAAGTAGATAAATGTGACATCACTCTACTACACAGACATTTGGTGAAGTAGATAAATGTGACATCACTCTACTACACAGACATTTGGTGAAGTAGATAAATGTGACATCACTCTACTACACAGACATTTGGTGAAGTAGATAAATGTGACATCACTCTACTACACAGACATCTGGTGAAGTAGATAAATGTGACCTTACACAGACATCTGGTGAAGTGATAAATGTGACATTACTCTACATCACAACTAGTGAAGTAGATAAATGTGACATCTCTCTACCATTCAGACATCCGGCGTGAGCCTCTGAAACCAATATAATAAAATCTAAAACTTGAAAAAAAAAAAAAAAACAACATTAAGCTGTAAAATTCAGACAACTTTAATAACACTTCTTCCAAAAGTAGTAACAACATTTTTTGAATCTACACATAGATACACTGTTTCTTGCTTACTGAAGAAAACCATAAGTGCACTACATTTGAAGTAGGAACAACAAACTGGAACATGCCAATCATGGCACTGTGCTATTTCAATTATCCAGAGAAAGGACAATGTTAAAATGACAATTTTTTTACTAAATATATATATATATATATATATCCATCACCAAATTACAAGATGCGAGACCACCTCTAAAAATTTTTTTTTTAAATGTTCTCCTTAAAAATAGAGAATTAGCTTAGAAAAACCACTGTATATTTATAATATTATCTGAATGTGATAACAAAAAAAAAAACAAAAAAAAAACTGAATAATTAATAAAAATAATAATTTAAAAAAAAACCCCCACAGTTATTGAAACAAACACAGGGAGATGATTTAAAAAAATGTATATAAAATATCTTCAAATAACCGTTGTTATGTGACCATGAGAATTGGCTGTTTTGAATAACTGCTCAACCGGTCATACTGATCACCAGGTTCTGGGTGCTGAAAGGAAACCAGTTGGGGAAATCAGATAATGTTCAACAACAAATTGTTCACTGAACAAATGGTAAGTGGACTGAGGTGGCCTATGCAGTAGCACAATAGGGTGGGGTTATTCTGCTGGCATATGCAAGCACAGGGAGGAAATGAAACAGCGGTGGGACCTTAAGTAAGCAGGACCTTTTTTCTGACAGTTTGCAGCAGTACGCAGTACTGGCACCTTGTAGGGTAATTTTTGTCAGCACTATTATAATAGACATTTTGTAGCGAGTCCCAAAATCTTTTTTAAAACACTTCCAGGGGGAAAGCCATTCTGACTATAAGGTTCTAGTCAAGCAATGTAAGTATAAAGTAAAGAAAAAAGGGGGTTATTACTGTATGCTGTTTTGGGTTGAATATTGGTAATCTGAAGCTATCAGCTTTTGATAACCGCAAAAGTCTCCAATATATCTGGCCGGCACCAAATGGAAGGAAGCGTCCAGTTTGGTAAATCATCTGGTGAGAAATATTTGGATTCACCAAAGTGGGATACAGTGTTTAAGTTATGAAAATCACTTAATGAGAAATGTCTGGTGGCTTCTAGAAATTGCAGTTACAGTGTCTGGTCTGGATCAGGAGAAACACCCAAATTGAAACATGTCTGGCTTGCACTAAATGGTTTGGTAGTGATCAAGTTGGGAAAATCACCCAGTAAGAAACATGTTTAGCCTCAGCAAACTCAGTTAGGAAAACCCCCTAATCAGAAACATCTGGCTTTAAGAAACTGTAGATACAGTGTCTGGACTAAGGAAACCACTCAATGAGAAACATGTCTAGCTTGCACTAAATGGTTTGGTAGTGATCAAGTTGGGAAAATCACCCAGTAAGAAACATGTTTAGCCTCAGCAAACTCAGTTAGGAAAACCCCCTAATCAGAAACATCTGGCTTTAAGAAACTGTAGATACAGTGTCTGGACTAAGGAAACCACTCAATGAGAAACATATCTGGCTTGCACCAAATGATCAAGTTAAGAAAATCACCATTGAGAAATGTCTGGCTTCAAGAAACTGTGTCTGGATTAGAAAAACCACCCAATGAGAACACATCTGGCTTGGAACAAATGACATGGTAGCGACAAAGTTAGGAATATCACCAAAGAGAAACAGGTTTGGCTTCACCGAACTCTAGGTACTGAGTCTTCCTGCACAGCTGTACAAAACAGGGCATGCTTTTTCACAAGAGGCACACAATGACATACTTATAGTAAGACTATAACTGTCCCATGTCACTAATGATAGATTGTAAAGTAAGACAATATAACTGTGCCATGTCACATAATGATAGATAACTGTAGTATGTCACACAATGGCAGATAACTGTGTCCTGTCATACATAATGATAGACTGTAAAGTAAGACAATATAACTGTGCTGTGTCTCACACAATGACAGATTGTAAAGTAAGGCAGTATAACTGTGCCATGTCATACAATGACAGATTGTAATAAGACAATTTATCTGTCCCATATCACAAAACAGGCACAGACCGTACAGAATGAGGATTGTAAAGTAAGAGCTTTCATCTATGTCGCATCACAAAG
The DNA here is from genome assembly GCA_905116865.2 of Candidula unifasciata. Lineage (NCBI taxonomy): Eukaryota > Metazoa > Mollusca > Gastropoda > Stylommatophora > Geomitridae > Candidula > Candidula unifasciata. The sequence goes on from CAJHNH020001181.1 coordinate 135,570, forward strand.
TAATGGATTGTAAAGTAAGAGTTTCCTCTGCTATGTAACAATTAAGGTACAAACTGACAGCTGGTAAAGTAAGTAAGACAGTTTATCTTTCTTTTGGTGCATATTCTACATTTTCAAGTGTGAAACAATCTAAATAACGTAAGCAACCAAACAACAATATTCTGTGTGAAATACCCTGTGTGCACTAATATACACGGGTACACTGCAGCACAAAATTAGGCATTCATATACAACTTACATTAATATTTCAGTCAGTTAAATAATTTCCTACAAAAAATGTAAATTTAATTCATACTGTATGCCCATAGAAATTGAATTACTATATGCAACATAATAAAACAAAAACTCACAAAAAAACAATTTAACATACAAAACCAAACACTGTAATGAAGAAGAATATTCCATCTGCAAATACAAAGGTCACAGATTTCAAAATTCTAGCAATAATAAAGAAAATATAGAAAAAGAGAAAAAAGAAAAGAAAAAAGTAGTCAGTGACAACACATATGAAGACAATTGCTAAATATAAATATGAGGCACAGTAAATTGCTACTTTTGTACAACTTCAAAGAAAACTGGCACAAAAAAAGGTGATAAAACTAAAAGTAAAATGCAATTGTCTGTATGGCGTCTGCAGCGTTCCCCCAGTTTGTTTCCACTGTCTTCAACAGGTTATGTAATACTGAGCTGAGTTATACATGTATACTGTTTGAAAAAAAAAAAAAGAAAAGAAAAAAAGAGCATAGTTATTTGATATTAGTAATCTAATAAGCCTTTATGCCTAAAAACTATAGATGGCTCAGATGCAAAAGAAATGTCAATTGACTTCTTCCTCTTTCAATCGCTTGAAATAAATTTTATCTGCAATGTTGTCTCTAGTATGAACTTCACTGTCTTTTGTAATTCACTCAGCGACCCGTAAAGTTTGACTTGCCCCATCAACTGACTGAATCTTAAGGTATTATTGTGAACAATTTCAGTCATTTAATTAAAGAGTTTTTGAACGTCAAAACTATGTTCCTTTCATAGCTATGCATTTCTATTGTTAAGTTGTACAGTTCCATAGTAGGAGTGTCCTGCTGAAGCCACATGCAGCAGGAGATTCAAGGATAACCCAAACAAACATTTCTAGTGTATTCAAGTTTCCATGCTTTGTTCAATTAACTCTTCCAATACTATGGTGATTAAAAGTGCAGCATCTTCACAATGAAAGGGTTTCAAGAATAACAAAAGCAACAACAGCTCAACTCTTTTTGTCCCCAGGAACACACCCTGTGTCCCAGGCTGTTGCCCATGTGTACTAAACATCGCATTATGTGCTGTGATATATTTTACATTTGGTCAAAACATACTAAAAATCTGGCTAAGTGTGTGAACATACTGAATGGTTAGAAGAGCCATAGGCGATACAGACCTGTATGCCCAATCTGTGACTTTAAAAAAGTAAAGTTAGTTAATTTATTGATTCATTCTTCTGGGACTAAAAGAGTTAAAATCCTGCTGAACAAATCAGAGAAATTCAAATTCTAGCGACTGGATTTGTTTCTTCAGCACAAAAAATGAGAATGCACCCATTAAAACTATAGCTACAACATCACATTCACACTACATCAAAATGAATGCATCTTGTTTTGTCAACGATCTAAGATATACATATATGTCAAACACACTAATCACATCTAAATTAATTTTATATGCGTATGTGTGTTAAAAGACCGCTTCCCAAGGCAAAAGTTTGGACAAAGTTATTTTGGGGTATCAATCATTGGCACTATGCCATAATCGTATAAGTGAAACTTGGGGCCAATTTTCGCTTAAGTGCATTTACAGGGCCGCTATTTGTCACGCTGCAATATTCCAAAGGTACATATGTCAAAGCAACCACACCATTTTTCAAAGAGATTTCAATGATAAAGCACAAATTTCTTGAAATATTGATTTAGCACTTTGGTGACTTCGGTATAGTGCCAAACAAATTTTACCACATTATACAAAGATATAATTTACAAGCAAAATGTAGAGCAATGAACTAGGTCAAGTATAAAATGTGAATACTGAAATATCTAAGAATAGATTTCAACAGATGTTAAAAAAAACGAGACAGCAGCAAAAGGGTCAGAATTACAACATAAAGGCCAAGGATGCACTGTAAGGACATGTGCTTATGTGACCTTAAAAATATCAACATTGACATAGATACTTTGGAGAGATCACCTGTAGACAGACTCCTTTGCAGGCAGACAGTGAAAGATGGACTGTCGCAGATTGCAAGAGGCCAAATGTAACAAGCTGTAGAGAGGAGATGTCAGAGAAAACTAGCCTCAGAATGATGCAGTATCAAGCGGAGATGTCAGAGAAAACTAGCCTCAGAATGATGCAGTATCAAGCGGAGATGTCAGAGAAAACTAGCCTCAGAATGATGCAGTATCAAGCGGAGATGTCAGAGAAAACTAGCCTCAGAATGATGCAGTATCAAGCGGAGATGTCAGAGAAAACTAGCCTCAGAATGATGCAGTATCAAGCGGAGATGGCAGAGAAAACTAGCCTCAGAATGATGCAGTATCAGTATCAATGTTTTTATAAGAACTGTGTGGCAGAGACTGACATTATCATACTGGACTTTCCAGTCAAAGCAGATCCCTCAAACCAGTGGAACCATGGTCCCCAGGGACTGACGGACTGAAATAGTGGAAACAGTTGTGAAGTGGACTGAGTTTTCAGGTTTCAAATGTAATAGATTGTAAAGGCTTGGTGGAGAAATAAGTACCTAGATATTTCTGTGGCTCCAGAGGTATACAACATATCAAATGAAGTAAATAGAGTGTGAATTGATAAACATAGCCTTGATAAAGAGTTGCAAGTGTCGATTATTGTGAGGCAATGAATGGTGTTCAATAGAACTGTTAATTAGCGCTACAAGAAGTAAGACGTCTGCGAGAACCAAGTGATGATTGTGAATCTGCAGTTATGACCAAATTGAAAAAACAAGATGTTGAGAGGGATGTGGCCAAACAAGAGTGCTTTGCAGGAAGCCAAAGAAGAATAAGAAATCAACCCTGAACTGGTGTCGTGAACCGCTACATCAGGGCTATTCAACTAAGTCGACTCAGCGGCCAAAATATTCAAAAATGGGGATCGTCAGGGGCCAGAAGAACCAGCCCCAGCATAGAAAGACCATCAATGCAATATAACTAACAATGATCCGCGGGCCACTTGCTAGGCCTTAGCGGGCCAGATTTGGCCCGCGGCCACCAGTTGAATAGATCTGCGCTACATGCTGTGGGATTTACTTACGAGGGGCAACCGATCACTATGGACTGAATGGTTGAGGGTGAACCGATCACTTATGGACTGAATGGTTGAGGGTGAACTGATCACTTATGGACTGAATGGTTGAGGGTGAACTGATCACTTATGGACTGAATGGTTGAGGGTGAACTGATCACTTATGGACTGAATGGTTGAGGGTGAACCGATCACTTATGGACTGAATGGTTGAGGGTGAACTGATCACTTATGGACTGAATGGTGGAGGGTGAACTGATCACTTATGGACTGAATGGTTGAGGGTGAACTGATCACTTATGGACTGAATGGTTGAGGGTGAACCGATCACTTATGGACTGAATGGTTGAGGGTGAACTGATCACTTATGGACTGAATGGTTCAATGTGCAATGAGGATAATCTTTTGACTAGCTAACAACTATTAATCACCCTTTTAAGGGGGAACACAAAGTTGATGAAAAAGAAGAAAGTAATGCCCATGATTTATTCTTTGTTTTCTTCTTTACTGTCTCTTTTGACTATATGTTGTCATTCTGTTACTAAAGAAGTTAGGGTATCTCAAACCGATGCTAAAGCAGATATGGTTTCTCAGACTGGTGACTTAGCGCTTGTGTATTACTTAGGCTCATTAGAGAAACAGTGAGTAATTTGCTACCTCATCCAAGAAGCTTGTCCTACCTCATCCAAGAAGCTTGTCATGAGATATCACAATATTTAGTTTGAGAACAGAGGTGGAGGCAGTCATGCAGTCTTCTGTTGACCTGAGAACTGGCTGTGAGGAACATGGTGTGATTACAACTGACTGGAGAGAGGTGCAGAGTGGCAAGCATGGCTTCAGAGGCCAAGGGTAGTTACCATCCTTTGGATATTTTCTCCAGGGTAAGCAGGTGTGTTGAGAAATGAATAGGCAGAAAGGCTGGCTGGTTCTACATCACTTCATAGTAAACTTGCATAACAAAGCAAATACTATCAAAGCCCCTTGGAAGTGAATGAAAAGTGTGGATGCACATTCAGATCATTGAAGCGTGAAGAGAATTGTGCAACGGGCAGTGACCAGGAGATTTTGTTGACACTCCACACTCAAAGGAAAGGCATGACAGACAGATCATCAAACGGAGTTGGAAACTTTTTGCTGGCTGCTGAAGATGGGGATGGAGTGCTTATGGGAATGTTATGAGTGCTGTGATATTGGTTTTTAAAAACTCAACTCCATTGAAAACCTGAGCGGCAGAGCCAACCGATTTGATCAGTTCTACAAAGTTTTCTTCAATGCACAAAAAGAAAAACAGTACTGGCAATTGACCAAAGAAAGGAGTACGACTTTGTCTTTCAACTCTCTGCTAATGATGAAGGGGTCTAGCATCCAGTGGATTTAAATTACAGAAATCTTAATTCAAGGAAGAAAATCCCTATAACCCTTTAAACACTCATCTAGACAGATGGAAAGGTGCCAACAAAACAACTGTCGTTACTTCCAGAAAACTGTAAGCTTCAGCCAAGGTCAACTTGAAAGCACAGGCTTGTAAAAAAATGGTGTTCGCATCCTGAAGAGAAACGAGCAGAGAATCAATCCTTAAGCAGGCACTAAAATGAGAAATAAATGGATTGAGGAAGCGAGGACATCAAAAGAAACCCTAAAATGAATGTTGATGAGAGGCCAAAGGTACTAGATTGAATTCCATCCATGGTGTAGAAAGGATTGCCTAGGATATAAGGGAATGGAGGAATAGATTGTGAGCCATACAATGGCACATTAGGACAATGGCAATGATGGCTGGTATGCAAACACACAACCACAAGGTGGCCCAGTGAGATGACAATGCAGAAAGCTGAACTCGAGGATGACAGGTTAGTATTTGGGCTGATGAGGTTTTCAAATTACAACAGACATTAAAACTTGCCCTATAGCTAGCAGTGTACCATATGTTTATCCTAAACCCCATGCAGCCTTGAACTTTCTTAACCGTTTTGTCCCACCTGGTCTTTAAATTTACTTATCCTTTCTGGACCAACACCGATTTTCATCATTGACATCTGACTTTTGACCCCAAGTATTCCACTTTCTGACTTCTATTGTCTAAATTTGTTACTTTTTGAACTTAAACTTGGTTTCTATCTCAATATGTGTTATGTCTGACACAGAGTATTTCATTTTAAACTAAAACTATGGCTTCCCTGCCTTACATATGTTTCTGTTGAACCCCATACAAAAAAAAAAAAAAAAAGATTTGTTTATACCAAAAATGTGGTTTCTTTACCTTAAATTTGTTACATCTGACCTAGAATATCTTGTTTGTGACCACAACTACGGCTGCTGTTCCTTAAATTTGATACTTTTAACCCAAGGTATCCCACTTTTTTGGACTAACATTGTGACTTGTTCCTTACATTTGTTACTTTTGACCAAAGGTATCTCACTTTTTTGGACTAACATTGTGACTTGCTCTTTACATTTGTTAAGAACAAACTTTATTTTCAAAGGGTTACAAATTGGGCACGCAGGCCCGTCTGACATTCGGACCTTCAAAGCACTCATTTTTCAGTGCACCAATGCCTGTTATCAATAATGAATGTTATGGATGTAATATGTTACTTTTCACTAAGGTATCCCATTTTTTATTAGACTAACATTGTGACTTGTTTCTTATATTTTGTTACTTTTGAACACAGGTATCACACTTTTTTAAAGAACAAAGACTTCTATTCCCCATATTTGTTAATATTAACCCCAAGACATTCCACCATTTGGACCAGTTTTCACTTCTGCTTATATTTGTTACATCCGATTCAAGGAATTCTGTTACCTGGTTTACCCCAATGAAGAGATGCAGTATTTTCCTCAATGTATCTCCATGAATATTTCTGGTTATGGCAACAAATTCATTTTTCACATCCCATCATCAAAATCAACTTCTGCCATTCACTCTTTCAGTTGCAAGCAGTTCAATTTAACACCTCCTATCTCAAGAAACTGATTGTAAAGCCAGCTAATTTTCAGATACCATCATCAACAATTTTCCCTTTTGTTGCTAAGCGTCATGTGCAGCATCATTTTGTGATCCTTTGCTTGATGGGTGAGCAATGGCTACTGCCATTCTGTGTTAATTTAGAAGCTCTTTCATCATCATCAGAAACCACTTCTGCCGTTAAAAGAGTCGTGGGGAGGAATAATTTGTGATCTAGTGCGCGTTGGCTGCCACTGGCTATTGTCATGCCGTGAAGGCATAGTCTTTAATGTTGTCGATCCATATTTTCTTGCTCTTGTAGCTGATCTGAAATGTAGTGCTTGTGATGGTATTTGATCTAGCTGCGTTCTAACGAAATGGCCAAACCACTTGATCTGCTGGTTCTCGATGAATCTAGTACAAGGTGTCGTTCCCACAATTTGCCTGATAAGTTTCATTATTTACTCGATCTCGGATGATTAGGTTGGCTGCTTTTCTCAGGCACCTCATGTAGGTGGTAATTTTGCATATATAGGTTTTAGACAGTGTCCGTGTTTGGCACTGGTAGCTTAATGTTGAAATGAATATGCTGTCAATAATCTGTCTCTTTGCACTCATAGTTATGCTTGGATGTCTTAATAATGGCGAAAGTTGTTATATAAGTGCACTTGCTTTTTGACATCTGGTTTCTATTTCTCTGTCGATTCTACCATCTTCTGTGGTCAAATTACCTAGATATTTAAACTCCCTAACTTGATTCAGAGCAGAACAATTCAACTGTATGTGTAGTGGGGCAGGGGTTCTACTAACTTGCATAGTTTCTGTTTTGTTGGCATTGAAGCTCTTTAATGTTATCAATCCATATTCTCCTATGGTAACCTCTTGCTTTCACATTACATCTTTTCATGTTTAGTTTGTTAGTAGTTGTTCTGGCTGCATTATAACCACATGATCCAACCATTTGATCTTCTGTTTCTCACTGAATTTGGACCATGGTGTTGCCACAATCTGACAGTATCATTCTTCACTTTGTCCCAGATGATTCAGTTGATAGCTTTTATCATTTCATATGTATTACTTTTACAAAGGTTAGCCTTTGATAATGACCAAGTTAATATATAAATCTGATGGAGTGAGAGACATTCAACGCCACCAGAACCACACGAGCAATAAACACCCGGTGACACAAAGTGTCACTATATGGATGAGAATAACCCGGGTACATGCCCCAGAAACCCTGTTCAACCATGAGGCTATATAAGGGCCCAGTCTACAGTCCAGAGCTTAATGAGCAGGAACAATCTGCAGTCCAGAGCTCAATGGGCAGGAACAATCTGTTGTCTAGCGCTCAAGGGGCAGGAACAATCTGCAGTCCAGAGCTCACTGGGAATGATTGATCTTTAGTTTAGCGCTTAACAGGTAGGATCAATCTGTAGTCTAGTGCTCAACAGGTAGGATCAATCTGTAGTCTAGTGCTCAACAGGTAGGATCAATCTGTAGTCTAGTGCTCAACAGGTAGGATCAATCTGTAGTCTAGTGCTCAACAGGTAGGATCAATCTGTAGTCTAAAGCTCAACAGGTAGGATCAATCTGTAGTCTAGTGCTCAACAGGTAGGATCAATCTGTAGTCTAGTGCTCAACAGGTAGGATCAATCTGTAGTCTAGTGCTCAACAGGTAGGATCAATCTGTAGTCTAGTGCTCAACAGGTAGGATCAATCTGTAGTCTAGTGCTCAACAGGTAGGATCAGATCAATCTGTAGTCTAGTGCTCAACAGGTAGGATCAATCTGTAGTCTAGTGCTCAACAGGTAGGATCAGATCAATCTGTAGTCTAGTGCTCAACAGGTAGGATCAATCTGTAGTCTAGTGCTCAACAGGTAGGATCAATCTGTAGTCTAGTGCTCAACAGGTAGGATCAATCTGTACTCTAGTGCTCAACAGGTAGGATCAATCTGTAGTCTAGTGTTCAACAGGTAGGATCAATCTGTAGTCTAGTGCTCAATAGGTAGGATCAATCTGTAGTCTAGTGTTTAACAGGTAGGATCAATCTGTAGTCTAGTGCTCAACAGGTAGGATCAATCTGTAGTCTAGTGTTCAACAGGTAGGATCAATCTGTTAACTAGTGCTCAACAGGTAGGATCGATCTGTAGTCTAGTGCTCAAAAGGTAGCATCATGTGTTTAGAAAAATGTGTGTTAGCCTCTTTTTGATGTTTGTGACAAGACACTCAAAGACAAAAACTTACATACTGGTAAGTACACCCACTTTGAGATTAACAGTGTTGTACTAATAGTTATCTGGAAATGAAGAATTAAAAGATTAAGCTGAAAGAAAGACAGACAACAGCAAGAGGTAGACAGCAATACAACCAGGTAGATAACGCCAAGAAATAAGTGTACAGTATTTAGCCAGATGAATTTATTTCCCTGTTTTGGTTACGAATGAAAGAAAAAAAAAAGGAAAAAAAGTGAAATATAAGTCTGTGGCAAATGGAACATTTTCAATACATGATGACTGAACTTTTAGTTGCAGAAAAAAGGTCACAACTGAGGCAAAGTGGGTTTATGTAGGAGGTACAAGGACAGCAGACAAGGATATCATATCAGCAGAAACCAACAAATTCACATTGAGCTGACTGGTACTGGATGAGCTAAGTGTGATACTTAATACTATCCAAAAACTATCCAAAAGACTACAAGAACTAGGGTCAAAAGAGGTGTCGTCCGTCACGAACACATACAGGTAGGCAAAGAAGACTACAAGAACTAGGGTCAAAAGAGGTGTCGTCCGTCACGAACACATACAGGTAGGCAAAGAAGACTACAAGAACTAGGGTCAAAAGAGGTGTCGTCCGTCACGAACACATACAGGTAGGCAAAGAAGAATAGAAAACTAACACAGAACTGGTATTTTCAGTTGCCTCACGCTGGGGGATATGATGAAGATGGGATCTAAATGCTCGTGGACTTGTCTGACCTGCAATGAGGATATCTGTCAATAAACTACCTAACGATCCAAATTTTGTCTCATTATCATATAGCAGGTCCTTTGCAAAACATCGTTCTCATCACGGTCTGCATGAAGGAAACTGTCTCTTGCCAGCGCTTCCGCCCCATGAACTTTCACACTCAAGGAGTCACTTATATCCTGTGCCCATCTTTGTGTCGGTCAGCCCCTGCCCCTCCTTCCTGGTACCATGCCTTCTGCTATTTTTTTTTTTCCAATCCGTCGTGGCGCTTGATATTTCAGCTCAGCTTCATAGACAGGATGCTGTTTATTAACCAATCTTCCTTGATGTTCAGATCTTTCAAAATGTGAGTATTTCTCCTCTTCTTTATCTAATATATTCTTTGAATCTTTCTCAAGCATTTCAGCTCAAAAGCCCCTATTCTTTTTCTTAAGGACTGGGAGATAGTTAACGACTCACATCCGTATGTTACCACAGAGAAGATGCATGGTTGATCTCCCTGCTGGTGCTTAACTATAGACTTTTAATGCTGTTTAATTCCAAATTCCTCACTCAAATGAAAAAGACCATTGCAAAATGAAGGTAGCAGACTCCGCATCGATATGTAGAGGAAATTCACGACTGGGCGACTCCCGCATGGCCAGGCACCAACGAATACTGAACATGTGCTAAAGACATGCTCTCTGAAGGAGATGTTTGATCTGGCCGGGATGCCTTCTGGTGGAAACCAGGCTGTGTGGATTGGTCAAGGATGCAAGTCCCACTACAATCTATATAGAGGCCTGTCGCCTCCTTATTTTAAAACCACAGGCAGATAAGACAAACAGAAGATACCATCCTAACTGGCAGCTGATTGGATGAATGAATGCGAAGGCTGAAAACTGTCCCAGTTGTTGAGATGCAGAGTGCTACCTGTGTGGGCTCCAGGGACCCATTGTGGGAGAGGAAGGGAGACTAGACCCACCGCACCCTAACAAGCATGTTGAAAAACCATCCCAGTTAGGGTGTTTCCTTTACAGGAATCAGAGGCAATGGACAAAGAGTCTGCATGCAAATAAGCCAGATCTGTAAAACTGGCATGCATGCAGAACTCGAGTTCTGAAATAATACTCAAGTCCAGAAGTGGATAAAAGCCAAAACTTACTGCCTGGAGTTTATAGGTGACAAACGCGAAGTAGAAGGGCTTCCTTCAAAGTGGGAGTTCATCTGCCCGAGCAACAAGGAACAACCAAGTGCACACAAATAAGCCAGTAAAATGGGTGCACACACAAAATGCAAGCCCTGGCACAAAACCAATGTCAAAATGCATGAACAGCCAGGACTTCCCGCGGCAGCTTACAGCCCAGTCAACGAAAGAGAAGGAATAAAAGGTGACTGATTGTTTGCCTGAAATAAGATTTCTTGGTGTAGATTTCGTAGCCTAGTGTAAACCGCAACACAACGTCCCAACTGCCCTTTTAAGGCCAAGCTCAGAAAAAGAAGACTACAAAAATACCTAGTAGCAGATCAGACATTTGAAGGAACTAAGTCGCCACACAAGTCTTAAAGAATAGGAGACCGATATCTGAATTCTCACACACAAATTTAACTTGATCTGGGTTAAATTATTATTTTTTCTCTATCCCTCAGCGAAACCATGCCATACCTATTTCTTATTTTTTTTTCTCCTGGCGGTTCCTGTGTCTTTTTAGACTTTATATATTGGCAGTTTAAGGTTTGGTTATCAAGTCTTTCTAAATGTTTTGTCATACTTTGCTTGTGTCATACTATCTTGTGTGTGTTATACAATGTTGTTAGTTATATAACAATGTATACCACAACTACAGCATGGAAAAACACTTCAAAATATCCATTGACAAATAATAAAACTATTTTGCTTCAAACTTAACAGAGAAAATTATTTTGCAGTGTATATATAATCATACTTGGTCTTCCTAAACACTGTGCAGGTGCAAACAGAACCAATGTCATTAACTAGGCATTTCAGAAACTGCACAAAAATGCAGCAAAGTATTGTGGGGATTCGTAAGGGACGGTGAAGCATACGTTTTCTCTGGCTAAAAGGGTTAACTGCAGATAAAATCTCAGATGGAAAAATGTATCATAGGAAGACCCTTACTTGGTTTCATAATGCCAGATAGGAAAATTTGCAATAAAATGACCTGGCGTACATATCAGGAAAAACAAAACCATAGGAAGTCGAGCGGTGCTTGGCTTATGCTAATAAGAGAAACAAGCATACAAACAAGAGTAACGATAATATAAACAAGAGTGATATACTGCAAACAAGAGTTATTAAAAATTAATAATTTAAAAAAAAAGACAACTGACTATGAGTTATTAGTTTATTGCACAGAGATTTAAAAAAACCATAATTTTAGCACACAACAACAAGAACACTTCATCTGCTCTGTTTGCACATTCCAATGGCACTGTGCCCATTGACAGTTAATTTGAGTATTTATTATTGTTTTTGTCTCTGGCCACACTGGAGATGTACAGAAAGACTGTCTGTTATTACGACTGATTGTATGTTACCTATATAATCCCTGCAAGCAAGGTAGTTGAGAAAATGCATTTACAATCACAGAATTGGATTTTGGGAAAGTGGAAACCACTGACAAACTCAAGATAAAAGCCGACTGTGCCTGTGCAAACAGGGCAGATGGTTCTTCTTTTACATAAGACTAATACACAGCGAGAGTTATCTACTCCTTGACTTCTTAAATTGGAATGATTGTGACAATACGAAATAACCAAATTCTTCACTTTGTAGTCATACTTTATAACAAAAAGTGTCAAGTTAACTTTACGATCAATACTCAAGTACTGATCGATATAGTTAACATTAGATTTAACACAATGTTTAATACTGGCCGTTTTAATTTATCAAAAGTGATGTACAAAGAAAACTGAACCTTAAAAAAATTAATTTTTAACAATTAAAAATTGTCTTGGTTTGCATTTTTTTTTTTGACTTGCCAAGCTGGTTAACTAAATTAATTTGTTTAAACTCAGAAACCACCCCACAGAGCTTACAGTTTTCAGCAATGCCAATTTGGCGCCATTAAATGAAAAATAAAAAAAGTGTTTTAAACTAACGTTAAGAAGAAAGGAACTAGCTTTCGTTGCAATGTCCAGGTTTTCTAGGTTTGCTGTGCTGAAAATCAACGATATGAAACACTGAGGTTAAATGAAAGCCTACTTACTAGCTGGTGAATGTTAGTATTGGCAAGCACTATACTTGTCTGGGTCCATACGCGAGCAGGCAGACACAGCATTTATATGTGTATATAAAATATATTGATCAACAACATATACACGCAATCTAATGAGAAGATGCATTCATTTTGTTGGCTAGGATTAAACAGTACCTAGTTATAATAAAACAAAAAAAAACTACACTGGAAAAGTTGAATCAACAAACATCGGAGGCAATTTTGTCACAAGGCAGATACCTTTATAATACAAACTATAAAGTGATGGATACCTCAAACCCTTAAATGTTCTCCGGCAAGAGAGAAACATACCAGCACAGCAAACATTCAAATGCACTTGCTTTTCACGATTGACAAAACTCCCTCTTGCAAGTCTATCTTAAAATGCACCGACTACACGAGCCCACACAAAAATCACTAACACAAACAACAGCGGAGGTAAACGTGGTCCTTTGTGTATATATAGATATATATATATAAATATAAGTATGTATATATTTATTATAATTATATAAAGTTAATCAAATAAGTTGATTGATTAAACACAGCATGACTGTTAAAAAAAGTATAATGGGTAATGTGTCATAAGGGAGAGATAAGTGAGGAAAAAAAGGCAACTTGAAATAACAATAAATTCTAGCAAATTTCCAGGTGTTCAGAAACAACAAAATTCTAAGAAAGGAATGGCAAAATTAAACTAAAGAAAAATCAGATTAAAAAAACAAAACAAAAAACAAGCAAACAAAAATTAGCAAATGTACAATCAACTTGTCCAGCCATCACTGTCCTGTGTTCAGAAGCAGACACATTTTGTGCACTGTACAATGTCTGATTGTGAGATATTTTACAAACGTCATGTGAACATAAATAATGGTTCAGTAAAACACAGCTACAGGTACTGCAAACCCCTGTCTCCTTCTAGTGACACACTTAAGATTCTGCGCCAGAAATACTTCAAATACGGCTTCCTATCCTGCATCTTTCTTTAAGGGGTACACCCAGATTCCACTACCCAGAAATCACAAATATGGCATCAGATCCTGCCTCTTTCTTTAATGGGTACACCCAGATTCCATTAACCAGAAATACTTTAAATAAACCTATCCTACTTTTTTCAACTGAAACACCCAGATTTCATTACCCAGAAATACTTAAAATACTGCATCCCATCCTGCCTCTTTCTTCAATGGGTACATCCAGATTCCATTAACCAGAAATACTTTAAATAAACCTATCCTACTTTTTTCAACTGAAACACCCAGATTTCATTACCCAGAAATACTTAAAATACTGCATCCCATCCCGCCTCTTCAATGGGTACACCCAGAATCCATTATCCAGAAATACTTTAAATAAACTTATCCTACTTTTTTCAACCGAAACACCCAGATTTCACTACCCAGAAATACTTAAAATACTGTATCCTATCCTGTCACTTCCTTCAATAGGCACCCCTGTATTTCATAACCCAGAAATAATGTACTCTATCCTGCCTCTTTCAATGGATACACACACAATTCATTATCCAGAAATACTTTAAATACTGTGTGAAATCAACATGAGTTGAAAAAAAAAAAAAAAGTCTTCAAATTCCAAACATGTTTGCTAACGCAGTTTTCTTTCCTGAAAACAAAAAAATGTCCACCAAGTAACAGAAGCGCAACAGAATTCTTACACATAATTAAAACAAACAAGAGCAAAATGCAATAAAGAAATCTGGCGGGCAACATGACAATGAATTAACAGTTACTGGAAAGCCCTAATGCCTACATACATCTTATATTTGTAATACAGATCTTGTGAAACTTCAGCAAAATACTACGTCAGCACAAAAACCATGGAGTCAAGCTGTGAGCAATCAGAGTGAAGAAACAAGAAAAAAAAAAAAATCGTACTCAAAAAACAATACAAACATATATCTAAACTGATGGATATGATAACAACAGGGGGAAGGGAAATAATCTGTTATTCCCAAAGTACAAAAATAGACACGAATCTAGTGGATGTTAGAAATCCTATATATGTAAACTGCTACAGCAATAAGGTATGTATACAAGATATATATAGATATATATTTATAGACTCAACAATGTGTAGCAAACAGGCTAGTTGATTATTTGCACAAAGAAAAAGATCAAATCTGCAACAACAACAAAAAATTACTGCAATGATGTGTATGGATACGGTACAAAAAATACAGGAGTACACATTTAACGAGCGCGCTTGAACAGTCCATGTTTACATACAGACCCCAGCCATGGCCACAATGTGAGAATTCTTAGGCATGCTTACGGCAGCATCAGCAGGAAACTGTTTCATAAACCAAAACAAAAACCCAAGTTACTCAAAACAAAAGCAGGACCAAGGAAATATGAGGTGTAGGGAAACAAAAAAAGTCAAGTGTTTCACGATTAAATAGTGGGGCACCTACCTCCCTACCCAAAAACAAAAATCATCTGATTTAACAGAAGAAACAAGACAATGAGTAGTGTACGGGCATCCTAAACAAAATGCTAGGCATGATAAGTGCAAAGAGAATTCAAAAGCTCTGGTGATAAAATTAAAAACAAATTAATAATGAAAGATCAACAAACTACTTGAAAATGAAATTCACAACCATATATATAGTTTGAAATGTCAGCACTTTCAAATTGTATGCTACCGTGTGCGCCCTGACACAATCACTGCCAAGTGACAACCGCCGGAACATGGTTATTTCTGCTCAACACAAAATGTGACACTGCCAAGTGACAACCGCCGGATCATGGGCATTTCTGCTCAACACAAAATGTGACACTGCCAAGTGACAACCGCCAGAACATGGGCATTTCTACTCAACACAAAATCTGACCACCAAGATACGCACAATAAAAACAGACTTGCACCATTTGTCACCCAGTCCATGAATTTACCAACGCGCACACAATGCATAACAAAGGCTACTGTTAAAAAGACAGGGTTCCCCATCTCCTTCATATGCAATGAAAAAATGTCATAGTGGGCATTTGATACACAAGTTTGGCAATTCTGAAGAACAAGATAATACAAAAAAAACAACAAACTGGCATGAATACTACTTGAAAAGAGATGAAGAACCCCAGCAACTAACATTGGGTAATATTGAAGTAAACATTACAGGATCATGTACGGCAGAATATATTGGTTATACATAATACACAGTGGAAAATGTTATTGAATCTGACCAAACTTCCGGAATTACTGGGCATGCAAGCTGATATGTGTTACAGTGTTAATAATAAAAACAGTGGACTGACCGACCCAATGAGCACAGTAGTACGGACACATAGCAAGTTTGAGAACTTCTGACTCACAACAAAACACTGAGCAAAGATGAGAATTTCTGACTTACAACAAAACAATGACCACAAAATGCATTCTACCAAACAACAAACAATGACACAACAGAATCGGCTAATGAGTGCGAAGAAATGACACTGCGACCAAAGAATGCCTATTACAATTTCTCAAATGATTTCCTACTGATTCACTTGACCTAGCCAAAACTTCTAATCTGATGAAAATTAAAGACTTATTAAATTGTTCAATTAAATTGTCTTAATCCACACAAATATACAGTTACAAACTAAACTCTTTTTTCTAAAATATACTTCTGGGGGATGCAGCCGTTACATGAATATAGATATTAGATCAAACTGAGGTAAGTTAACCATCTATGTGTGTTTACAATCACTGAGTCAGAAAAACTGTGTGGTGCAACCACTGAGTCGGGAAAACCACACAATGGGCCTTCCCAAATCCATGTACGCAGACAAGTGGGCACTATTAATGTTTTTAATGTACTGTACACAGCAGAAGAAATTAAATTACATGAGAGAAATCACCAATACAGACACACACAAAATCTAAACAATTCTAGTGAAAAGTGAAGAGTATACGCTGGCACAGAATTCCAGACTCCAGCCCCACACACAAAGGAACTACGTGAGTGGCTATAATGCAACATGAAATACAGGAATAGGAAGATATGTGAAGGAAACATATCCAGGAACAGCTAAACAGAGGCTTGTGCCGTTTAGATTACAAAACACTTACAAGAACAATCAGCACTTAAACCTCTTAAATCTGTGAAAGAAGAATGAGAACCTAAAGGGTCTGCTCATTAAAAAAAATTGTAAATAACATCCAAGGTAAGAAACTAGGTTTCAATAAACTGGAAAAGTGCAATATTATTTCTTACTCAGTAACTAATGCACTATAGGAATCATCAAAATGTATTATCCAAATCACAGGCAGAATGAGACTAAGCACTTATCAATTAGCTTGCAGTGCAGTTATACAAAGACAAAGCCAGTCTAAAAATGGAGTCCTTAGAAATGTAAAGTCATGGTATTTTCGCTGGAAACAGATCATACCAAAAGTCTGTGTTGATAATTTCCACCCTTTTATGTACAGCCTCAACAGAACATGGGCAAGCCACAACAGAGAATGGACTACAAATACCCAACATAACAAGAGAAAAAGACACCGCACGCCACAAGTAAGCTTCAACGAGCATAAGCAGCAGTATTTCTTTGCGGGAAACATGGAGGCCAAAAAATTCTAAACTATTGCAGTGATCAAAACAGGACACAATATTGACACCCATATTAATCATACCAAACAAACCTTCCGCTTTAGCTAAAAAAAAAAAAAAAAACATCACCTCTCTATCAAAACAGACTAAGCACCCACAGCTTTGTTAGGAGTGCTGAGGTAAGAATAGCTTTCTGTTACATTTAAAAAAGAAAAAGAACAAATAAGATATCAGTTCTTGAAACTATAAAGACTTTAATCTGTCCCCTTGATTCTACAGAAAATCTGGCTATAAAGAGTAGCCTGGTCTGCTAGTTAGATAAGTTTACTCAAGACATCCATGAATACATCCAGTTTGATCTCTTGCTTACTGAAGACATCCAGCCTGATCTCCTATTTACTGAAGACATCCAGCCTGATCTCCTGTTTACTGAAGGCATCCAGCCTGATCTCCCGTTTACTGAAGACATCCAGCCTGATCTCCTGTTTACTGAAGACATCTAGTCTGATCTCCTGTTTACTGAAGACATCCAGCCTGATCTCCTATTTACTGAAGACATCCAGCCTGATCTCCTGTTTACTGAAGGCATCCAGCCTGATCTCCCGTTTACTGAAGACATCCAGCCTGATCTCCTGTTTACTGAAGACATCTAGTCTGGTCTCCTGTTTACTGAAGACATCCAGCCTGATCTCCTGTTTACTGAAGGCATCCAGCCTGATCTCCCGTTTACTGAAGACATCCAGCCTGATCTCCTGTTTACTGAAGACATCTAGCCAATTCGCATTGGAAATGTGATCTCTAATGGATAAACAAGATGTTTGACCTTTTGACGAGAACTGACATCAGGTCAGCCTATTACAATACGAAGGCTAATGTGAACAAATGGGGACACCAATACATTCCTACAGTAGACCCAAATATACGGTCCTCTTCGCAACTTCATCAGTATAGGTCTAACGATTATATTATGGTGGTTGGTGTCAATAAATCTACAAGGAAGAATAAAGACCTCCCCATCTTGTGACTGCAGTCACTTGACGAAAGGAGAACATAATCTTCTTTTTGTCCTCTTTTACGGCTTGAAAAGTCAAGAGAGACAGAAAGTTCTGCTTTGTGCTCTTCTGGCTGCTTCGACCATTACCCCTGCCCCTTTAAAAAAAAAAAAAAAAAATTGCCAGAAATAAACCAAATAAATTAAACACTGTAACCACAATATTCACCACACCATGCATAACATATACTTCTAGCACTGAAACAACACACACATTTTTTTTGGTTTCCATCAATTCTAAGGCAAGTGTCAGAGGAATATTCAAAAAAAAAAAAAAAAAAAGCTAGAAAAAAACCCCCCCACAAACTGTATACATAGTTGAAACAGGTAACAAAAATATATATATAAATATAGTTAGTTATCAATCAAAGAAATAACACAAGCAGAGAATAACTATCGGTACATCTTTGGCTACAGTTAGAATGGAATATTAAATATATATAACAAGCCATGAATACCAAACAAGAACAAGGAAAAAATGGAAACTACAATTTTAACTCAGACACACATCCATAAAGTATGTCAGTGCAACTCTCCATCATCATGCACACAAATTTAAACGTATGGTCACAATAATTTAGCGTAATCATGTGAAATCACAAATACCGGAACGCACTTGTAAACAAACAAACAAACAAAACAAGGTTACTTTTGATTGCGGCATAGGAAGACAAGAATCGGTAATTAAAAAAAGACAGGAGATTGCATCATACATAATCTGACATTGAAAGCTGTAGCCTATCAAAGTCCTGACTAGCCATCCTGAATGATACAAAATGGAGACAGAAAACCTTTGATTTGTTTTTCCGTAATTGCAAATATACACAAATATATACATTAAATATGACCACCTTTACATAAAAAAAAAAAAAAAAAAAGAAATCGAAAAAACAACAAAAAGAAAGTGGAGAGGGAAAATTGCATGCAACAAATCAAGCAAACTATGTGAAGCCAGAAGACAAAGATTAGAGTAGCTTTATTTAGAATCAATTTCTTAAAGTGCTTGTGAAAATCAAGATCACTAAAAATTAATCTGTTTTAGTTGCAAAGTGTTTGGTTATTAATGTTAACAAAACTCCAAACCATATTTAAATTTTTGTTCATTGTTGCAAGCACCATAATTAGGATGAATGAGAATAAGAAGAAAAAAAAAGGAGGGGGGGGGGGGGAAGAGGCGGCAAAGACACAAAAACATTATTAGTGAAAAAAAATTGCTAATCAGTAATGCTTTTGTTATTGCAGTGGGTGTGAGGACGCAACAGTTGCACACTACGAGCAGTCTCAATCATGACAACTTGAGCATTAAGTATATATTAAATAAGCTGCCTACAAAAATGCTCTATACATGGAACAAGGAAGAAAAATATTGGGCAAAAAATGCGAGACTCAGTCAATAATCATTTAATTTACACACAAAAGCTTCCAGAAACAAAATACCTGGCTACAGTCATTCACTCAGCTAGCAGATCGGAAACTTTCAGAAACAGACACAAACAGTTACAATCACTCCAATAGCACATGGAAAACTTCGGATTCAATCAGACGCATGACTATAGTCATTTAGTCCACTATTAGGAAAGCAATTTGAAATAAAAATGTATGTATCTACTTCCTTTATTATTATTTTTTGCAACACAAATATCCAAACTGGCAGGCCACAGAAGCTGGATATTTCAACTGACACACAACATCTAGCATCCAGATTTTCTGGCACTAATATTAGTATTGTTTTTTGTTTTTTTTAATTTTAAATTTCAAGATGAAGAAATCTATTTTTTTTAAAGAATATCAGGCTTTCCATAAAATCTGACCAAGTATAACTCGCAAACATCAATCAGAAAATATCACAAAAGAAAGAAAATACACATATGGCAACTCAACTCACCACCAACAATCGCTAGTCTAATATGGCAACTCCCATAAAATAATAATCAGTCCAACTTGGCAAACTCCCATTTGATTAAAAGCAATCAAGCCACACAATCACATCATACGAGGAAAAAAACAACACTATGCCAGATTTTAATCTTGCAAGGAGTGCCTTAAAGTTAAAATGTTTCCCAAAAAATAAATTATATTAGGATATCAGAAGGATGTCAAATGCAGCTTTATATATATATATATATATAAAGCTATTTATTGTTGGTACAATTTCATAAAAAAAAAAAAAAAGCCAGATGCATACTTTCAGAAAAACAAATTTGATTTGAAAAATGGAAACCAGATTAAAGAAAATAAAACTAATTTCTGTTTAAAAAAATCTGTTTCAGTTATCCTACATTATTCTATTCACCAATAATCGTACTGGATGCATAATCAGAAAAAAAATAAAAATGAATGTAAAAAAGTCCATAGTAAATACCATCCCAAATCAATCACAATATAAATCACCCGATTAAAAGCAGCACACCAGAAGCATGAACAAAATGAAAGAACTTAAGATCAAAGGAGAAACAAAACTGCTGAAAGCATACATTTCATGCCAGGAGGCAGAGAAAATAAAGCGCTACAGAAACAAATATTATTTTAGTATACATGTCTTGCGGTGTAATACTATATACTGGATATGTGTTAAATCTCTAGCACATAATCTTGGCTACATCAGTTATATTTTACATTTCTAGTTAACTATCACAGCACTGTTAAGTTATATATTAAATCCTATAATTAAAACGTCAAGCCTCCTTTTGCATGTGGCCAAATGTTAGTTTTATATGTTAAATTTCACACATAATCATGGTTACTTTTATTTATTATACGTTAAAACTGGTATAGAATCACTGTCATATGTGGCCATTAATATGTTAAATTAAGTTTTTTTTTCTTCTTTGCGTTCACCGGCTGTAAATTCCAGTAGAAACTTCTGGCTGTTCGTCCACCTCTGGACTTTTAGTCTTGTTACAGAACCTGAGCGTTGGATGAACCTCCGTTTCACAGATCGTAAATATCTGTATGCAGATTGTTGGTTCCTTGCCTCTCCAGCAGATGCATGCCGACTTTTAAGAAAGCCCCCAATTATTCGACACGTACAACATTCTTGTTGGGAAGGCAGTGGATCTATTCTTGTTCTCTCCAAAATGGGACCCCCGGAATCCACGTGGAGAAAATGTATGATAAATCAGAAGTTGCAAATCACATTACAGTTTCTAGTTAAGAGTGTGCGGTTGGATGTTAAGAGTCGACTAATTGGGAGCTTTCTTCGAAGTCAGAATGCATCTGCCTGAGAGGCAAGGAACCAGCAGTCTGCATACAAATGAGTCAGATCTGTAAAATAGACGCGCATGTAACACTCAGGTTCTGGAAATGGGCTGCAGTCCAAAAGTGGATGAACAACCAGAACTTTCGGCTAGAGTTTACAGCTGGTGAACACACACAAAAAGAAGAGCTGCATGTTATAAAGGTGATTTTTTTAAAATGTTTCTAATTAAATGGCACGTATAAGATGTCAGTTTTCTTTTTAATAATCGCTCAAAATATCATTGACTTTATAGAATAATTAAAACCCTGTTACTTAAAAAAAACACATTCCCCCCCCCCCCCCCCCCCCCCACCTTTCTACATTACCTCTGCCTTTCATGTGTGTGCATATGACAACAAAGGTACGGCGCTACTTTCTTCCAATATTAGCAGAGTGTGCAGACTAACACAGAAGCCTCACTGATCAGTCTCAAGATGAACCATGTGCAAATGTGTGTCTAATATTTCCAGAAGATAAAACTCAACTTGTACAAAACTAGTGTTGCTCTAAAATAACCACCTGCAGTTACAACTGCATCAACAAACACATGCACATGAAAATACAGGAAACACAAAAGAAAACATTAAGCATCGTTTTCCTACACTGATTATATGTCAATTATGATTGGACATGTAAGAGAATTTCGCTTTACGGGAAATATTTGTCAAAATCAAACAAACAATAAAATAGGTATAGTATATATAGTATAGGAATAGATAAGAAAATAGGGAAAAGGGATGGGAAGAGAGATAAAAAAAAAAAGAGAATTATAAATTTGATGAAAAGCAGCAGAAATCCTGAAAAAAAGAATATATACATCAAACAAACAAAAAACACAGGCTAGCAATGAAGGCTAGGTGACTACCAGTGTCCGTATTTACAAACTTGACAATTTAGCCAGATGTTAAGATGCTGGTGGGGAAAAAATGCAATGGAATTCGTGACTGATGCCAATACAATTCAACTAATCTTGCATAACACAGGTATTTATGAATATACATACTAATACAAGGAAACATAATATCAAAATAAGATATGGTATGCAGTTAAAACACTATGTTAAAAACATTTGGAGCACAAGTATAAACATTTAAATGCCACATTTTATCCAACTCTACACAGCCATGATACTTGCAAAAAATCTCATAAAAGATTACAACAACAACAAAATGTTCTCTCATTCACATAAATTCACGTAAACAATCTGCAAATAAATTTGAGTTACATACTATTTGCCTGCTACTGAAAGTGCTAAGCCAGCATAAAGACCAACATAAGTACATTATTCAATCACAAAAACAAGGATATTTCAGAAACAGAAAATATCTTATCACAAACAAAGAAGATACCTATTTTCCCCTGTCAATCAAAGATTCTCCTGACAGTGCAAACAAAGAATGCATATTTTCCCTAGCAATCATAAAGATTCTCCTGACAGTGCAAACAAAGAATGCATTATTTTCCCTAGCAATCATAAAGTTTCTCCTGACAGTGCAAACAAAGGATGCTCATTTTTCCCTGGCAATTGAAGTTTCTCCTCTTACTACAGGTACCAGATGCTCATTTTTCCCTGGCAATTAAAGTTTCTCCTCTTACTACAAGTACCAGATGCTCATTTTTCCCTGGCAATTAAAGTTTCTCCTCTTACTACAAGTATCAGATGCTTATTTTTCCCTGGCAATTACAGTTTCTCCCCACAGTGAAAACGAAAGACACCCATCATTCCTTGGTGATCATAAAGTTTCTCCTTACTGTAAAAATAATGCATTTCAGTGTCTGAATCTGTAAAAAAAAAAAAAGAAAAGAAAACTAGATTTTCTCCTGCTATCACAAAAGAAAAGGAACTTTCAATAGAAATTCAGGGCAAATACGCAACTACACACTAAATAATACAGCTGATCAAAAAATTTCAAAACACAAAATGAAAGAACTAAAACTTGCCGAAGGATGTCTGACACCAATGACAACATCCCAGGAAGGATGTCTGACACCCATGACAACATCCCAGGAAGGATGTCTGACACCCATGACAATATCCCAGGAAGGATGTCTGACACCCATGACAATATCCCATGAAGGATGTCTGACACCCATGACAATATCCCAGGAAGGATGTCTGACACCCATGACAATATCCCAGGAAGGATGTCTGACACCCATGACAATATCCTAGAAAGGATGTCGGACACCGATGACAATATCCCAGGAAGGATGTCTGACACCCATGACAATATCCCAGGAAACATCTTGTTTCCATTCATGGCAACTACTAGCAAAGAAATCAAAAAGCACTTTACTATCGCTTTGATCAAAGTCCCAACATTTTACTCCACAAAAAAGCACTCATCAAATCACAAAATGCTGGTACGCAAGGAAGGAGACAATCAGCGAAAAAACTTGAGTGCATTGTAAAAAGTTTTTAAAAAAGAAACAAAAATAAATGAAGCAGACATGAGATATAAGGCATTTAGGAAAACTAGATGGGGTTAATGTGAACAGTAATTCTCCACAAAAAGTAAACGTCCAATGAAAATTATACCCAAGATTGTTCACCACACACACAAAAGGGGGAGAAACAATTTTAAAATAGTTTCTGACTTGACTCCTGATAACATACAGTATCTCTTTACAATCTTTCACGCAGCAGAAACAACAACAACTAAGTGGCCGCTAAGTGCATTCTGGAGTATATCAGGTTCAAAGCTAAGAAAACTTCTACAAGTAGAAAAAAAGCAATATCAGATTCATATGTGAGAATACATCAGCTCAGTTTCATATGCTAAATACAATGTTACTTGAGTATGTGTCAACTATATAGGAAAAAAAGCAGTTGTAACAATGATCCCCGTGTAGGGAAGATCTTACAGGAATCAGCGCTAAGAACTGTGCTGTTCACAAAAAACAAGCAACCTCAACCACTCATGGAGACACAATGGCGCTGTCATCCACCCCTGCAGGGAAAAACCCAACTGATACTTGCAAATAGCAGCACTGTCATTCATTCTCGCACAGTCATCTCTCCCTAAAAAAACAACAGTACTGCCATCTGTCCCTGCAAAGACAGTCATCTCTCCCTACAGAAACAGTACTGTCATCAATCCCTGCAGACAGTCATCTCTCCCTACAGAAACATCAGTACTGTCATCCATCCCTGCAGACAGTCATCTCTTCCTAAATAAACAACAGCACTGTCATCCATCCCTGCAGACACAGTCACCTCTCCCTACAGAAACAACAGTACTGTCATCCATCCCTGCAGACAGTCTTCTTTCCCTACAGAAACAACAGTACTGTCATCCATCCTTGCAGACGC
The DNA here is from genome assembly GCA_905116865.2 of Candidula unifasciata. Lineage (NCBI taxonomy): Eukaryota > Metazoa > Mollusca > Gastropoda > Stylommatophora > Geomitridae > Candidula > Candidula unifasciata. The sequence continues at coordinate 160,144 of CAJHNH020001181.1, forward strand.
AGTCAACTCTTCCAACAGAAACAACAGCACTGTCATCCATCCCTGCAGACACAAACACTGTCACTGATCCTTGCAAGTAGCAAATCCCTGCAGGAGCAAGACCTTACAGGAACCAGTGTGCAGTTATCCACTCCTGAAAGATCAAGATGAGTGTTATCCATCTCTTGGGAACAGAAGAGTGGGGACACACTCCTAAAGAAATAAGACTGCTGAAACAACTAGTACTGTCATCCATCACTGCAGAGACGAGACAATACTGTCATTCCCTCTTGCAAAAACAACTGTCACTCACTCCCTGCACGGACAAGATAACTGAAGTCCACTCCATGTAGAGATATGATGTCACCCACTCCCTAGAGAGACAAGATAAGTGTCACCCACTTCCTACAGAGACAAGACAAGTGTCACCCACTTCATACAGAGACAAGATTACTGTCACCCACTCTCTATAGAGACAAGATAATTGACACTGATTCCCTCTTAACTGCTACAAAGCCTAAACAGCAAGTACCACCATCCATCCATCCGCTATTGCCAGAACAAACTGCTGGGATGTGTGTGACCTTTCACAAGGTAAATGTGACAACTTGTGTTGAAATATAAACAACAAACTGCTCTCAGACTAGTGATACAAAAATACAAATACACGAAGGCAAGGGAGGAAAAACAGACTGAACTAGGTTTATTTTAGCATCAGTACCATCACCAGCTACGGCATGCAAATTATTACAACAGCAACACCAACAACAACCACATTATCTGACTTTTTATAGCAGTATTTTTTTGAAGAATTGGTTGGACAAACCACACAAGCAAGATTACAGCTTGTTTATACACAATACAGAGAGGAGCAGCCGGCCGATTGATAAACAGCGATAGACTAGACTGGGAGGCCCTGGGAAGAACCCTCTGTAAGCTCAGTTTTTTTTTTTTTTTTAAATCAGGGTAAAAATTAATGTTTTAATCTGTAGATGTCAAACGATTATGTGGTATTTTCAAATAAAGTTGTAACCGATGCCTGTTTTATGAAGAGACTGGTGGACTGGCAGAAGATTACCTTATCTCATAGAAGATTACCTGATCTCATAGAAGATTACCTGATCTCATAGAAGACTACCTCATCCAAAAGATGATTTTCATCATGCCATAAAAGATTATTTTGTCCCATAAAAGATTACCTTATCTCACAGAAGACCACCTCATCCAATAGATGATTTTCATCATCTCAAAGAAATTTACCTCACCCCATAGAAGATTTACCTCGCCCCATAGAAAATTACCTTGTCCCATAGAAAAACTACCTTGTCCCATAGAAGATTAAACTCATCCCATTGAAGATTTCCTCGTTCCATAGAAGACTACCTCATCCCATAGAAGATTACCCTGTCCCACAGAAGATTACCTAATCTCATCCCAAAGAAGATTACCTTATCCCACAGAAGACTGATCTCATCCCATAGAAGTTTACCTCGTTCCATAGAAGATTACCCTGTCCCACAGAAGATCACATCTCACAGAAGATTATCTCATTCCACAAAAGACTACCTCATCCCACAGAAGATTACCTTACCCCATAGAGAATTACCCTATAAAATGTAACCAAGAATAAACATCTACAAACAGATTCATGAGAGAGCCCTTGGGACATTCAAATGAGCGCTCCATCACTATCTTCAGCAGCAAGTGAAGGGTTCCAATCTCAACAGCACCAGTATCAGGCTGATAGTGTTTCTGAAAGAGTCTCTATTGGAAGATGAAAAGAAAAAGATGAATAGCCGAAAACAGTGAGTTAATATTCTTTAGTAGAAGGCAATTCCAAAGCAGCGAAAAATCTTATTTTTTGCTTATCATTTTTATAACAGTTGTGAGCATGCAACTTTCAAGCTCATTGGGGTCCTGAACAATCATCAGTTTAAAAAGCAAATAAGGATCAGGATGAATGATCACTTCAATAGCAGGAATTCTTCCGAAAAAGGGCTGACCACTTATAATGTGCAGCGCTCAATTAGTCATAATTTTAATTCAACCCTAACAATTCTTTCTAAAAACGTCTTAAACTGAGATAAAAACATCACTGCGTAGAGCACTGCATTTAAACTATGTTCACTTAGGGGCCAAAAATGTTGGAAAATAGGGATAACTGTGGGTCAGTGGCCTTGCTACACCTCTGCGAGCCAGATTTCGCACGTGGGCTGCCAGTTGAATAGCCCTGGTTAAGAGTTAATTATCTACCCAACAAACGGCTGGTAATCATCTGAAAATGTAACATAAAAACTCTTGGTTAACTTGGATTGAAGAAAATTGTATATACTGAAATAAAAAAAAATGCCTTCTTTACCACAGCATTCTAGATTTCAAGGGCATGTTTAACCTTTATTACATTTCAACCTATACAAGACAAGTTTTAAAAAAAATCTGATTAAAAGCTATATTTTATTTTTAAAACATTTTTAACTTTGTGATTGCTACTTGAAAACTGACACCAAGAGAATCAAGGAGTCACTTTTCAGATGCCAACCCAAAGGAAGAATTTAAGAAACTTCAACCATAAAAAATGGCTATACTGGAGCTGCCTACAGTTAGGAAGTTTTGGATGTAAACTAACAAATTCTTAATTTACATAATGGGGAAAGCAATGACATTTGCCTGCAAAGATACAGATTTTAGTTTAAAGACTTCAAGCTGGGTGCTTTCAAAACTGGAAATGCATTGTAAAATCTCAAATAGTTAAAATGTTAATCTCAGACTAAGAATACAAATGTAAATGCCATCTGAAGTGGAAGCTAAGCTCACCCTAGTTTTAAAATGTAATGTACAACTTCTAGCATGAACAAACAGCCACTTGTGGGCCCTAGTTATATCAAGTACGACTAATACACAAAACTGCTGACACAATCAAAGTCTGCCTGGGAAAACAGCACACAGAGGGTCTACAGGCTTATCCAGGGTGCCCCCCCCCCCTCTCAAACCATCGCAGCATGTGTTAGAAATGTGTCTAGAATTGTTTAAAAGCACAGGTTACAAGAGCAATGAATACCCGCAAAATGACTAATCCGCTATACAAATGGCTCTAAGTCAGCAACCAACTGGATGCATCAGTTGCGTTAAGCAACACATTTTTTAAAAACATTCTTTATAAATACTTCTCAATGGTCTGCACCAATCCATTCAACTGGAAATATATAGCCTCGTTGCGGAGTTCCTTGAGCACTTGGCGATCACGTGGCAGTCCATCCTGGTTCACACCACCATCCCGCAGATAATTTAAGATGTATCTGTTCGGAGGAGAAGGAAACAAGATTAAACAGAAATTAATGTGACAAAACCTGTTTCACAGAAAGTGAACACAATTAAAAAGGTATTTTAACCATTTGGCCTGGCAAATAATTTAAAATTTCAACAACTGGGTCAGGAACACAAGGCAATCCCCCCAAATCTTTAAAATTAAAAGAACCATTCAATATTTACACAGGCTCCCACTACCTTTTTAATAAACTTATTACCTGCATATTTTTTTTTAAATCCAAAATACACCGCACAAATAAATATAATAATCCATAAACACAAATGGGCGGAAGCATTAAATAAAATACAATCACTGGAGGCCTAAAAAGTATTATCCGACGACTCATTTTGTGACCTAGTGACTTCTATCTTTGAAGCTATGAGAAAATTGTGACTTTAAAAAAAAATATGAAAACACCCTTAAAGGCATTTTTAAGTAAATATATTTATATATGGAACCCATATACCATATACCAGAACCCATTACATGAGGCAGAGAACTGGCTGAATTAGTAATTTGGACATAACGTGTTATATCTATCTGTGACAGAAAACAGAAAGAGCATTATACTTAAAATACCAAGTAACCTATTATGAGTGGGACGGTCAAGCCAAAAGTAAAAGGCAAGAAGAGCTACAACACAAGCAAACAAGTACAAGTAATTATGAGAACAGGCATCTTTTCTGTGGCAACATTCAGATGCCAATCCTTGACCATACAACACCTACTAAAGAAAATCAAGACTTCTAAATATAAATCTACCCAGATGGCTCGGTTATAGGGATGTGGCGAGACCACAGCACTGACCTAATCCATGATTCTGGTGATCGTGTGAGAAACATCACTGCCTGTGCTTATCGACAGGGCACATGATGAAGATGAAACTTAGATTTTACAGAAATGTTCTGTGCCTTTTGTAGATCAAGAAAAATATTTACATTATAACAGATCTGAATATTGAAGATAGCTGACCCACAATCAGCAATCTTGGCTCGAAAACAGGCAAACGCCACTTGCGAAAAATTGTCATCATCATCATAAACCATTTTTGCCATTACGCATCATGGGGAGGAATATATTGTGATCCAGTGCACACTGGCTACTGTCATTTCTGGAAGGCATAGGAAAAACAGCAGCAAAACAAATATCTCAGCACCAACATGGCGAAGGGCACAGGGAACAAGGGATGTCATAGATCTGAAAATGGTTGAAGAACTGACAGGTCCCCAGTCTTATTGGCAGGTGGTGCTGAAAATGCATCTTAGCGTAATCTGCAGCTCAGCTGTGGAATCATCTTCCACAGAGAATCAAAATACCACTAACCCTTATACATACAATCGGAAACTATTTGAACATGCCTCCCTAAAAGATTAAAGTATGTTAAGCATATGATATATTTCTCTTATTTTTGTCATTTTTATAACAAGTCTTATTATTGCTTATAAAAATAAGTGCACATTCTAGCCTTGGTAATTAATACCTGGATGAAAATGTCTATTAGTACCTAGGAAACGATGCATGAATGAGTAACTGTACAAATGACATGAGACTGGAAGGGCAGAATTTTGGACTGGCTTGCATACCAAAAGTGTGTGTTTGTTCGTTCATTCAGCAAAACAACTAGTTGCATGATGATGATGGTGGGATTTAGCTTACCTAAAATGTGTGCCGTCCCGATCAATGAAAACTGTACCGTCTTCCTCCTGATTCACATGGTGTCGTCCACTGAACATGGCCGCCAGCATGGAGTCTGCGTCCCGTGTCAATGTTAGGCGCGAAGTGGTGAACAAATTGCCACCTACATCCAAACGTATTCGGCCCTAAAAAATCAAACAGGCAGACTTTTAATCAATGCATTCATAAACCAAGAACAGCTACCTGTTCAATGCTGTCAAATATGTAAATTTACATCATAAAGTTAATTCTGCTAACATCATCATGCACTATATAATCTTGCATAACTGAACTACTTCTTCTTCAGAATTCTGAGCCCTACTGTAGATATTACCAGCCTCCATTCATCTCTCTGGTTTGGCCTTTTTTTCAGTTGGGGATACCAAGTGTTTGTAGGTCTGTCTGGGTATTCTCTCCATCGTCTTCTTGGTCTGCCTCATGGTCTACTAACAGTCAACTCCCTTGTGTAGACAGTTTTTACCTCTCTGTCATTCAATATGCCCCAACCACTGCAGTCTATTAGTCCTCATGATGACAGTGATCAATGGTGAATTAAACAGATTATGAATTTCATTGTTGCTTCTCACTCTCCATTCCTCACTGTCTGCATCTTTGATGGGCCCAGAGATTCATCGCACGACTCTGTTTTCACAAATCTGCAATAAGGTTTCATCTCTTTTAGATGTGTTCTAAAAGTATTTACAAGACGGAAAACAAAAAGAATCACTGGCCAACTTTGGAAACAAAACACACATTTAATTATTGTACCTTTTGTATTGTATGCATTTCCTCCATCCTGGTGATCTCGTCTTTTAGCTCCTGCCATTTTCTAGCAATCTCCTCCCTCTCTTTCTTACACTCCCGCACCAATTTACTACGATCCTCCTCCAAGCGTTTCTGTAATGCCGCCAACTCCCCATCTCGCTGCTCCAATTCCTTCTTCTGAGCCTCCAGCGACAGCTTCTGCTGTTGTATAGACAGCTGCTCACTCTGTAGCTGCAGGAGTATAGGTGGCATTGTTTGATACACATCATTTCAGACTGGCACTTGTGGATGTAGAGGAACAAAATAAGAGATAGTAGGACACACTAGACAACATAAACATCTAAAGCTATAGTTTTATCTTTATTTCCTGATTCACTAAAATGTATCTGGTCCAGTGTCTGCTTTTTAATTGTTCCTCAACATCTATGAGTGCCAATCAACATGTCAAGATGTGTTGTTGCAATAGTCTCAAGTGTTTCTCAGAGAGATTGTGTGTGTGTGTGTGTGTGTGTGTGTGTGCGCGTGCTCGTGAGACTGATGAAAGGAAAAGCGTGGGAAAAAAATCCAATAGGTTTATCTGAGACAAAATGTGATAGGGGACAAAGAAAAGAAGAAAGAAATACAATATGCAGAGATTCTTTCAACAGAAAAAGTAACATTCTGAAAAGGAGAACAAACTTTACTTTCAAAGGGTTACAAAGTGACCAGGCAGGCAGGTCTGACATTCAGCCCTTCCAAACACTCATCTTTCAGACCACAATTTTACGTTATCAATAAAGTATATTATGTTTATATAAAAATATATATACAAATTTTACCAAATTATCACTTACTGTTAGGAAGTCAGAAACAGCTATCCCCCCAATGGGGCACCAGAACTATCACTGGAAGATAAGGCATTCAACTAACATAAGTAGACAAACAAAACAGTTCACACGAACTGGGAGGACAACCAAATCAACCAACACACAATATTAAACTGAAGGCACACAAACTAGCAGGGCAACCAAATCAACCAACACACAATATTAAACTGAAGGCACACAAACTAGCAGGACAACCAAATCAACCAACACACAATATTAAACTGAAGGCACACAAACTAGCAGGACAACCAAATCAACCAACACACAATATTAAACTGAAGGCACACAAACTAGCAGGACAACCAAATCAACCAACACACAATATTAAACTGAAGGCACACAAACTAGCAGGACAACCAAATCAAAACACACAATATTAAACTGAAGGCACACAAACTAGTGGGGAAACCAAATCAACCAACACAATATTAAACTGAAAGCACACAAACTAGCAGGACAACCAACACACAATATTAAACTGAAGGCACACAAACTAGCAGGACAACCAAATCAATCAACACACAATATTAAACTGAAGGCACACAAACTAGCAGGACAACCAAATCAACACACACAATATTAAACTGAAGGCACACAAACTAGCAGGACAACCAAATCAACACACACAATATTAAACTGAAGGCACACAAACTAGCAGGACAACCAAATCAACCAACACACAATATTAAACTGAAGGCACATACCTGACTGTAGAGAGAGAGGAATTTCTCGGCCCTCTCCAGACACACCTTGTGAATGTCCTCCTGAGACAGTTTGACATCTGAGCTCACAGCCACTTTAGCTTCTTCCATAAATGCAACTGTTGACGGAACAAATAAACGCAGGACATGCTAAAGATGTATAATTTCACATCTCGAAACTTGAACCCTTTGATTTTAATCTCTCCTAAATAAAACGCCCACCCTATTACTTCAGAAGTGATTTAAATATTCCACTGTGACAGTTCTACCCCATTAACACAGATATGATTTAACTTCATTCTCAACATGTCTACCAAATTAATTTCAGACACTATCCATATACCACTGTTGACATTTCTACTCAATAGGTTTAGGCATGTTTAGTATAATTATTTAACTTTTGACATGTATACCCCAACCATTTCTTAACTTGATATTTCATTGTTGTAATTTCTACCTCAATTTCAGAAATGCTAAATACTGCACTGTCAATATTTTCACCCAATTAGTTTCAAATGTCATATTCCACCATTAATATTTTTAACCAACTAATTGCTGCATACTCTATATTCATCTATTGCTATATTTCCCTCATTAGTTACAGATTATAACCAGTGTTACGTTCTGAAACAATACTTTTATTGACTACACTGAAAGCAGCTTGATTTCCTAAAGTTAAGAGGGACCTATGGTGTGGTAGTCATTGTTCACTCCAGGATGGCTGTCCTACAGGATTGACACCTCAAAGATGGCTGTCCACAGGATTGACACCTCAAAGATGGCTGTCCACAGGATTGACACCTCAAAGATGGCTGTCCACAGGATTGACACCTCAAAGATGGCTGTCCACAGGATTGACACCTCAAAGATGGCTGTCCACAGGATTGACACCTCAAAGATGGCTGTCCACAGGATTGACACCTCAAAGATGGCTGTCCACAGGATTGACACATCAAAGATGGCTGTCAACAGGATTGACACCTCAAAGATGGCTGTCCACAGGATTGACACCTCAAAGATGGCTGTCCACAGGATTGACACCTCAAAGATGGCTGTCCACAGGATTGACACCTCAAAGATGGCTGTCCACAGGATTGACACCTCAAAGATGGCTGTCCACAGGATTGACACCTCAAAGATGGCTGTCCACAGGATTGACACCTCAAAGATGGCTGTCCACAGGATTGACACCTCAAAGATGGCTGTCCACAGGATTGACACCTCAAAGATGGCTGTCCACAGGATTGACACCTCAAAGATGGCTGTCCACAGGATTGACACCTCAAAGATGAGAATCAGTTGTTAGTCAAGGTTGCAACATCACTGCCGATGGGTTGTCTCACAACTGCTCCATTCCTGTGCAAGTGGCAATCATGCAAAACATCCTTCATTGTCAGAAAACTGGTGAAAAACCATGCCAGTCTCCGCAAAATCTTGAAGCTCACACAGGCAAAGTAAATGCACATGGCAGCCAACAGATGTGCCAACAAAACTGTCCTAAACCAGAACTATAGCTCACTGTTGATGTGCGCTGTCAATTACAACAGCCAGCATTGTACATGCAATATTGATTAAGTACATGCTGTTCCGAACACAATCAACCACCAACCATTTTTAGTGCAGCTCATCAGATGAGAACTAAACAGCAGCAAATCCACAAAACCCTGTTCAGCTGCAACCTGCAGTCCAAGGCTGGGATATGATGTTGTAAAAAGAAGCAGGGGTACAGTGGTTTGTGCATCTGTCTGCCAAGACAGTAGTCTGGGAACAACTTCCAGCAGAAAATTTCTTTTTGCTACCAGTACAGCTCTGGGTATCAGTCAGTTTTCATCACTCTTCTTCTTTCCTGTATCCCCTTGAAGATTGTAGGCCCTCAACCAACTCAAGCCAATCATCCTATCCTTTGTTATTCCATGAAGATCACTCCATGTCCTCACTATCTTTTTAACTTCATTTTCTAGCTCTCTTCTCCATCTTTTTCTGGGTCTGCCTTAATTATTACGCCCCTGTGGGTTCCAGCGCAAAGACATTCTAGTTGTACTGTTCTCAGGTTTTTTCAACATGTGTCACATCCAATGCCAGGGTCTCTTCTTCACCTCTTGATTCATTAGAATATGTTTAGTTCTCTCCGAAAACTCCACATTAGTGATTCTATTATACTATTTAATTCTCTCTACTCTGCTCAGGCATCAGTTATTGAATGCTTGTAGTACTTTACATCATGGTGCTCCACATATCATAATCTCCAGCAGATTGAATACATTCATGTTCTGACAACTTCCCAAGCCACACTGACAGATATCAAGAATCATTTTCATCTTCTTCTTTGCTCACCAGCTATAAACTCCGGCAGAAAACACTAGTTAGTCAATTTGGACTTTAGCTTTGTGCCAGGGTCTGAGTTTTGCATGTACATCCTTTTACTGGATTTTCTGTGTGCAGTTGCCACTCGGACAGATGCACTCTGACTTCGAAGGAAGCTCCCAGTCAACTCCTTTGACATGCTTGTTGGGGAGGCAGTGGGTCTATTCTTGTTTACCCAACAATAGGGCCCCAAAACCCACACAGTTTAGGTTTAGACGATGGATCAACATCATGGCACAAGGGTATTAAACCATTAGTGCTCTGTTCTACTTCTGACTCCAGCCCGAGACCGAAGAATCTCAGTGCAGCGCACAAACTGAGCAGCACCGGCTAGGGGTCCTGAAATGGGTAGATTTATAACTCCAAATATTGGCAGGCAGCGATGATAGACTACTCTTTTTCTATTTCCAACTGCCAAGGGATTTTTTTAGTGCGCAACAATACACACAGCGTCCGATTTTGCTACCTAGAGACCAGGGGTAATTACCAGATGTCCATGTAAAAAATTGCAGCCTTCACTGGGGCTTGAACCTATGACCTACACGCTGAGTGGCCTTGTTGAAACAGGGAAAGAATCCTGTTTCTCTTCTTCTTCTTCATTTTGAGCCCTTGAAGTTCACTGATGCAGATATCACCCACCTCCATTCATCTCTGTGATTAGCTTTCTCTTTCCAGTTGGTAATTCCAAGTGTCTGTACGTCTGTCTGTATTATACCTACATTGTCTGTCTCGCTGTCTACTCCCATTAAAGTCTTCTGTGTACATAGTTTCCGTCTTTCTGTTATCTTTGATCCTCTCTCCATAAGCCCCAAACATTGCTGTCTATTATCCCTCATTACAAGCCGCGACTAACTATATGAACCATCATTTGCTGTCTGTGTCTGCTAGACTTGACTCTGCCAGCTACAAACAAATGGAATAAACACTGCCAGCTACAAACAAATGGAATAAACAAACACAAGACTGACTCAGCCTGGCCTGCAGGTCTTCGTTCTGATGTTGCGGCACATCACCACCACTGCCATTATTCTGCTGCTGCTGCTGCAGGTGATGCTGCTGGCGGAAATCATTATTCTGTGCCCCGGCGTCACAGAGGTGCACTCCTGATTCCGGGGAGTTCTGAAGGTAATCACCACACTTGAAGCATAAGTACCTCACCTGCAAGTCAAATAGAAAAGACCATATGTACCAAAACTGGAAGTGAATTTGAAAAAGGCAAGTACTAAAACTGGTGGTGAAGTACCTCACTTCAAGTTGGGGGGGGGGGGGGGGGGCAAAAGTATCTCACCAAGAATCGAATTTGGAAAAAGGTTGTTAAGCACTTTACCTGTAAGTGAATCTCAAATGGCAAATTTATCTCAAACCTGGAAATGAATTTCTTTCCCTTTCTTCTGCATTCCCCTTATAATGGTAGTTGGCATGTGTTGTGGTTTACAGCTAAACTGCAGGTTTCAGCCCAACACATCCAGCCTCAGCAAATCCCCTAGTTAGTCCCTTTAACAAGATGCTTGTGTGTTGTGGTTTACAGCTAAACTGCAGGTTTCAGCCCAACACATCCAGCCTCAGCAAATCCCCTAGTTAGTCCCTTTAACAAGATGCTTGTGTGTTGTGGTTTACAGCTAAACTGCAGGTTTCAGCCCAACACATCCAGCCTCTTTAAAATCCCCTAGTTAGTCCCTTTAACAAGATGCTTGTGTGTTGTGGTTTACAGCTAAACTGCAGGTTTCAGCCCAACACATCCAGCCTCAGCAAATCCTCTAGTTAGTCCCTTTAACAAGATGCTTGTGTGTTGTGTGTTTACAGCTAAACTGCAGGTTTCAGGCCCAACACATCCAGCCTCAGCAAATCCCCTAGTTAGTCCCTTTAACAAGATGCTTGTGTGTTGTGGTTTACAGCTAAACTGCAGGTTTCAGCCCAACACATCAAGCCTCAGCAAATCCCCTAGTTAGTCCCTTTAACAAGATGCTTGTGTGTTGTGGTTTACAGCTAAACTGCAGGTTTCAGCCCAACACATCCAGCCTCAGCAAATCCCCTAGTTAGTCCCTTTAACAAGATGCTTGTGTGTTGTGGTTTACAGCTAAACTGCAGGTTTCAGCCCAACACATCCAACCTCAGCAAATCCCCTAGTTAGTCCCTTTAACAAGATGCTCGTGGCTTTTGATACTATTGTCGAAACCAAAGCAAGATAATCTGCTGCTGAATCACCCACGCCTAGAATTGAGCCCAGCACCCCGGAATTACAAAGTGCGTTCGCAATGGTAGGCATAAAGGTACTTTAATTATAACTGGTTAGATGGCTGAAATGGGTTATCTGGGAAATGTGATCTGTTGGAGTGATATCTGAGTTGCTGTGGTCTATTGCATTCACCGGCTGCAAACTCCAGCGCAAAGTTCTGCTCACGACGAGCCATTTTGGGGTTTTGGTCTTGTTTTTGAACTTGAGTTTTGCAGGCACATCAATCAATTATACAGTTCTGGCTATTTGTATGCAGACTGTTGGTTCCTTGGCTCTCATGCAGATGAACTTTGACTTCAAAGGAAGCTGTGGTGTCAAATCTGAAGGTAGCAGCCTGGAAGGGAGAAACTGTTCCCTAGAGCACAAGTCAAGGTGGTGCTGAAGTGACAGAGAAAAGAGACAGACAAGGGCACCAGCACACACCTCTTGGTCGTTGTTCTGTCTGTGGTTGTTGCGAGCGTTGATTGCCAGCATTCTGTTGTGTCTAGGAGCTCCTCCGACGTGTCTCCCCTGATGGTGCCGACTGTTGTTGTTATGCCTGCACAAGATACAGCAACAGAGTAGCATTACCTTATTTCTTTGCACAGTATCAGGACAGATTAAAGTCATTACTGCAGTCAAGATGGTGGTTCATTTCTAAATCAGTATCTTATGATTTCACTAGTTCTCTATGATGGCAGTTCATGTCAGTCATATATAATGTCCCTAGTTCTCTATGATGGAAGTTCATGTCAGTCATATATAATGTCCCTAGTTCTCTATGATGGCAGTTCATGTCAGTCACATATAATGTCACTAGTTCTCTTTGATGACAGTTCATGTCAGTCACATATAATGTCTCTAGTTCTCTATGATGGCAGTTCATGTCAGTCATATATAATGTCCCTAGTTCTCTTTGATGGCAGTTCATGTCAGTCATATATAATGTCCCTAGTTCTCTATGATGACAGTTCATGTCAGTCATATATAATGTCCCTAGTTCTCTATGATGGCAGTTCATGTCAGTCGTATATAATGTCCCTAGTTCTCTATGATGACAGTTCATGTCAGTCATATATAATGTCTCTAGTTCTCTATGATGGCAGTTCATGTCAGTCATATAAAATGTCCCTAGTTCTCTATGATGGCAGTTCATGTCAGTCGTATATAATGTCCCTAGTTCTCTATGATGGCAGTTCATGTCAGTCATATATAATGTCCCTAGTTCTCTATGATGGCAGTTCATGTCAGTCATATATAATGTCCCTAGTTCTCTATGATGGCAGTTCATGTCAGTCAGTTAACTACATCACTAGTTCTCTATGATGACAGTTCATGTCAGTCGTATATAATGTCCCTAGTTCTCTATGATGGCAGTTCATGTCAGTCAGTTAACTACATCACTAGTTCTCTATGATGACAGTTGATGTTAGTTATCTACATCCCTAGTTCTCTATGATGACAGTTCATGTCAGTTATCTACACCCCTAGTTCTCTATGATGACAGTTCATGTCAGTTATCTCATCCCTAGTTCCCTATAATGGCAGTTCATGCCAGTTATCTACGTCATTAGTTCCCTATAATGGCAGCTCATGTCAATTATCTATGTCATTAGTTCCCTATGATGGCAGCTCATGTCAGTTATCTACGTCATTAGTTCCCTATGATGGCAGCTCATGTCAGTTATCTATGTCATTAGTTCCCTATGATGGCAGCTCATGTCAGTTATCTACGTCATTAGTTCCCTATAATGGCAGCTCATGTCAATTATCTATGTCATTAGTTCCCTATGATGGCAGCTCATGTCAGTTATCTACGTCATTAGTTCCCTATGATGGCAGCTCATGTCAGTTATCTACGTCATTAGTTCCCTATGATGGCAGCTCATGTCAGTTATCTACGTCATTAGTTCCCTATGATGGCAGCTCATGTCAGTTATCTACGTCATTAGTTCCCTATGATGGCAGCTCATGTCAGTTATCTATGTCATTAGTTCCCTATGATGGCAGCTCATGTCAGTTATCTACGTCATTAGTTCCCTATGATGGCAGCTCATGTCAGTTATCTACGTCATTAGTTCCCTATGATGGCAGCTCATGTCAGTTATCTACGTCATTAGTTCCCTATGATGGCAGCTCATGTCAGTTATCTATGTCATTAGTTCCCTATAATGGCAGCTCATGTCAATTATCTACGTCATTAGTTCCCTATGATGGCAGCTCATGTCAGTTATCTACGTCATTAGTTCCCTATGATGGCAGCTCATGTCAGTGTTCTATGTCACTAGTTTCCTATACTGACAGTTGATGTCAGTCTTCTGTGATGTCACTAGTCCCTCAAGCTGACAGTTGATGTCAGTCTTCTGTGATGTCACTAGTCCCTCAAGCTGACAGTTGATGTCAGTCTTCTGTGATGTCACTAGTCCCTCAAGCTGACAGTTGATGTCAGTCTTCTGTGATGTCACTAGTCCCTCAAGCTGACAGTTGATGTCAGTCTTCTGTGATGTCACTAGTCCCTCAAGCTGACAGTTGATGTCAGTCTTCTGTGATGTCACTAGTCCCTCAAGCTGACAGTTGATGTCAGTCTTCTGTGATGTCACTAGTTTCTCAAGCTGACAGTTGATGTCAGTCTTCTGTGATGTCACTAGTCCCTCAAGCTGACAGTTCATATATCAGTCTTACATGATGATGATGATGGGAAAACATTCCTACAGTGATACAATCTGTAGACATTTTCTTCCGTTTATGCGGCTTCTGGTGTAACTGTAGTTAGTGTGTTTATGTCCACACACTGCAACCTTTGTCTAATCAACTATAAATGGCAGCAAGAGAAAAGGATGACATGGTTTGGCCATCTAACGAGAATGTTCTGGGACCAACTGCCCTGGAGAGTTATGCTAGAGGAATATAACATTTACAGAACAAAAATGGGAATCAAGAACAGCCTTGAAGAAATTAAGACCAACTTATAAAATATGCTGGAAAGAGTATACAAAAGTTATCTTCTCCCAAACTTTCGATAAAGTAACTGGAGTAAGAGAAGAAGAATAAATGGCAAAATCTGTCCCAGGATGTGGCTGGAGAAAGAAAAGAGAAATCGCAAGATCCGTCCGTCTCAGGCAATAGGGCCCAATCACCAGTTAGTGGCAAGATTTGTCCCAGGCAATATATCCAATCAACAGTTAGTGGCAAGAGTTGTCTCAGGCAATATATCCAATCAACAGTTAGTGGCAAGATTTGTCCCAGGTAATTTATCCAATCAACAGTTAGTGGCAAGATTTGTCCCAGGCAGTTTATCCAATCAACAGTTAGTGGCAAGACGTGTCCCAGGCATTATGGTCCAATCATCAATCAGTGGCAAGACTTGTCGCAGGTAATATGGTCCAATCAACAATTAGTATCAAGATTTGTCAAAGGCAATATGGTCTAATCAATAATTATTGGGAAGATTTGTGCCAAACCAAGGATCAACTCATCTTTACCATATAAATACTAGACAATATTTGCAAGTTTCTGAAAACTTAAAAAGATGTGTGATGGAAAGAAACAGACCACCACACGTGACCCAGTATATGTGAAAGTTTAACCTTTCAAATCTCTATGGCAGTGTCTGTCATCATTTTACATTTCCAGCCCATAAGCAAGTTAATATTCTTGGTCAGCTCATTTCTGAACTGAGTTAAGGACCATCACTGACTCTCTCCATTCATTCATCATATCCACAGTGACTTAACTCTCACAGCAAGTGGTACTGATCTATCATGCTATCCTTCAGCTGCTCCCAATCCCCTGTGTTGGTTCCTGGTTGAGAAAAGACCCATTGCCCTTACCAATATGGCATAAAAAGCAACTGATTAGGGATTAGCTGCACTAGGATGTGTTGGACCAGAAGGCAAAAAATATTACAGCTTAGCTGTAAACCACAACACAACCTGCTAACTGCTCTTTTAAGACTGAAGAAGAGGAATATATTGTGACTAAGACAAGGTTGCTCAATTTTTGTATGCATTCCAACAGTCTATTTCCAATTATGTCTTATAGATTGTCATTGCAGCTTCCAACTACTGATATTCACAATGCTGCCCGCCACCTAAGTGTTTTCTACTTATATGTCCAGCTATCCCTGAACGCTCCCAATCTCTATCTTGTAGCCCATTCATTGACAGTTCTAGTATAAAATAGATCACTCTTCTGGGGATACTGCCTTTAATTCTATGACAAGTAATATTTAACGGCCATCTGATTACCAACTAACCCATCAGTACCTTCGTCTTTGTTCGTCGGAGTGACAAAACTGCATTGTGACTTTACAGCAGAGCTGCAATATTTGTTCCTTTCCACCGACACATTAACTTTATCAGGCTTTGTTTATCAGGTCAGCCTTTCCCGGAAACCCATTAGTTAAACACCACTTTTCCTGGCATAGTTCAAAGTATTGATTCTGAGATGTATAATCAGCTACTTATTTGCTTCTACTGGCGCAGATGTCGTTTGTGAAATAACGACCACGGGAATAAAAACATGAGCTTGCTGCAAGTTTCTGCATAACGTGAAAGTTTCAGAAAAACTAAAAACAATTCATAACAAAACTAGAAATCAGTAACGTGGATATTCATTATCTATAACTTCATCATCTGTGCTGACCACTGATCAAAAGTGAAATTTGCTAGTAGCAATATTACCGACAGAGAGTAAGGTTTAGAGTAATAGAATCTAACTTCAAATGGGTCATCTCAGAGCTGCTCGGTTCACATACCAAACAAAACCACACAGAATGCCCACAACAGCTCCCGTGTGAAATAATTGGTTCAGACTGCAGTCTCTGCAAAGCCAATAGCATTCAGCAACCCACTAGACGTGCCAACACAAATAGTCTTACACCAGAAATGCACTTTATGGTTGATGGAAGCAGTAGTTATAGCAAATCAGTATTTGCATATTCAATTAGTTGCATAAGGCACCATCAGTTCTGTGGCAAAAGGACATCATTTTCTGAATCTTCACAGCATATGCCACACTGGGCACAGCTGAAAAGCATTACAAATTAAATCTACAGCCTAGTGTCACGGCTCAGCACTCAGCTCAGTAGCTGGGTTACAGAACTATCCACTTTTAGTCCTTACATGAGGGAAAATGCAATGGCTAAACATTGTCAAAAGCAAAAGCCAAGGCAAAACAAAAAATCAGCCTGCCTATCTGCTGTAGCCACAATAGTTCTCCAATTAGCCACACTAAAGCAATAGTTCTCCAATGCTATAAGGTGGAAACTACCAGTAGTAATTCATCAAACAACTATATCTTAATGTATATTAGTTGGATATTTACTAACTCTGGGTGGTGAGCTACTTTATTACAAAGCAGATGTGGTGAAGTCAAGGATCTCTAGGATCAAGTGGCAATGCAACAAAAAGGGTATCCATATACTGATTTGTCGGAGTACATCTGCCTGAGAGGCAAGGAACCCAGAGGCTGCATACAAAAAAGCCAGATTTGTAAAATGTATGTACATGCAAAACTCCCGTTGTGGAACTAAATTTAAGTCCAGAGGTGGATGAAGGGCCAGAACTTTCGGCTAGAGTTCACAGCAAAGAAGAAGAATTCCCGATTAATTCATTAAAACTACAACAGAGAATACAGTACCTGTTATTGTAGTTGTTTTGACTCCCCCATGGTATAATGCCAAACCCGTCAAACTGCTGCTGGTTCTGATTTGGGCCTGGGCCGGGTCCTCCAATGAATGGACCTCTCAACCACTGCGGTGATGGCCCCTGAATCTGAGGATTTGGAAAGTTACCCATCTGCGGTGGAGGTGGCGGAACCCGACGATCATAGAACAGAGGGCCACCCTGAGACCAGTGTGGCCGCCCATGATCATAAAGAAACACCTGGCGTGCTCCTTGGTTTGGCATGTTCATTATGCCTGAAAAGAATTTTGATACTTTTAAATTCTAAGTACATTTAAAAAATTTTTTTAATAAAACTAAAAAAGATTCACAGGCCAATTCTGCTATTAGATATGTTAATATCATATATATTATGGTACAATATTAACAGTTGAAGTAACTTTCATAGTAACATGTCTTTCCAAATGAAATCGTGATCAAAGTCAAGATTTCAACTTCAATGCAGACAGGCTGCTTTTCTGGCTGATAGCATGCTACACCGCACATAAACAATGTTTAGCTCAAAAAATTTAACCAAACAGTTACAAAACATGCACATGCAGTAAATGCATAAGCCGTGCTACAGTCGCCACCAGAATTTTCCGAATGAAATATCTGATAACTAATTTTACAAGGCCAATTCGATCCGATAACTGTAGGAGCTGGAAAAGAATTCTTTGATGAGTCGATCATCCATAGAACAATTTATCATTAGCATTCTTTCAGAAACTGTTATGGGAACTTAATATTAATTAGGCTATGCAATAAGATGCAAAATTCTATAGAAAAGACTATGAGCAATAATCGAGCCCCAGTTAAGTAAAGAGCAACTATGATTTCGGAAAGACATGGGATGCACAGATGCCATCTTTGCTCTCCCAGGACTTTTAGAGAAAGCAACTAACTTTGAAAACAAACCAAAACTTCAAACACTTAGGACGGTTAATATTAAGATTGAAACCAACCTGACTAAGGACTATGTAATACAGCACACCAAGAAGAAGAAGAACAAAGCTAAACAGTTTCATCAAAGAACTACTTTTGTGGATGGATGACTAGGCAATAATTGCTCATTCAGAAAAAAGAACTACAAGACCACATAAGGTTGTTGCGTATCCTTTACAGGACACTGCAGAACCAATCCCAACAGCCCCTGGCTGTGATAGATTACAATGCTAACTGCACTGCCACCCACTTCTTTAAAGCATCACCAATGTGTTACTGATCATGCAGCAGGTCCTCTGCCGAACGTCACTGTCATCACAGTCTGCCTGAAAAAAAACTTCGGTCTCTCGCCAACCCTCCCACCTCGTGCACTTTACTACCAAAGGTGTCACTTATTATCCTGTGTCTATCTTTGCACTGGTGGCACCTCTTTCCATGTGGCCAAAATATTTTTTTTTCTAAACTGAGCACAAGATGCCAAAATGTTCATTTCAGAGACAAGATGCTGTTCATTAGTCAATCTTTTTTGATATTTAGATCTTGCAGGATGTCAGTATTTCATTTCTTCTTCATCCATGATATTCTGAGATTCATTCTATTGCATTCCATTTAAAAAGTCATTATTATTTGTAATGTTTTTTAATTGTGTGAGTGTGTGTGTGTGGGGGGGGGGGGGGGGGGGGGGGGGGGGGTTTGTGCTTCTGAAGTTTCTTGGAATAACAATGTGGTATTCCACCATATTTTAAAATTGTATTAAAACCGGTCATAAGATTGCATCACCAAAACTAATGCACTATACAACACTATGAAAAACCGGTTACCTTTTGACAAACATTGTACAGATGATTGCTTCATTTGTATCTTTCTCTATTCTTGCAAACAACGCAAACACAAACTGATGTCAACAAACCAGATATTTATCAGATACCAGTTTCATCAACAGAAAGAGACGATAAAGCTATGCTCTATTAAACACAGAATTCAATCAGCCCTGAATATCCTGTATGAATCAACAACAGACAGCCACGACCCATGATCATAAAACACAACACAAGAATATTATTCACAAATCATCTGCCATCTACAAAACCAAGTCAAGTGCATATTTTCCAGCATGTTCACTACACCATATTATCTCTAACACAGCACAAGCTATTCTCCAGTGTGTTTACCTTATCATCTCTAACACAGCATATGCTATTCTCCAGTCTGTTTACTACACCACATCTATAACACAGCACATGCTATTTTCTAGTCTGTTTACTACACCACATCTCTAACATAGCACATGCTATTTTCCAGTCTGTTTACTACACCACATCTATAACACAGCACATGTTATTTTCAGTTTTCTATGTTCAGTATATTTCTTCACCCTGGCTCTCTGTGACAGCTAGCACCACAGCATTCTCATAGATGGCCAAACCATCTCATCCTTTGCTCTTTAATGAACTGTATGATTCGTTTTAGTCCAAGTCTTCTTCAGATTTCTTCATTTTAAATTGTATCTGATTTTGTAAATGATTTAATCACTAATACAGTATTAAGAGCCAATATTGGTACAATATCACATACAGACGGCCACAGTGGTC
This sequence comes from Candidula unifasciata, assembly GCA_905116865.2. Taxonomy (NCBI): domain Eukaryota; kingdom Metazoa; phylum Mollusca; class Gastropoda; order Stylommatophora; family Geomitridae; genus Candidula; species Candidula unifasciata. The sequence continues at coordinate 180,215 of CAJHNH020001181.1, forward strand.
CATGGGTACAACAGTATCTAAAATGGTGACATTCATGGAAATTCGACTGAAGCAACAAAAAGTTTGAGATCTTGAGAGCCAAAAGTTGAGTCCAAGTTGTGACATAAATAGAAGAAAGAGCGGTAAATAGCAGTCAATGGTGACACCTGTGTGGATGGCAAGGACTGTAAAAGGCAACAATCCAGACACATGCTGTTGAAGGTTTTAGGATGTAAAGTAACTAGGAACAGAAGGGATTAAAGAGGGTTGGCAGAGTGATGAACAGAAGGGATTAAAGAGGGTTGGCAGAGTGATGAACAGAAGGGATTAAAGAGGGTTGGCAGAGTGATGAACAGAAGGGATTAAAGAGGGTTGGCAGAGTGATGAACAGAAGGGATTAAAGAGGGTTGGCAGAGTGATGAACAGAAGGGATTAAAGAGGGTTGGCAGAGTGATGAACAGAAGGGATTAAAGCACCACAGCATTCTCGTCAGATGGCCAAACCATCTCATCCTTTGCTCTTTAAAAAACTGTATGATTCGCTTTAGTCCAAGTCTTCTTCAGATCTCTTCATTTTAAATTTTATCTGATTTTGTAAATGATTTAATCACTAATAAAGTATTAGGAGCCAATATTGGTATAATATCACATATAGATGGTCAAAGAAACTAACAACGATTACTTGAAAGAAGCGAATGAAAGTAGATCTCTATATACAACAATAAGAAAGAGACAAACACTGTTCTTTGGCCACATAATGAGAAGAGAGACATTGGAGAACATCGTGACAACTGGAAAGATCAGTGGAAAAGGGGGGAGAGGCAGACTAAGAGAGATGCTGGATGGGCTGAAACGATGGCATGGAGGGACATCATCAAGAGAGCTGTTCCAGGCAACCACGGATCGTGATCTGTAGAGACGCATAAGCGCCTATGCCAGTTGGCAGGGTACATGATGATGATCAAAGACAGAAACTCATTCAGACAGCAGTATCTGAAAAAAGATGTCACTTCTAACAATATATGAGGGAAGAGAATCCTACCTAGTTACTGACATTAGAGATGTGATCACAGAGCAGATACTTTTTAAGAGATATACAGGAGTTGTGGTGGTAGCGTAGTGGATAGAGCTCTTCTGCCAGCATAAAGGTCTAGGGTTAAATCTGCACCGAGTCTGATTTTGTTTAATTACTGACCTTGGCTCGCAACCTAAAATGGTTACCGGGGCAATGTCCTGGGAAGCAAAAGTGACCAGGATGATGCAGGACTACACCCCACCCCCCTTCCCCCTGTGCAGATTGGTCTATACAAATATTTCTCTAACATCTTATACCTGATGTGTCAAGGATACAAACAGGGTTCTTGGCTCACTTTACTTGTAGAGAGGGAACAAAAAATCAAGTAACTATGTTTATACTTGGTGCATCACAGCACCTGGTATTGAAAAACTGTCAGTTTAGTCATAAATGTCAGAACCGAGCAGAGTGATATGCTTCTAATGTCAAAACATATAGTTTTAACTCTTTGCAGTCCAAGGCACTTACTTTAACTCTTTCTATGTTAAGCAACTGTTACCTTAAAATAGAAGGGGGTGGTTTGAAAAGGACTGCCACCAATGACATAACATTGTCAATAATGCCCGAAAGGTGCTAATGTCAGGTGACTTTCAAGGCCTGAATGGTCACATATGTTGCAAGTGGTCAATGGGTACAACAGTATCTAAAATGGTGATATTCATGGAAATTTGACTGTAGCAACAAAAAGTTTCAGATCTTGACAGCCAAAAAATCCAGAATACAGATACATGCTGTTGACGGTTTTGGGATGTAAAGTAGCTAGGGAACAAAAGGGATTAAAAACAGCAGAGTAACAGGAACAGAATGGATAAAAGATGATAGAGTAGCTGAGGAACAGAAGGGATTAAAGATGATAAAGAGTGAGGAACATAAGGGATTAAAGATGGCAGAGTAACCAAGGAACTGAAGTGATTAAATTAAGCAGAGTAATAGGAACAGAAGGGATTAGAGATGACAGAGTAAGTGAGGAACAGAAGGGATTGAGGAGGGTTCGTAGTATAACTGAGGAACAGAGTGGATTTAACATGGTAGTATGAGGAACAGAAGGGATTAGAAAGGGTTGTTGGAGTAGCTGAGGAACAGAAGGGATTAGAAAGGGTTGTTGGAGTAGCTGAGGAACAGAAGGGAGTAAAGAGGGTTGGCAGAGTAACAGAAACAGAAGGTATTAAAGAGGGTTGGTAGAGTAACAGGAAAAGAAGTGATTAAATAGGGTTGGTAGAGTAACAGGAGCAGAAGGGATTAAGGAGGGTTGACAGAGTAACAGGAACAGAAGGAATTAAAGAGGGTTGGTAGAGTTACAGGAGCAGAAGGGATTAAGGAGGGTTGGTAGAGTAACAGGAACAGAAGGGATTAGAGAACAGGAACAGAAGGGATAAAAGAGGGTTGGCAGAGAAAACAGAAATACAATGAATTAAATCAAGAGGCTTAAGAATTTTTTTTAACCCAGTTTTGCAACATTTAAAAAAAAGTGACATTGAATGCTAATTTATCAAACAAAAACATGTTACAAAAATGGAAGTAGCAAGTCTTCAAACAGGTGCAAAAAAAAAATTAACATTACTATGTGACATGCACAACAACTAAACAAATTATAACAAATGACATCGTATGCCAAAAAAAAAATCATCTGTTAAAAAAAATATTTCCTTTGAGAACAGCACATGTTATTTCTTAGTGATAACATTGTTACAATTACAGTAGTGTGTTATACCACCACATGAACTAATACAGCTGATATGAACACATAAATATATTATATTTATTAAATTTAAAAACAATGAATAAATTAAATGATAACTGACAAGCCAATAATAAAAACCGATATATCCCAGTTAGTTCAATTCAATTACTATAACCCCATTGAGTTGAACAGGATATATTTCAATTACTCTTATTTTTAACAGATTTAATCTGAAACTGATAAGTACTAAAACATAACAATTCACCAACTTATCTACTGGCTATGCTATTGTATTGATTTAATTGATTTGATTTACTCTTCTGATTTGAATGGGGCAAAACAAATGACTTTAAAAACTTGCCCCCAATTAAAATCAATGAATTCTACCACCACTAGATAATGACTGATTCTATCATGGCTACTGATATCACTAGAAAGTAAAGGTCTCCACATTTCAGTAACGAACATGCTCTGGACACTAACGCTTAACATAATTTCTTACTTATCCAGTTGGTGTTAACACCACAGGGACCATGGTGTCTCACAGGCATAATGCTAATGGTCACTGTTGCAGACGACATTCAAGTACCGTTGTCCACAAAGATCTTCCCGCACTAAGCAAGTTGCCCCCGGGCTGCTGATATCAAGTCACTGTTGGCAGTTAAATGTTCTTTGTATCCCCGACGTCTTGACGCGCGAAATCATGCAGATGTTTTATTTTCTTTCTTTCATAACAACAGCGACTATTTTTATTCACATCAACCCAGCACAGACTTTGGGGAGAACGAAATTCTCCCTCCTGTGTCCCCAGAACACGGTTAAGTCAACATTATGCTCTAATATGGTGAGAAAATCAGTGAAAGTTGTGCACGGGGTGTCCAGACCGCTCAGTTCACAATAAAAGGTGAGCGATTCTTTGTCAAACGTCAAACCTTTGTGTTGGTTGGGCGACAGTCGCCATGTTCTTTCCTTCTCTCGATCACTGAGCGAAAAGTCGGGATTCTGTCCACAACCCGGACATACCCCGTTTCCGAATCTGTTTGATTATATTTTTTTAACCCCCGTAGTTCATTAATTTAAACATTATAAACATATTCAACACTTTTATTTCAAATAAAAGTCTTTATTTATGAGTCTAAAAAAATATTAATTAAACAGGTACAAATCTGAGTATTTAATTAAAATGGGAAGGTGTGCTGTTTCCGAATATGCGTAGACCGAGACTCGTCCAAGGGAACAGCTGAGAACCCCCTTCACGGGTGCCTCCTGCGCATGCGCTGACCTGCCTAGATGTAAACAAAACAAAAACTTAACCCAAAACATTCCCTCATTTCCCTTAACTTCATCCCTGCAACCACCAACCAAAACTTACCACACATTTTCATATGATAAACTAGCACCATAACTTACCAATCCCAATCCTTTAGCCGCTTTTATTCTGATAGAACAGATCTGTTTTTGCTATATCAGCTCTGTGTTGTCAGACCCTGTGTCCAGGTCTACGTCATCTCACGAATGCTCGGTGGCCTACATTTCCATGCTCGGTTATAGTTCCGACTAGTCACGGAATCTACCGAACATGTACGGGAGATAATTTCCTTGACTTAGGAGTTACATACACTAAATTTCTTTGTGTTCATTTTGTCAATTTTTTTTTTTTTTTTTGTTCTCTTTGTTCGAATGTGCGGTCTAACAAGGAAGTAATCTATTATCATCTCGGTGGAAAAACAAACTACAGGTTTCTCAAATTTGTCAATTCGGTTTGGTGTGCATGTTGAGGGCGTTAAGGCAATAAGTAAATTCCAACAAAGAACTATCATCATACTTAGATCCTTTGTGGAACGTCGCAGCTGTCTTCGTGGTTTGTCCGGGGGGAGGGGGGGGGGGAGACATTGGCTTCCACGTCGGCCCTGCCTCAAGTGGGTACCAAATGCAGTCCTGGGATATATAGTCGGTCAGCCAACACCCAACAAGTGCCCATTTATCGATAACATATCGGTCTAACCCTATATCCAAGTACATCTGGAGGCGTGGACAATGATCCTTTTTTTTCCTCTCCTTCTTTTCCTTCTTCTTCTTCTTTTTCTTGTTTTTCTTGTTGTTGTTGTTGTTGTTGTTCTTCTTCTTCTTCTTCTTCTTTTTCTTCTTCTTCTTCTTCTTATTCTTCTTCTTTCTTCTTCTTCTTCTTCTTCTTCTTCTTCTTCTTCTTCTTCTTCTTCTTCTTCTTCTTCTTCTTCTTCTTCTTCTTCTTCTTCTTCTTCTATCGTCTAATCGATTATAGGTTGTAGCCTAGTGGCGTGGTTTTTCTTTATTTGTCTTGCGCTTCTCAGGTGGCTTGGGTGATGGATTCATCCATCTTTTTGCAGGTTTCTGCTACACCATTTATCCATCTCTTGTCTGGTCTTCTTCTTGCCTTCCTCCCAGATGTTCTGCTGTTAAGAGTCTCAGATGCAGTTTGGTCTGGCTGCATTCTCACTAGATGGCTGAACCATTTTATTCTTGATCTGTAAATATAATCCAGACATGTCTTTATCTCTAATGCTGGTATTCGTAACGTTGTCTCTTCTTGTGTTGTTAGTGACACGTGTAGCTATTTTCTGTTCTAGTGCCTTATTCATTGTCCATGTTTGGGACTGATAACATAATGTATGGGTAAAAATACTACTGGAAGGGAGAAATTTGGGTGCCTAAGCAGTTGGACTGAATGGTAGCTGAAAACATTTGCCTTCTGTACTCTGGCTTCTAACTCTCTATCGAGTCTCCCATCTTATGTAGATAGGCTTCCTAAATATTTGAATTCTCGTACTTGTGTGATTGTAATTCCGTTAGCATGAACGTTCATGATATTATGTTTACCGCCTATTCTCATTACCTCAGTTTTTTTCTCATTTTATACTTTCTGCAGGTTTGATGTAAGGAGTCAATATGGTGTTGTAAATTCTGTTTTTGATGGTGTACTGGACATTGATCGTCTGCAAAAAGAGGTTCATTGATTTCTTCCGTGTCTGTATTTGCCTCCTCTGTAATTCTAACCATGTAAGTAATGAAAAGCAATAGCGAGAGGACACATCCCTGTCTGACACCTGATGAGAAGGGAAGCCAGTCTGTCATGCCTTCTGTTCTTCTTACTGTGCACGGACTATTTTGGTAAAGAGCCGTGATATTATCCAACAGTTGATCTTGAATACCATAATCCTCTAGAATTTTCCTATAGTTTGCATCTGTTGACTGGGTCAAATGCCTTTCTCTTGATCTACAAATATCAGGCGTTGACTTGTATCATATTCAATAGACTGCTCACTTATCTGCCTCAAAGAAAATATTGCATCTGTAAAGATCTTTTCCTTCCTGAAACCCAACTGTCTCTTACTTAACTGGGGCTCTAGAACTGGACAAGCTCTAAGTTCCAGTATTTTTGCAAACATCTTTCTAGTATGACTCAAGATGGAGATGCCCCTATATGTTTTAGTCTCGTTTGTCCTCTTTATTCTTCCAAATAGGGTAATAAAATAATTGCTCTCTGCCAGTCACTTGGAACATTTCTTGCCTCCCAAGCTATTTTAAAGATTCTGGTCAACCAAGCTGTAGCTGTTGTCTTACATGCAAGGAGCATTTCTGCTGTAATACCATCTATTCCCGCTGCCTTATTCTTGTTACTTTGTTAAAGGTGTCATATACTGCTAGTGTCACTTGCCTTTGTTAGGGTTTCCCCCAATGAACCAAATAGCACTCTGAAGTAGTTTTTAATGTTGAGATGTTGGCTCGCAATGGTCTAGGTGGATTACCGCAGCTCCAATGAACATCCAACCTACTTCAGGGGTGAGGCGACTCAATTTATGGCACTACAGAATACATAAACATTCCTAGGCGCAACTTGGCCTGACTTCCTTACTACTTTTAGGCCTCCAGACTAGATAGTACCTCTTTGCTAGTCAAAATAACACCATAAAACATGCAGTATAACATCATTACAAACACTTCAGACAACTAGGAACAGTGAAAGATGGACACTAAAAACAGAATGTGAAAATCACAAAACATCACGTAATCAGTGCAACACTTGTAGGAATAAAAGAAAAGGGATTCAACAAAGTCAATCCCCACTGAGGAAATAAAGAACAAGTTATGACAGATAATCGCATGAGTTTCCCTTAGTAGCAGCCAGCGTCATCATTGCTAAGATGTGGAATAATGGACTCATGGAACTGGCACTTAGGTATAGGATTAACTGCAGGTGCTGGCGCTTATCTGGCACAAGGTTCGGTTGGCTGGGAAGAAGGCCTCCTCACACGACTGGTGAATTCTTGCTGAAGCTCCCGGCTCATCAAAACACAATACTGGATAAAACTAAACTGTCTACACATATACCCCATAATAGAGTCACTGTTAATTGGTATTTCACGGAAGATGGGCCTTGTTAAATTAAAGTATGTATCAGTTCTACTTCGGTTTCATCCACTGACCATGGTAGTTACAAACATTATGACCATCTACAAATACCAGAGCGTTGTAGATACCAGCTGGTGGTGAACCTCACAGAATCACAGGCAGTTGTTGACTATGAAGTCACTGACATGATGTATGGCAGGAATGGGTGGTACTGACTAGTCCCTCCTCCTGTTTACCGGATGTAAGCAGGGTTGCCATATTGGCATTTTTTATGCCAGATTCCACAAATCTGGCATATTTGAAATTGAACTGGCATAAGATAAGGAACTGGCATATTTTGTCATATTTGGGTTGTTCCTGGCAATATAGACCTACAGTTAACATCTTTATTTCAGTTTGACTTTGTTGTGATGTCCTGGTACGGACTAATGGGAATTCGCGCCATTTCTTTTTGTATTTGTTGTCTTCCTAAATGGATCGTGACTTCGATCAATGAAGGCCCTCTGTAATTTATGTTAATCTACTAAAATAAATGCGGGGTATAAAACCAAAACCCACCACTGATACCAAGTGATTCAGACTGTTCAGAAACTACTTGAGGACAGAAAATAGAGAGGATATAGACCTAGTTCTATCTGTGATAGATTTTATTACTTCTACCAATGGCCACGTCATCCACGCAAAAAAAAAAAAAAAAATGGAAAGCATCTTAATGACATTGCAAGTATAATAGTAACTGGAATAAAACATACCCACGGCTCAAAAGACCTTCAGACGAATCAGAGGCAGCATACTGTAAACTGTGTCAGTGCACTTATGCACCAAGAATTAGTAGCATTTCAAATCATGAAAACTCCGTCAAAAAGCCAGTCACAGCTTATTGCAACAATGACTCCTAGGCAAAGTAATGATAAAGTTAAGGGCAGCAGAGTTGCAACTTGCTGTATGCATGACCTGCCATTGTGCAATACGCACACAATTGATCATGTAAGTGAAATCGTGAGAACGCATGGTTGGGGGAGTACACTGGAGCACATACAGTTGCATATAACTAAATGTTCATGCCAAATTAAAAAAAAAAAAAAAAAAACATTACATCGCCTGCACTTAAGGATGACCTTATTGATTATTTCCGGAACAAGAAATACGCTATCATTATAGATAAGTTGCAAAGATGTAATCCCATCTGAGAAAATGCTTAAAGATTTTACATTCAAAAAGGTTTACGCTGTATCTTCCACTGGTTTCAGTGAGGATGACAGTGAAGAATTCAATCTGGAGCTTTTGATGTGAAGTGAGCACAATGTTACACTTTATCTGGCATTTTCTGGCATATTTAGGGTAAAGGTTTGGCATAAAATGAAGTTTTGTATCTGGCAACCCTGGATGTAAGTTAAATTGGATATTGTTGGGATTTTGATTGTTGACCTAGCCTCCTGGGAAGAAATAATCCTATAGAGGAAAGTCCATGATTCAAATAGACCTCATTATCATAGAGGTGACAAGATCCAGACCAGTCTAGACGAGGGGATGTGGGCTGTCCCGTGACAAAAGGGCATTTTCGACTGCCCTTTAAGGGTCCTTTAGATTACTTTTCTTTAATAATAAAGGGGCGTACTGCTTCATTGCACCAATGAGTAAAGAAGGTAGTTACCTGTTCGTGGAGGTAAAGGCTGTTGTGGATCAAGGCTGTCTGGGATCGTTTACTCCCTTTTGAGTGGAAGTGTTATAATTATGCCTTGGCATACAGAGATGATGAGATCAATTCCCTTCCATGTTGGTAATTAAAAACAGTTATTATTTGTGATATCAGTCGTTTCCTCATCTTCTTTATTCCCATGGGTTTCGATGATGCACACTTTACAAAGCTGGATCGACATACGACCGTTTTCGTACGAATTTAGTCTACTAAGACATACGTCTCCAACATATTGATAGCAGCAAAGTTTTTATAGTAAATGGCTCTGTAGAGATGTGAAGTGATACACAGTCATAAATACTAGGCCAATGAATGCGCATTTCGGCCATCGGCAATAAAAAATAAATATGGCAGCTGCAACCTTTGAGCAACGGCTACTTGTAATGTTATATCATGATTAGTTCTCTCCACTACTGAATATCAGCTGGTCATCATGACAGTCAGCACCACACAGATGAACAGATTTGGAAACAAAATGAAAACGAGGCAATGCGCATTATTCTTGGATGCATTAGCACTAGAGACACCTCCTGTAAATCCTTGCGATACCTCCTGGATTTCCCTACAATGAAAAACAGAATCAAGCTGTCCAGTGACGCTGCTATACTCAAGGTGAAACCAGACGTCCGACACCCACTTCATGAGGAATTATTCAAGCTAAAAAAAAAAAGGAAGGGAAAAAAAAAAAAAAGAATACACCTAACAGAGAGAAATCCTGGATGGGTCGTGCTGAGGACGCCATCGAACATGTTTGCCACCTTCAATCAATCAATCCTCATCGCACCCTGAGGCAAATAATGCAGTGACAAACTGTCACCATTCAGTTCGACCCTGAGCCATCCTCACTATCTCAAGTTTTGAATGTTGCGTAGCCTTGAGTTCAGACTCAAAAGTTCGTCTCCAAGTGCCTCTAGGCCTGCCTTTTCCTCGCTGTCCTTGTGGTGTCCATTTCATTGTTTGTCTCGGCGGTCTCTCTTTCTTCATTCCGAGGACGTGTCCAATGAACCTCCATCTTAATTTTTTGATTTCTAAATTTACATCTTATAAGTCTGTCATTTGTTGTAACCTAGAATTGATGATTTTATCTTACCATGTGAACCCCAACAATCTTCTGAGAAGCCTTCCCTTCAAACCTCTGAGCATGCTCTCTATCTTTCTCTCAGTTTTCCACGTTTCTGCTCGATAAAAAAGAACTGTCCTAACGCATGTTTTATATTTCATGAGTTTAGTTTTAATGCTGTAGATGTTTGATCTCCAGACATTCTGAAGACGGTTGTAAGCAGCATTTGCCTTTGCAGTTCTCTGCTTGATTTCAGCTACTACATTTCAGCTACTACATTTCAGCTACTACATTTCAGCTACTACATTTCAGCTACTACATTTCAGCTACTACATTGCCGCCTTATTAACATTAATTCTGAAGTTGAATGGATACCCATGCCGCCTGCTCCAGTCATTAACATTACAGTCCTCATCACACTTGATAGAGAGCAGATTCCTGGCATTGTGGACTCTTCAGGCAGCAGAACTAAATTAAAAGGATGGATTAAGATGCCAAGAAACTGAAAGCAAGCAAGACAGTTCAAGAAGAAAGCAAGGAACGCTCAGAAGTTGTCAGCGATTAAGCAAGACAGATACTCACAGAGATAAAGGAAATAAAAAAGAAATTGGATAATGATATAAAGACAGTTCAGTCAAGGAACTAAATGCAGAAACAATTGCAGAAACAGCAAGATGAAAGGGACAAAGAAGGTAGATACAAACAACATCCAACAACCAAGAAAAATATTGAAACGACATCAGAAGACAAGCCAAAAGAAATAACACCAAAAGAGTCTATCAGCAAGGAACAAGTACTGCACAAAAAAGATTGAAATTTTCAGTGAATGCTCAAATGAACTGAAATGCTTGAACGCGATCGCATTTTTATTTTCCTTCTACTAAAGACCAGATCAGATGCCCACCTCATGCACTTTCTCAGACACCGACTGTCCGTGAAGACCATGGAGATGTGCCGCTGGAAGGGACAGTCGCTGCCATACAGTCCACATGAATGATGAATTAGGAATCGACATCATTGCACGATGGACACTCCCATAAGCGCTACGTCCCCCATCTTTAGCAGCAAACGAAGAGTTCCAATTCGGATCGTACCAGTAACTGTCTGTATATCCGTCTCGTCTTTCCCTTGAGCGTCGGCCAGATCCCCTTGTAACTCTTCGCAGCGTCATTCTCCTCAGACCGTAATAATGTATCTGTGCCTCCGCACTGTTCACTAACTCCCTAAAAGCCCACACAACATCTAGCTTGTCATAGATCAGTTCACCACCAAGTAGTGCAGAATCGGCTAGTCTATCTGCTTGCTCATTTCCCAACACATCGGCATCACCTGGAGAAAATATACAAAGGATGACAACTACCCGGAACCTCTGAAGTGATGCTTGCCAGCCTGCACGGAGCATGCCTGTCTCCACCTTTCTCAACATGCTATGTGAGACAGTCACAATCACGGAATGTGTGTATAGCTTATTTTCAAGCCAGCAAACAGAATGGAACCGTGACTGCCTCCACCTTCATTATCAAACTAAACGTTGTGATATCAAATGCCAGGCTTTGTTGCACTAAGCGACGTCCATTCGCTTTTGCTAAAAACACCCATTAACTTCGTTTGCCCCTCAACACAGAGCCACCTGTATAGATAATCACATCCTCTGGGCACACGAGACAGGAGACGCAGAACTCGCAGCCGACCCCGTGATCGCCGCAGACGCAGCAGGTCTAACGACAGGAAGAGGAGCAGCAGCCGCTCTGGTGACAGGAAAAGATTCCGCAGTGGCTCTCGCAGGTCCCGAAATGGTTCTGATGATAGGAAAAACAGCAGGCGCACCAGGAGCGGATCGCAGGATAAAAAGAAACACAGCTCGGCTAGCAAGTCCAGATCTCCATCAAAGTCCCCTCGTCGGTCAAAGACCCCCCGCCGGTCAAAGTCTGGGTCGAAATCTAAAAGCCGTTCAAGAAGCCCCAATCATCAGCTTGATAATCATTCAGAACAAGAGGCCTACGGCAAGAGTCCTCCAGACAACAGACGACATGATGATGATGATGACCACCACCGAGATGACTATGGGGATGCCAGTGACCGCCGGTCTAGAAGTGACAACAAAGATTAAAACAGATAATGTGAATACAGTGCTTATGTGTAGAGATGTCTCATTCTATATTATAAACATGCTTATAGATCATGAATGTCAATGATGAATTTGATGAGAAAAGGCTAGAGAATGGCAGTTTCCAGGTCCGCGACTTGCTTTAGTTTATGTTAGCCAGTAGACTGATGACCCTCTAGATCGTCCTCAGACATGATTGATTAATACAGAGGTCACATTTGAATTTCCTATTGTGTAGTAAATTTGAGACTTTCCAAAGGTTGAACAGTAACTTGT
>CAJHNH020001182.1:0-37500 GCA_905116865.2 Candidula unifasciata
GTGTGTGTTTGCAGTGGCGTAGCAAGGTCAGGTGGTACCCGGTGCGGAAACTTTCCTGTCACCCCCTATACACACACGAGCGCTTGCTTGCGCAAACACACTGACATGCGTTTTTAAATGACAAAAAACCATATTTTGTTACACCCCCTTTTCCCAGTGATGACATATAGTGCTGCGCACGCCTTCGCACACCCTTGCTACTCCTCTGTGTGTGTGTGTGTGCGTGAGTATGTATGTGTCTATGTTTGTATGTGAATCACATATGTGTGTATCTTTGGAGGCAATCGCTTTCGTACCTGAGGATGATACAGGGGATGATGATGTTCATGAAGTAGTACTTGGTCCTGCGCCTCAGCTGAATGGTGAAGGTCACGTCTGGGAACGGTTCCTTGCAACAGTTGTAGTAGACGACGTTTCTGTGCACTGCCACCCCTGCCAACACACACACATATACAGTGACACTTAGTTAACCCGAACTCGCTTAAGAAGAACACGCTTTAAGATGAAAAAATTGTGGCTCCAACGGCTATAGATTATTGGTAATAGCTCCCGGTATTAATCGGGCTTTCACGCAGAAGACCCTGGCTCGACGCCCGGTATAAAGTGGTCGAGCTTTTCTGTTGGGGGCAAAAATTAACATTCTTGCCTGCATAGTTCGTGCCGACAGCACTAGCCACGCGGTCCCAAATTCTAAAGCTCACGAACTCCTTGTCTGCACTGCCCTAAAATATGATGAATACAGGCTGGCGTGACAGTCTCCGGTTAACACGATTTTATTTTTAAAACGAACTCGAATTTCGGTCCCTTAGAATTCGTGTTAACGAGGTTTTACTGTGTTGTAACCCGTGTCACTTATCGAAGTTTTACTGTGTTTTAATTTGTGTAACTAACGAGTTTTTACTATGTTATAATCTGTGTCACTTAACGAGATTTTATTGTGTTATAATCAGTGCCACTTAACCAGGTTTCCCTATGATCTAATCTGTGTCACTTGACGAGGTTTTACTGTTTTATAATCTGTGTCATTTAACGAGGTTTTACTGTGTTATAATCTGTGTCACTTAACGAGGTTTTACTGTTTTATAATCTGTGTCATTTAACGAGGTTTTACTGTTTTATAATCTGTGTCACTTAACGAGGTTTTACTGTTTTATAATCTGTGTCATTTAACGAGGTTTTACTGTGTTATAATCTGTGTCACTTAACGAGGTGTTACTGTGTCGTAATCTGTGTCATTTAATGAGGTGTTACTGTGTTATAATCTGTGTCACTTAATAAGGTATTACTGTGTTAAAATCTGAATCACTCAACGAAGTTTAACTGTGTTATAATCTGTGTCACTTAACGAGGTTTAACTGTGTTATAATCTGTGTCACTAAACGAGGTTTTACTAGGTTTTACTGTGTTATAATCTGTGTCACTTAACGAGGTTTTACTGTGTTATAATCTGTGTCACTTAACGAGGTTTTCCTGTGTTGTAATCTGTGTCACTCAACGAGGTTTTACAGTGTTATAATCTGTGTCATTTAACGAAGTTTCACTGTGTTATAATCTGTGTCACTTAACGAGGTTTTACTGTGTTGTAATCTGTGTCACTTAACAAGGTTTTGCTGTGTTATAATCTGTGTCACTAAACGAGGTTTTACTAGGTTTTACTGTGTTATAATCTGTGTCACTTTACGAGGTTTTACTGTGTTATAATCTGTGTCACTTAGCGAGGTTTTACTGTGTTATAATCTGTGTCACTTTACGAGGTTTTACTGTGTTATAATCTGTGTCACTTTACGAGGTTTTACTGTGTTATAATCTGTGTCACTTAGCGAGGTTTTACTGTGTTATAATCTGTGTCACTTAGCGAGGTTTTACTGTGTTATAATCTGTGTCACTTTACGAGGTTTTACTGTGTTATAATCTGTGTCACTTTACGAGGTTTTACTGTGTTATAACCTGTGTCACTTAGCGAGGTTTTACTGTCTTGTAATCGACGTCACCATGCCAAAGGAACCTATGCAATTTTGGCGATTGTAACCAAAGTGCATTTTAGGGTTTTATTTGTTGCTTTACAATATGCCAAAGGCACCCTTAAAAATTCGCGCACCCCCGCATGCCCCTTACTACTCCTCTGTGTGTGTATGTGTGTGTGTGCATGTGTGCCTGTCTGTGTGTGAATCATATGTGTGTATGTTGGTAGGCAAGCGCTGTCGTGCCTGAGGATGATACAGTGGAACATACGCACACAGACGCAGACACAGACACATTCACGCACCTCTTACACACACACACACACACACACACACACAGGTATATATATATATATATAATATATATATATATATATATATATATATATATAATATATATATATATATATATATATATATACATTATGGTACATTATTGTCACTACGCCAAAGTCACGTAAGTGTCACAACCTTGTTTCGTAAAAAAAAAATCTCTTCATTTTGACCTTTCTGGAGTTATGTTATCTCACACACACACACACACACACACACACACACACACACACACACACACACACACACACACACACACACACACACACACACAGCCGCTGTGGCGTATTAGACGCTCACCTGCGTGGGTTAAAATGCATATATATATATATACACACACATACACGGGTATATATTTAAACTATAAAGGTGACGGGGGGGGGGGGGGGGGGGGTAATAATTTTTAAACAAGCTGATAAAAATAAGTATCAGACACTCGTCGACATTTTCTATCAATTATCAAGGACTGAAAGATGGCGGGGAGGAGAACTGGTCTCTTCACTGTCAAGGCCTTGGTCTGTAATATTTGAAGGTATTCACGTGGCATTTCACATTTCACATTTCACATTTCACATTTCACAAATGCTGTATCTGCTATGTGATTAACGTTATATTTTAGAATACAGCGTCATCAAGAATGATTAGCAGGATTTTTAGCTGTGATTATAAAAGAAGTGTTGAATGTTTTATACTTTTTTCCATTGTCACAATAAAACGAAGTTTGACAGATCCATTGTGTCAGAGCTGTTCCAGACATCGACCTAGAAACCCAGCACAAACACAGGAATTAAAACAAGAGGTAATGCAGGTAAGTAATGTGATTAAAAATGTTTTCTCGTTTAATTTTAACAAAACGAATGCTCTTTTTCATCAAAATACAGTGTTTCAAAAAGAGTGATACTATCTTGTACGTGTACGATTATAAAAGTACGGCTTTTGTCACTTCATGGTTTGTTGTTTTAGTTTCTACATAACACATCTCTGGAAGTCGGGAATAAGTTTAAAGATGTATAAAGCGCATATTGATGAATGTCTGTCAGTTAAGGTTAGTTGTGTATACTTTACAGAACGTAGCAAAACCAACCCAGCATTTTTTGGCCGTTGTGGTTTTTCTGGGCATATTTACGTCCAGTAGTTTGTCAATGCTTCTGCACGGTCAGCTTTTTGATATCACTGTGGAAACCAAAGCAAGGCGCAAGGCCAGCAGCTGAGATCGAACCCAGCACCCTGGCATTACGAAGCAAGTTTTCAACGCCTAAACTGCATGTCTATCAAACACCTCTAATTAGTCGACTTTTTTGACAGGGGCAGTGTGTTTATTCTTTTTCGCTCCACAATAGAGCTCGGAAACCACTCGTGGACTAGCATAAATACACATGATTCAAACCAGTTTTACGAATTTCATGCACTGTACTGATAATCTCCGGCATTTTCCGTGGGAGAAAAACAGAACACTTGCCAAGATATCTTTAAGCAATTAAACATATCCCTTAAAAAATATAGAGATATAATTTGCTGTAGCAACAGACGGTAAAGTGTAGGGTGTAAAGAGGGAATAGTAAATAACAGGGAGAACAAAGTGTGTACGCAAAAGAGTTCTTTGGGAGCAGACCACAACGCAAAGCAAGCAGTCGGCGGGGAAATAATATTCAGAGACGTGCAAACACTTGGAAACTCCACCTGGAAAGATAAAGCCTATCACAGAGATGAATGGAGGCGCACGATATCGAAAACAGTGAACCTCAAGGGCTCGTTAGGCTAAAGAAGAAGAAGAAGAAGAAGAAGAAGAAGAAGAAGAAGAAGAAGAAGAAGAAGAAGAAGAAGAAGAAGAAGAAGAAAAAGAAAAAGGAGGAGGAGGGGGAAAAGACGAAGAAAGAGGAGAAAGCGGAAAAGGAGAGGAGGAAACGGAAGAGAAGAGGAAAAAAACAGTGGTAGATGGAAATAAAGAAAGAAAGGAAGAAAGAAAGAAATAAAATGAAGAAATAAAGAAATGAGAATCGTAATTAAATTTTTTCCTGAAAACACTAATCACCCCACACTGCGATTGCCACCTATAACGTCAGTTCTACAGAGAGAACTTGCCACAGTTCGACAGCTAGTCTATCTAAAGATGAAGCTATTGAATTAATGTGCACAACTCAGTGTATCAAACTGGCACATATCAGGTTAGCGTTGTTTAATAAAACAAACTAATGTGGATGTTATATATGCTAACATGGCCAGGGAAATATGTAAATTCAATAAGATATAGCCTAGTTTATTGTCGGGTCCCTGGGGAGCATTATTTGTCGCTCTTCACTTGAAAGAAGATACACAAGCTTTAAAAAAATCACAAAGTTAAGTTGAGGGAGAAACAAAGAACAGAAAATTGGTGAAAGGGAAAGGGTTGTTGGGTGGGGAAGTGCAGATTAAAAAAAACAAAAAAACTAAAGCGTGGCACCTGAAAATGCTGAACATGAGCTAGAACACTGTAAACTGTTGTGACGAAATGACCTCAGTGGTCTCAGAAGTTATATTGTGTTTGATAATTTCTTATGTTCAGAGAAGGACAAAGAATTAAGAGCAATAGACATTGAGCCTAAAATAGTTCTAAAACTACTATAAGGGATTTGAGAATTGTTTAAACTGTGTTTCCCGTCTTAGCCAGACAAAGCGACTGAGTCTTGGGTAATGTTACGCAATTACACCGGGGCTAGAGAATTTCATTTCACATGCCCATGTCATAAATGTTATCTCCTGACCAGACTGCTTTGAAAGACTAGATCAGGGGAATTGAGTGGACTCTATACATTGTGGAGACGAGAGGTTTGAGTTTCGCACGTCAGTGTAATTCTCAAGAGAACAGGTGTTTGGCAATTAGGAATGTTTGATCTTGGTCAAGTAGGAAACACAATGGCTTCACTGACCGTCTTTTCACACCGGCTAGTTAGATTCGTTGTAAACTAGATTGGGTCACTTAAGAATGTTTGCTCTAGGGATGTCAGTCCAGAATTGACTGACAGGCCACTTGTTAGCTAATTTGATCTGATAGGTACTTCAGAGGCGTGGCTTAAGTCATCGTCTTGAGGGTTGGGTAGAACCGAGTAAAGGGAGGAGTTTAACCTTTGAGACAGATAGATAGTATACTTCGAGCCTTTGGAATTCCCGTCATTAATCGCAGCCTGCCGGCAAACAAACACAGGTCGACCTAAAAGGTAAATTTTACGGTCGGATTCTGGTTTGGCGATTGATGGAAGTTCCCAGGTAAAATATTAATTTTAATCTTGTATACATAGGTTAGGGAGTTAAGCTTAGTCTATACTACCTTTTCCTAAATTTGTCTGCACATTCTGCTTGAAATAGTTCTTTGTGAGTATTCAGTATCTCAGTTAGGGAACTGCTAAAATAGTTTCTTTTTCTTGTATGTTTGTGTCACATGTTTTTCAGTGTATGTTTTCATGTGTATAAAATAAGATGTGAACAACGACATTTGCTATAATGAAATGTAATTATATTGTTTCCATGATCAGCCAAAATATGAGTTGGGACTGTGGGAAATGATGCCCAAATATGTGCAGGGATGCTGCTACGTTTTGTGTGCCCACCACGTGCTCACTTAATGTGTTCACCTAAACAGGGGATTTATAACCCCAGGGGAAGAATGATGGGTGTATAGAATTCACGGTCACTGAAAGATAATATTCAGGACAGCGTGCACATATAAATTGTTTGCGTGTTCAGCACATAACCTGCGCCACATGTTTATGTCAAATCAATGTCAGCCAATTGGAAGTCTGAATGATGACGGACAACAGACTTAGAAAGTCAACTATCATGACATAGAATGAGAGGGAAGGCAGAATATGTGACGTCCATGTAAGACAAAAGACCTTCAGACTAGACTGGAGAGAATGTGGAATATGAGGAGTGATGGGATATATTTTATTATTATATGTTATAATAATTAATACATGTATTCTTAGTGTAAGTCTAGATATTACACGTATGTGTTTGTTTCCATGATTACAGCGCCCATGTGACGATCAGTCCATGAAAGAGACTACATTGTGTTAGACTTGGCCAGCTGGGAACGAGGTGGAGAACGAGGTGGGGACGAGCACGGACCGAGGTGGAGGACCAGGAGAACTGGGAGGAAAAGGTGGAAGAACTTGACAGTACCCACGGCTGTCAGAGGTTCTATGATAATTAAGTTACGTCTCACCATGTTTTATGGATGTAAACCTATCACCACCATTATCCATTCACTCTAATCTTAGGTGCTCAGTTATCAAGCTGAAGCTTCTCATTATCACCATACCATCACTATCAATTAAAACAATAATGATGACTAATGTCATACTCTGATTGCTAGGTTAATAAATCAAATATATGGTCTTATCCTGCATCAGTTTTTGTAATTCCAAATGTCTGTTCTTACATGTTTAATTAAACTGTTAAGATAGAATACCATTTGGTGGAGCTCAATTAATATGATAATAATTCTTTAATTATTCATAATAACTCCGGGAGAAGGTAGAAGACGGAGGAATCATTTGCCCTGTCTAATAATTCATTAAGTTAAATGCTATAGGCATCTAAAATTCCTTTCCTTCTCTTGTGGGTACCAAGTTCAGCTAATGTTAATGTACTTAACGAGCCAATATGGCTGTTTTCTTGGATATCCAGGACTTTGTCTGAGAGCAACATAGCTCAGATTTTAGTTCGGTTAATCTGGTGGAGGGAATGTGTTGAGAGGAAATTCCCTACTCAACATTATAAACATTTAATCCACCGCGTCACGTCACAACTGTATGCTGACAACAGAAAAACAATCTAGCCTGTTCCAATCAAAATGAAAACAAAGCTGCATGGTACATGAGGTGATATGGACTGCATTATAGCTTTCATAAAGGCTACTGACCTCCCGATACAAGTTTTCTGACAGAAAGATCGAAGAAGAAGAAGAAGAAAAAGACACAACAGTAGCCACTATGGTTGTACGCTCATAATTTGCACGGAATGTGAAGGGTGACATAGTCAGTATGATCTCGGCAAACAAGAAGAATACGAAGTAGAAATAAAACGAGAAAAAGGAAGACAAGGGAAGGAGGAGGAAAAGAAGAAGAAAAAGGAGGAGGAGAAGCAAGAGAAGAAACAAGAAAACGAAGAACTAACTGTCTGTCTGTATGTATGTATGTATGTATGTCTAACGGTTTTCGTAACAGTGAATCGCAGTGCTTCTGGCAATTTTGTACCAAGAAAAGAAATAAAACCTAACGGAAAGTATATCATCAAGCTTCATAATTTTACCCAAAAAAAAAAAAAAAAAAACCTGAACATTGCGGCTACGGAGCCTTCATCTTCTTTCTTCTTCTGCCTTTCTATCCCCCAATGAAGCATAGGCCCTCAACCAACTCACGCCAAGTCGTTCTATCCTTCGCCATTGCATGGAGCTCTCCCCATGTCCTCCCAATCTTTCTAACCTCGTTCTCCAGCTCTCTTCTCCATGTGTTTTTTGGCCTTCCTTTATTCCTATGCCCCTGTGGGTTCCAATGCAAAGACATTCTAGTAATGCTGTTCTCCTGTTTTCTCAGTGTGTGCCCTATCCAACGCCAGCGTCTTTTCCTCACTTCCTGATCCACTGGAGCCTGTTTAGTTCTCTCCCAAAGTTCTACATTAGTTATTCTATCATACCATTTTATTCCCTCTATTCTGCGCAGGCACCAGCTAATGAATGTCTGTAATTTATTAGTAATTGCCTTGGTTGTTCTCCATGTTTCCGCCCCATACAATAGTACTGATTTGATATTAGAATTAAAATTTTTTAGTTTAGTATTTCTTTTATTTTCTTTTGCCCTCCACAAATTCCCTAGTGCTATGAAAGCCCCTCTTGCCTTTTGTATGGAGCCTTCATCAGCACATATATAAATCAAACAATACCACATAAATACACAAAACCACTTAGCTTAGTATCTCGAAGCAGCCAGGTCGATGAGTTGCCAGTAGACTGACGAGACACGTTAAACAGGAGAATAAATCCCCCTGGTGAATGCTAGGGGCCGTAACTCTATGCATTGTGTTGGGGTTGAGCTAAGAATTGATATCACAGCAATCGGGTCATTCCCATAAGCACCCCGTCCTCATCTTCATCAGCCAGCAAAGAGTTCAAATTCCAATGATGCAAGTAGCAGTTTGATTATATGCCCCTCCTGCCTTACCTCTGAGTGTAATTATGTTATGTTATTACAGTCAACGTCACTGTATATTGAGCATTCCCATTCGTGCTCAGTCCTCCGATACAACAACCACTCCAAGAAAGTTCTACTAATTGTTTGCATGAGAGGTTAGTTATAATGTCTCCTACATTGACCTCGAAGGCGGTATAGACGTACTTCATCATGCGTTACTCCCATAATATGAAATTGTGTTAGTGTCAGAGATTCGTCATTATCCACTAGCCCAGTCCGCAAAGCCTTGATGATATATGCTCTGTCCATGCTTCTTCCCACATGCGTTAATGCATTGCTTGCCAGTTGTGGTCACTCCTAGCTAAACAGTTCTCTCCAGACCATAATGATCTCTTCGGACCTCCGCATCGTTCACCTACTCACAAAAAACATTGACCATCCAGAACCTGTCAGACATAAATATACCCCCCATTGGTGCAAAACTAGCCAATCTGTCTGCAACTTCATGCATATAATGATATAGAAGCCACTTACCTCTAAACCCGTGTAAGCCCATGAGCCCAGCTTCAGCTTGCAGACTTGAGTGTCGAATGGGAAGAAAGTGATGTCGATCTTGCATGAAGACCGGAAGCGAATCACAGGACCCCAGAAGACCCTGCTCGTGTTGTAGACCATGGCCAAGGAAGGCATGTATCCGGAAGTATAGTCATCCACACTTGTATTTGTGGAATGCATATACTCGTATATATATACATAATTTATATATATATATATATATATATATATATATATATATATATATATATATATATACACGCGCGCGCGCACGCACGCATGCATACATATATGTAGACATGATTGTGCTGAATAAACATTCGCAGTTGTCACACCATATATGTTCAAGATGTTAAACTGATATGGGAATATGGCGAGTAAGAGAGCTGGTGAGCTCACCTCAAAATGCCCTGATGTAGTGTGTTTATAACGTACCAGTATTATGGTATTCTGTTTCCTTGGCACTTGAATGAATGTTATAAAGAAATTAAATGCTAGCAAGGTCATATATCAAGCTTCAGGAGGTTTGTTCGTAAAAGGAAACTGGGAGAAGAATATTAGATAAAACACATGCAATACCGTATACTGCAAGGTCTTGCGAGTTTAACCGTAGTGATGAACATAACTCATACACAGGTACCAATATGAGAGATAATAACAACGCACAAAACTCTTTCGGGGGTCCTAATACAACCTAACGGTTGAACGGGGTTTCTGTGATTTATGCAGGAAGAATTCCCATCCTAATGATGGCACTTTGTGTACCCGTATGTTAAATACTCGCCGTGCGGTCCTGGTCAGTCACTCATTCCGTAAACAATTACGAACATGTGGAAAAAAATATTAACGAAAAACTAAAGAAGATAGACTTTCGTGCAGTTTAGAGAAAACGAGCCTTCATGGAATGATTAAGATGCTCGTTCGTTTTTATAAACATTGAACGTGATCTTTTCATTAACAACATAAATTATATTTCTGAGCAAGACTGGGGTAGTACCAAATCGAGATACATCCATAAATTAAATCGTAAGAAGAAAAGAAAGTCTACGGGGCGAATGCTTAACGTAATACACACACAAACGAAATGATTAGCCCGCTTGGAGAGAATGCCTTGTAATGCCATACAATATAATGTTGCTACAAACAGAGGAAGAAGCTGCAACGTGTGAAGCAGACCAAGCACAAAGTGGAAAGATAACATCAGAGAAGCTCTGCACGAGTCTACAACAGTATCAAATGGCAATGGTCGAGAAGTCAATGAGCAAGAAAGAGAATCTTGTTTTTCTCGACAAAGAAGCAGTAAAAAAAAAGTGAAGAAGAAGCAGAAGGCCGCTGACATTGCGTTTTTCCTTTTTTCTCCATATTCAGTAGACATTGTACAGGACATTTCCCTGTTGTATGTACTGAGTGGTACTATGAGCATGATCGGGCAGGTCGAGACGGGAGTGGACTAAGTTACTGCAAAACTCGAGTTGTGTGGGATGACTTTCATTTTCATCCCGCGTCATACAATTGTTTTTGGCAAGTAAAGGACAATTAAGATTAGCCAGCTCTGCTATAGTTGCAGTTGGCACCCTACGAATCTTGCAGACATTGTTGACCCCCTTAGAGAGATCAGACGATCAGGGCATTTTTTTTTTGGAGTTGTATATCTGCTTCATTACTAAAAAGCCAGGTAGGAAGGGCATTCCTAACGTACTCATGTCTTGTCAACCAGTATAGCCCTGGCATTGCTTATCATGATGTGTGTCTTTAAGCAAAAATCTGAGCACCATTTGATGTATACAGAGTGCTATGCAGATAAAACAGCTCATAATGCAGACACCTAGGATCATACACACCTGTTGTAGAGGACAATATCAGGCAGCCAGAGCTTCTCACAGGGAATTCGGATAGCGTAGACTCCACCATAATCAACAGCTGACCAGTTCAAGCGCTCGTCATACCACTCCTTAAAACAAAGGATCAATATTCAGCCTGACATGGCTGATAATAATTCGAGACTTGAGGTTTGAACAACAGATCAACATCATAGCACAAAGGTAGTAACACATAAGTGCTCCGTTCTTCTTCTAACTCCGAGTCCGAAGAAGCTCCTCAGCATAGTACACAGGCTCTGTAGCACCGGCGAGGATCAGGAAATACTTTGGACAGATTTTTAACTCAAAATTTTGCCCGGGCTACCCTTAGGCTACCCTTTGTAATTTCCAACTACCAAGAAATTTTTTTGTGCAACAATGCACACGAGCGTCCGATCTCATTACCCAGAGACCGGGGAAATTACTAGAAGTCCAAGTCCACGTGAAACAATTCCAGTCCTTACCGGGGATTGAACCCAGAACCTCTAGCACTCCAGGCCTACACCATGCCTCGAGACCACGCAGCCCCCTGGCTGATGACTAGATCCCATAAATTCGTCAACAAATATGTTCAATAGAGAAGAGGAAATATACTTGCTACGGTAGTCTAAAAACACTGTCTCGGGGGAAAGGGGAGGGAGGGGATGCATAAACAACAAAATATAATACTGGATTTGAACTGTCAAACGTATAAGCCATTTTCTCTATACATTTAATTCAATTTTCACATTCACACAGCTATTTTTGATATATTACATCAAGAAACCAGGCGCTTTAATTAAAATTGTTGGTAAACTATTTGGAAAATAATTATTGTATGCAAGTTAAAAATTAAAAAACCTTTTTTTATTTGAAATAAAAAAAAAAATGTTTATATTAACATGTTCTGGAACAGACATCAGTGATCATTACTTTCCAGCCTTCTTTGCGTGCATATTGATAATTTCGGGGTGGCTTTTTAATTAACTAATACCCAATAGTTTTCACTTTTAATATACATTTTTCTCTGCAGTCCTTTGGTTATTTTGCGTAGCATATTCCCCCATAAAAGTACGTTCTATATTCCACTTTTTTTTTAGTATGCTGTGTTTAGTGCCTTTTTATGCTAGAGACAAAGTGTCTAAAAATGTGAGGTACCCATCACAAAATATCTATAACAGTAACGCTGAAAATTAAATGATGCACAAGAAACATCGTCCCTGTACATCGTACCGCTGTAGTGGCCAGACACACACAAAGTCATGTATGTACTAAAAGGTTTCAGTTCCTAGTTAAAAAAAGAACACACATATATATGGTTTGAATGTCTGAAAAGTAATAAATTTATATAACTGTTTTGTCAGAGAAATATATTTTAAGCTTCACTTACACAAAGAAATTGTGTTTTTTACGTACTTATTTATCATCATCATCATCGTTATCATCAGGTGCCTTGCAGACTGGTTTGGGCGATCATGCCTCTCCACAATCTGCGATCTCCTACAGCATGTATCAGGTCGTGTGCTGACACACCTCGATGCCATGCAACAAGATTGTCAAGAATCTTTTCTCGTTGTCTTCCTCTATCCCTCTTTCCACAGATCTTTCCAGTGGTCACAACATGTTCTATTTTTCCTCTTCTCATAACTTATTTATACATACCATATTACTTTTAATATAGTATTATAATACTACAGTGGAGCGTACTATGTGGGAACAACAGGTTACAAGTCAAGGGGTCGATCAAGAAAGAGATGGGTGAAGGGGATAGAAGAAATACTACAGAAACTCAATACAACATTAATACTAGAAAAAGACAGGAAAGTACATTTCACTCTTATTTTGTGACTAATTAGGACAGAAGAAATAGGACAACAGAAGATTATAGTTATTGCCATTCAACAAATAATAATAATAATAATTGTTAAAATTGACCGAAACAAGGATGAAGCCATAAACACCCCAACATTTGTGAGGGGATGAGTCGAGATCTCCAACTTCCCTTGTTTTCTTTCTGTCAGTGGCCTTGCATGTAATTCATGCGTGAATCTGAATAACACAACCGAAATTAGAGATCACAAAGAAGTGGTTACTTGTAGAACATTAAGAATGCCATTGGGCTGATAGGAAACATGTCCAAAGAATCAGGAGGCAAATGTTCAAAGATGGATGGTTGCTTGCCTTGGGACAAGGCAACAATCACATTTTGTCACGGTCTGAGAAAGAAGTCTGGAGAATGTTGTAACAGTTGAAGAAAAAAAAAAAAAAAAAATTAGGTGCAGCGGAAAAATATGTCGACAGAAAATATTATACTGTATGTTTTGGAAGTGTGGTTCAGAAATTGTGTGTGTGTGTGTGTGTGTGTGTGTATGGGTGGTGTGTGTGTATGTGTGTGTGAGTGCGTGCGTACGTGTGTGTGTATATATATATATGTGTGTGTGTGCTGTAGAGCCATTAAAGAATACAGACGACAGATGGTTCGTTGGAAGATTTGCGTGACGGACTGACTGACTGTCTGTCTACCCCACTAGAACATCACACAAGCGATAAACACCCGATGACACAAAGTGCCACCATGTGGATGAGGGTCACCGTGGAAAGGTCACAGAAACCGCGTTCAGACAATTGGCCATATTTATGGCCTGCCTATATTGCGGCCCATGGCAAAAGCCAGGGTGGGGCTTCAAATAACAACAAATTTCATCCTAAAAAGGATGTATGGATTTTATGCAATTTTGCGTGACTGCGTGGCGGGGTATGGTAGATGGTGATGATGGTAGTATGGATTATTATTGGCTCTCTTGGAAAAGATGATAATGATGGTGATCTGTAAAAACGCTCCAGCATTATTTATTTTAACTATGTGTTTTTACAAAAAGTGTGTCCGTCATTTTCGCTCTATAAGAATTTAGCTGCTGATTTTCTGTACACTGATGAGAATGGCGGATGATCGCGTTGTTGTTGTTGTTGTTGTTGTTGTTGTTGTTGTTCTACTTCTTCTTCTTCTTCTTCTTCTTCTTCTTCTTCTTCTTCTTCTTCTTCTTCTTCTTCTTCTTCTTCTTCTTCTTCTTATTATTATTATTATTATTATTATTATTATTATTATTCTTTTTAAATTATTTTTGTTCCCGTTTACTGGTTGAAACCTCATGCTGAATGTTTAGGTTGTTCGTCCACTTGAGGACTTTAGACTTGTTAGATGATTATAAAAAGAGTGGTGATTACGATGACGTCAAGATGATGATAATGATGATGATGACGATGATTATGAACTATGAAAACAAAGCAGTAATAATTAATCTGATTAGTTTTGCTATCTGAATTGTAAAAATCAATATTTCCGCTCTGATGTGTTTTAGATGATTTTCTATTATCACATACAGTAGTGCTTTGATTCCCGTTTTCCTCTGTCTTGTCTCCCTTCCACACGTAGTAAAATCCTGCAGAAAGTTCTGGTTCTTCTAGACTTTAGTCTTGTTCTAATACTTGACTTTTGGCGTGCACATCCATTTAACAGACCTGGCTTATTTGTGCACAGAAGCACTCCGATTTCAATGGAAAAGCACCTAATTAGTCGCGTTTTACAATATGCTTGGGGGGGGGGGGGCGTGGGGGGGGGGGGGCGTGGGGGACGAGGGGGGAGGGGGGGGGGGTAATCTCGTCTGCTATAGCAGCTGCTACGTACAGACTACAACAACTTGGGTCGTCCAAAAAAGTTTTAAAATCCTATACCGAGTGACTTGTTTCCACAATAAGAGTAGATCATACAATGATGTTTTTACCTGAGGTTCTGATAACCAAGTGGCTAAGCCAGTTCCCCTCGAGTTCTCCCCTACTAAGGGGAACAGGAATGAGCCTAAATGCCCACCCTCACTCCTAGAAAAGTTTAGAGGGCTACGGCTTCCGAGACCCGCCCAGCCCCGCTCCTTCCAACCATCTATAGAATTTCACCTCCTGAGTATTTGTTAACACGTCTGGTTTATTTCAAATGTATGGCTAATTTTTATTTGTTGTTCAGCCTATTATAATAATAATATGGAAAATAATAATAATAATAACAATAAATATTATTATTACTAAGCAATCAAACAAGGCCTAAGCCCCTTGATGATCCCGCACAGCCTCTAGAAAAATATTAGGTGGTTGAGTACCTTTTCTCCACCTCATGTTTTCTACGTAGCGGTGCGCCCACTGCTGCATGAAGAAGCGTTCTGTGTTTTTACTTTAACATAATTCCACGTACACATCTTCTTCATTTTCTAGTTCCCAGATAACCGGTGAAATTCTACAGTAGGGTCTGTGCCCAAGACAATGACAGACGACTAGTTGTCTGGTTCGCTGCCACATAAAATTCCACTTTGCCGAATCTCGAAAACAAAATGAAGTCTACTGACCCACAATAAAACATAAGTGACAACACACGAACAATGTTTCTTTAATGCAAGTAAGGTGTTCCTCTGCATTGATCGTTGAAGTATACATACACGCATAGGTTTCAACCATATTATCGCGCAGTCTATTTTTCTGCTGTTGTATTTGTAATTTATTAGCGTAATGAAACATGCAAAGGCAACACTCACAAAAATTCGTCCTTTCAATCTCTCTATAGGTCTCCTTTCCCTCTCTCATTCTCTCTCTCTCTCTCTCTCTCTCTCTCTCTCTCTCTCTCTCTCTCTCTCTCTATTTCTCTCTCTCACACACATTTCCTTCTGATTTGTCCACACAATCTCTCTTTTTATCATATGTCTGTTTCCAATGTCTTTTCTACCTCCTCCCAACTCGCCCTATCCCCCCCCCCCTCCCCACTTACTCCCCGTGCTCGTTTGAACAGATGCAACTAACCACACAGGAACAAAACATCTCTTGCTCACCGCCTGAAACAGAAATATCAGTGAGTTAACGATGCCAGCCAACCCAGCGAAACAGCTCCATAATAGAAACTAACGAACCTCAAGTTGTGGTCATTAGAATGACTCTGATCGGCTGGGACTGCTCGTCCGATGTGAGCCAGCAGGAGTGTTTTGGTTGTTAGTATCATTTGATATCATTGTCAAGTTTATTTCTATAAACATTAACTTTGATATCACAACGCAGACAACTTATCAGGTTGAAAACCTATCATTGCTTTCGTTATTGTGAATATTTTATGCGAACTCGGTTTTATGCACTAGGTGCCCATGTCGACCCTCCCCCCCCCCCCCCGTGTCCAAAGGATACCAGGTAATGTCGTGGGAAGTAAAGGCGGACAGAGTAATGTTGATCACATCATCCATCGAGTGCTGGTTGGTCTATAACTGTGTCTAGCACTAACTACACAGTGCGCATAAGACTTTAAAAAGGATGTTTGTGTGTGTGTGTGTGTGTGTGTGTGTGTGTGTGTGAGGGGGGGGGTGTGGATGGGAGCTGGTTCAGTTTTGAATATTGAATAATAACTGACATTACAGCATTCGAGACACTCCTATAAGAGCTCCGTTTTCAGCGCAAACGAAGAGTTCAAATTTAGATGGCATTTGTAACTAACTGTCTGACTGTGTATGCCTCTCGCCTTTCCCTTGAGTGTTAAGCGTCGGCCAGATCAACCTGGTGACTCCTCGCAGCGTCATGCTCCTCAGACCTAAATGATCGATTTGTGCCTCCGCACTGTCCACTTTGCCCGCTGGTTGTGGTTGGGAGCGGGTTGTGAACAGTTTGATTAGGGCAGCGTTTCTCAAACGTGTTTCGTGGTGGCACCCATGTCAGACACACACACAATTTCGCGGCACACTTGCCCTTCGAGCAGTTTGAATACTTAGGGAAAGAAGAAACAAAATAGTGCAATTTTAATGTTTAGTTGTTTTCAATGCGATGAATGAAACTGTTTAGAAGAATTTTTAATTAATTTAATTATATATGTTTATGGGAAGTTTAGTTAATTATAGCCTCCAATCATTTGAAGGTCGCTTCCGTATCTGTTTTTAATGTAAGCGTACGTCGAGAAGGCACTGCAGCATTGTTTTCTGAATACACCTGCATCCAAACTCTTCTTGGCTTCCTTCATTATATTTCTGTTTTAAACTGCTGTCTTCGGTGATCTCAGGCAGATTTCGACATATTCTTGATTATTATCGCGGCAAGCGGCGTCCGTGGCTAAGGCGTTGCGAGTCCGACTCGTGAGCCAGCATACCGCGATCGAAACCCACTGCAGGCTGCGTGGATTGTTGTCGTGGTATAGGACGTCGCAGGTCGACCCAGCCTAAAATGGGTACCAGGATTGGCTGTCCTGGGAAAGTAAAGACAGCCGGCGTAATGCTGACCACATTACCCACAGAGTGCTGATGGTCTGTAAAAATATGGGACGCTCTGCCCATATGCCCGATACGCCTAAAGGCGTAAAAAGGGATCTTTACTTTACTTTTACCCCTGGCATACGCTAGCGGCACTGTATTAAAGTATCTTAGAAACTGTGACGTAAGTTACTGTCCAGTGTGGGTGCAGCGATAAATACTCTTAAGATCCCAAGTTTAGTTGTATGATTTTGTCATTTACAACCCATTCTTCATTGCCTTCCCACAATGTTTACTGTTTATTCTTTCTCCAGCATCTCTTCTCCCTCCCTAAAAGACATAAACAGTTCTCTTAGTCCCTTGGCAGTGGATGTATTCAAACCGTTCATTTTCTGAGAGCCCTTATTCGCCTCTGTCTCGGATCTCCTTGATTGTCATTGATTCCAGTTGTGGCCCTTGATAGACACAGGGCAAAACCTATTTGACATTTGGGAAACAGAAACCGTGGTAGCACGGTGACTAGATGCTTGCCTGTAGGTTTAAATGTCTTGGGTTCGAATCTCAATAAATAGACATTTTAACGACTAAACTTGGCTTTCAGATCGATCCAGCTAAACATGTTTACCAGGAAATGTCACGGGAAATCAAAGCGCCAGCATGTGTTGATGGCGACTTCACACATCTAGGGCTCAGTGGTGTTTACAAATGGCTCTTATTCCCTTTCTGGGAATGCAGCCTCAAAGTCTGATTCTCAATGACTCAAAGAACAGCTAGTTGTAACCTCAGGTGCACTGTTCTCCTTGGGTGGGTTTTTTTCGCAGTCGGAGGCAAAGAACCAGCAATCTGCACATACATAAGTCAGATTTGTAAAACGGATGTAGACGCTAGACTCAGGTTCTGGAACAAGATTAAAGTCCAGAGGTGGACGAACATCCAAAACTTTCCGCTGGAGTTTTCAGCCCGTGAACGCGAAAAAAGAAGAAGAAGAAGAAGAAGAAGAAGAAGAAGAAGAAGAAGAAGAAGAAGAAGAAGAAGAAGAAGAAGAAGAGGAAGAAGAAGAAGAAGAAGAAGAAGAAGAAGAAGAAGAAGAAGAAGAAGAAGACGAAGAAGAAAAAGAAGAAGAAGAAGAAAAAGAAGAAGAAGAAGAAGAAGAAGAAGAAGAAGAAGAAGAAGAAGAAGAAGAAGAAGAAGAAGAAGAAGAAGAAGAAGAAGAAGAAGAAGAAGAAACAACAGGTGCTATGATCGGCCGTTTACAAATGTTATAGCGGGACATACTACGAAAAGGAAAAGTAACTTGCTGTCCTATATGGCAATAGGATTGATATATTACTTAAAAAAAAAAAAGATAGGTGTAGCACCACATACTAGCGGATTCAAAGTTGGTGGTTTCAAACCCGAACGGAGCCAAACCTCGTGTTCTAGTTGTTAAAGAAGGATCTTGGCATACAGATCAACCCAATATTAAACGGGTACTATGTAAATTTCTGGGAAGTAATGGCGGCTGGCGCGATGTTGACCTCGTCACGAGCCGAGTACGGATTGGTTGATACAATACCGGTATAGTCCTATATGTCAAAAACACCTAAAGACGTAGAAAAGGGTCATTTTCCTTACGATGTACTTCATGCGCCAATCACACGAGACGGTTCTTCATTCACTCACTCGGGGTCTCCGAGGCGGAGTGGTCAAGCTGCTTGCCTCACGCTCGTTCAGTTCACGAATACAATTTTTGAAGGATGTCTATGGGGGATCGTCACTGGAACTCCAGAGTTCGTGCTTTGTGCGATACTCTTGGCAAACTGTTAGCCGTGCTACGTAGGGAGACCTAGCCATATGGGATAAAAATTGGTGAATGAAGTAGAGTCTCTGAACTTTAACTGTAACCCTTTACTCACTCACATTCCGGATACATTTCTGTAGCAATGGGTAAACGCCTATAGCGTTGTTTGTTTGCGTTCACTGCTGCAAACTCTAGGAAAAGTTTATGGATGTTGGTTCTGTTCTAGCACTTGAGTTTTGCGTGTGCATCCATCTTGTATGTCAACTGATGCCGTTATTATGACATTCAAACATAAGTATAAGCGCCAAGAAATTCATTATAAACAGCAAATTCAAACACTACTGTACTACCAGTGCCAGGCTTAGACATTATCAAAGGCCTGTGAATTGGGATATCTAAGGAAAGACGCCAACCTAACCATCCGAGGCAAAGCAAAGTGAGAAATGATAGTCAGACAGACTGGGAAAAACGTCATGCACCAAATTCATTGAAGAATAGAAGATCGCATGGTTTAGTCATCTCATTAGAATGCAGTCATAGTAGCTTTCAACACACGAAGTGATATGACGTGTGATATGACGTGTGATATGACGTGTGTTATGACGTGAAAGGAAGAGGTAGCCTATAAGAATATGGACTGATGACAGTAAAGTGCTTCTTAATCGACACGGCATTTGCCACTCATCAAACGATGGATCGCAAACTGGTCCACCACCTGCTGCTAAACGGCAGAAGTGAAGATCGTTAAATGACAGTGAAAAGCACTGAGTTCAACTTCATATAATTCGCCTCAATCAATTAACATAGCGAGTAAATCGTATTTAGATTTTTGACAATGATCATACATACTTTTTTCATCGCCGATTTAAAAAGATAATACAGTTGATCTCTCACGTATCACTGTGATATTTCCTATCCATGCACATAATTGAATTATCATGGGGTTTATTACATCGAGGGAGCGAAATGATAATACAATTTATTCTGACATATGCCGGTAATTCTGCAAACCACGATCGCATTTTAGCCACACATTTACAAGAAATCTGGCTTTTGGAGACATCACATAATAAAGTATTTGTTAATTTCGTTATAAATGTCAGCTCAGATATACATTTTAGCCATATATATATATATATACACACACACACACACACACACACACACACACACACACACACACAATAAAAATATCTGATTTACGGAGTCATCATAAATATAATTGTATTTTAGGTAGAGAACCAAACTCTACGCAACTAAAACGACGGTGAAATTAGTAGGAGGATAAAAAATTGTTGATATAGACAAGCTTATTTCAGGAGAACCGCCCGTCTCTCTAGCGTAGTTGGCTAAACCGAATTGCGCGGTGAGCGGGTGACGAACTCCTTGTGGTCCGGATCACTCCCGGGGGTGGGCATAAAAGCCACATTTCTTCCAGATTTACGGTATTTACAATGGAATCAAGGCCGAAAGGTTGGGATATCCATAATAACGAGCCTAAGGGTTAACAACTCATGGCTTCTGGATACTAAAACAAACAAACATTTCAGAGAACCAAAGATGAAGAAACTGCCCATAATTTTTTTTTTTTTTTTTTTTTTTTTACAAATAAACGCTATGTATAAACAAAATGGCTAAAGTAAATGTGCATATATTATGGGGGGGGGGGGGGGGGCAGGCTGTCCTCCTAAGTTGACTGAGGCCCTAGATTTTGACGCCCACGTTAGTCAAGCAAGTAACGACGTATTTTAGAAAATCTTCTGGAAGTTGTTTCTTTCAACCTGCTTCCGAAATAATTTTTTTTTGTCGGCCATACTGAAAATGATGACTGAGTCAAACTTTTATAGACTAATAAGCATTCATTAGGTTATACTGGCAACATCACGACGGCCGCCGTTGCCTCCCCGGACATTTCTTGATACTAATTTAGGCAGAATCGAAATGAAATCAAAGGTGAATTATGAAGAAAAAGGAGAAGGGGTGGATGGTGGGGGGGGGGGGGGGGGGGGGGGGGGGAGAACACCGGTGCTGATTAAAACCCACGACTTCCCTGATCGACAGGCAGGTGTGCGTCTAGTGACTGGGCTACCTCGGCTCTACAGTTGAATCAGTAACCTTTAACTGTTGTATGCTGACAACAAGCTTTACATAGTCAGTTTCAAAAGTCGTGCCTAGATTTAAAAATCTATAACTTAGTAACCGTTCAGTGTATATTGTTGAAATTAGGCATGCAGCCTGATACTATCTAATTTCTGTTTATCTTATTTGCGTTTAAAAAAAATTAGACACCAGATCGGAGCATTCAGTTAGTATGTTTACACTAAAAGAGTAACATGAACTTTTTCAAACATTAGATTGCACACCTTTTAGAGGTAATCCGTACACACACATAAGGGAGGGGTGAGGGGGGGGGCGTTTTACTCTTAGTGGACAATCTCCTTCCCTAAGCTCCTGTGAGTCAGTTAGACACAATATTTCATTGTATCTAGGATAGGCTATTAAAATGCGGTTTAAAGTAAACTATTTGTGGCAGTTATCGTATATTATATTTTGTATGGACACATTAGTCAGACAAAGATAAAGAGATTCGCCGCAGCAGCACGTGTTCAACTGCAAATAATAAATTCATTAGGACAGGGGAAATTTAAGATCACAGGCACACACACACACACACACACACACACACACACACACACACACACACTCGATCTGATCCGTACAGGAGTTTTAAAGAAATTTTTGCAATTGTAAATAATAAAACAAAGAGGACATGGGCAATTTAAGACCACAGCGCCCCCCCCCCCCCCCCCCCCAATCGTTCTGATCCGTACAAAAGTTTTAAACATTTTTGTGCAATTGTAAATAATAAAATCACGATGACATAGGAAATTTAAGATCACAAGCCCAAAAAAAAAAAAAAAAAAAAATTCCTTTTGATCCCTACTGGAGTTTTCGAGTGTTAAAGTTTGTGTGCACGACTTCTGTAACTGATTATAGTCGCAGCTCCCATTTTATCATTCGTATCAATGTCCTTGTAAAGCCGACCAATTCTCCTTTTCGTGTTTGTTGATTTACTCTTTTATGTGAACACCTTTTTAGGAAAGATCGTATAGTTATTGTCACAGTTGATAGTGGATTTACAGCCCAGGACATGCAAATTTTGCTAGGCTTTGTGGGAGGCGCGAGGCGTTGATGCTGAAGACACGTACAGAGGACGCAGTAAACATGTATACCGGCAGAGTAATGGCAATAATAAATCAGCCACCCCCTCAACAACTGCAGAGACATTGATCTTACAAGAGATCTTGTGTCCGCTGAAATGTGCTGTTAGTTAGTATTGGTGGTCGTGGTCGGGGTGGGGAAATGCTCTGCTAGACAGTATCATCATAATTATGTGTATTGCTGACTTGAGGGGACGAGCAAGCTTTTCCTTATCTTGAGATTTCCAACAGCATGTTGTTCTTCCACCTAGTGACAAAATTGCTATCAGAAATCTGCTCTCGTCGTCTTTCCCTGTCTCTCTTTTCATAAATGTTTCCTAGGCTTCAATTATATTTGTGTTAGAGGGATGGACGAGAAAGCACAGATACGTGCATACAGTGTCATTTATTGGGCTTCATGTCTCACTGCAGCAAACACTGTCAATACTGTTATGTCAGTTTCTACATCCTTCATATTTCCGGGCTAGAAACAGGATTATCGCCTGCTGTATACAGCCTTTTGTAAAATATGACTGTGAGTCCTGAACAATATTACATGAGCCAAACAGTTTCTTCAGGGCCTCAGAAATGTGGTTCTACAGAAGAATTCGTAGAATTCCTTGGAGATCCAATAAGAGCAACCTAGATCTGTGGAAAGAGGTGATGGTGATTACCTTTGGTCATATTATGAGAAGGAAATTGGAACATGTTGTGACTACTGGAAAAGATCTGTGGAAAAGGAAACATCAGAAGACAACGATCAAAGGTTCTTGACAGCCTTTTGTCATGGCATGGAGGGGTGTCAGCACACGAACTGATGCATGCTGTTGATGATGGCAGATTGTGGAGAGGCATGAACGCCAACACCAGTCAGCAAGGCACTTGATGATGATGACTATCTCCTGCAATCGCGCCTATGCATTGGTCATGCTAAACTAACCGTCTCTGGCATTCCGATCGCGCTTTATGACATTCCGTGATACTGGACTGAAACAAGTTCGAACTCCTTACGCCTATATAAACACTCATATACTTATCCCACAATTCAGTCCCTGCCCGGTGCGGACTTCAAGTTGCTTCATAACCGTGGGGGAGGGCGGGGGCGGCAATATAACCTTACGGTTGAACCGGATTTACCACGATTTGTACATTTAGAATTCTCATCCGTGACATGTCAGTCCTGCGGACTTCAATCCTGGAGGTAATAAACTATAAACTTATCCCAATTACTGCGTGTTAACCTTATGGTTGAATCGGGTTTACCAGAATTTGTACATGTAAGATTCTCATCCGTGACATGTCAGTCCCGCTGACTAAAATCCAAGAGGGGATAAACTATAAACTTATCCCGTTTACTGCATGTTAAAACAGCTCAGACTTGAATGCCCCGTTAACTACACTTTAATACTTGGGTGATATAAACATTCCGAATCTCAAATACTCCATCAACCAGCAGAAGTGAAACGTCCCTAGCACCCGCTTCATTAATATCTCGTTTACAACAAGCTGGTCTGTGATTGCTACATCAACCGATACATGGCCGACTTAATGATCTGAATCTAAACTTGCCGTTTGAGTTTAGCAAAAAACATCTTTGTTGTTTTCCACTTTTAGCATGTCAGTATTAATATGTTGTTTGTTTTATTACTGGATATTTACTTTTAAATGAGGTGGTTTTAAATACAACACATAAAAATCGGATAGAAATTACACTGTACTGCAGTGGATTTCAGGTCACTGTGGCTTGGAAGGCAATGAAATAGCGGACAGATTGGCCAGAAGCGGCAGTGAGAGAACATAGGCGCGAAATGGATGATGGGGACAACATCAGACAGACTATCTTTAATTTTCATGACTTTAACTGGTACCTATTTAAGACTACGTTGACTAAGGAGATAAATCAGTTTAAAAAAAATTCTTGCTTCTTTCGGATTTGAACCCACGACCTTCGAATCAGCAGGCGAGCCTCTAGCCGTAACGTTTTTGGTCTTTCAGAATTGAACAATTCGGCATTGGGAGAAAAAGAGTTATAGTAACAGTCGAGACAGAATGTGTTAACATTACAGAACAGTGGCACGAACAGAGTTGGGAAATGTGTGTTTAATAAGAGGGAAATCGGTACGTGGGAGGGGGGGGGGTGTTTAGGCATACCGAGGGCACTCACCCCCTCTCCTAACATGTAACTCTATATATGTGTGTGTGTGTGTGTGTGTGTGGGTGTGTTGTATAGTGCATACCAGATCCCTCCTCAACAGCCCTCACTAGGTACTAGAGTACCGGTCAAGGCCACTAGTTTTGCTTCAATTAACATTTCTTAGCCAAAATAATTTGCACAAAGAAACCAGACCACAATTATAACTGATACTGTTCGTAGTTGGCTGAACCTGGTCGATTTTTTTGTTTTGTTTTTCATAAACGGGTGGATGGACGTATTGTGAGTTCGCTGGAAGTGAAAGCGGTAATACATCTAAAGCATTTGAAGACAGTAATCATTAACCTACAGGTCCAACTGCTGACTAACTGACTGACTTTTTACCCCACCAGGATATCATACAAGCTACAAACACCCGGTGACACAAAGTGCCACCATGAGGACGAGGATCACCCGTGGAGAGGTCCCAGAAACTCCTTTCAGCCTTTAGGCCATATCTATGACTAGGCCATATCTATGCCCCGGGCTATATTCATTGCTCCCGGCAAAAGCCAGGGTGAGGCTTCAAATAAAGAAAAATTGCATCCCACATGGGGATGACTGATATACAATTTGGCCCAACTGCTTGCTTGCTTGCTTGCTGTACCCCCACCAAGATATCACACAAACGATAAACACCCGCTGACACAAAGTGCCACTTTGCGGAAGAGGATCACCCGTAGAGAAACCCGTTTCAGCCGTTAGGCCAAATTTATGACCCGGCTATATTCAGGGCCCCCGGGAAAGCCAGGGTGGGGCTTCAAATAACGAAAAATTGCCTCCCCGAAGGAGATGACCGGGATAAGCCCAACTGCTTGATGTATCTTCTTCTGTAATCTAACCACCTCTAGTACTGATGTATTCACAACCATTGACTTCTGGCTATAAAACAGCCATCAGTTCCGATACTTGACAGCGCTAGTTAGTTACAGCTTTGTAATCCCTGTAAGAATGATTGCACTATCGACAACAGCAATCTTGATGGAGCAGGATTTTAACCACCAAGCTTTTATTGAGGAGTAATAAAACACGTAAGTAAGGGAAATAACCGCGTTTGGCCGAATTTTGGGAATGATAGAGCTGATATACGATGTGTGTGTGTGTGGGTGTAGAGAGAGAGAGAGAGAGAGAGAGAGAGAGAGAGAGAGAGAGAGAGAGAGAGAGAGAGAGAGAGATTTTAAAAAAAAGGGGTCGAGAACGATGCAATTTTTCGTTATTTGAAGCCCCACCCTGGCTATTGCCAGGGGCTGCAATATAGTCTGGACATAAATAAGGTCTAATGGCTAAACGCGGTTTCTGGGACATCTCCACGGATGATTTTCATCCGCGTGGTGGCACCTTGTGTCATCGGGTGTTTGTCGCTTGTGTGATGTCCTGGTGGGGTAGAAAGTCAGTCAGTCAGTCAGTCCTTTTCCACGCCCTTATGTGCATTGGGCATATGGGGCTAGACCTATATTTTATAGACGATTTACAAACGGGGCGTCTTAAAATGTTCAGAAAAGTTTCAAGTTTTTGAATCAACTGAGTACACTTTGATATGGGTGCTCTTTGTTGTTCTGGTGATATCTAGATGGTGTCCTATCTCCTGCTACGTCTTCTGAATCGTGTCCAGAGTTAAGAGTTGCTATTGCTACAGTGGCCCTCTCTTTAGTATGCTGGATGTTCCTTATCTTCTCAGCACTGTTTTTAAGCCTCATGGTCACATAAAGTCACACAGTTTAAAATTTGTGTGAGCAATTTAAGACTTCACACGTGCGTATCCATTACATACCTTTTTCAAAATCTTCTTTTTTTCTAATTTTGGAATACCTCGCGGCGTCAGTGCAGGAAGAGATCTCATGAACGGACCGTTCAAGACGCTTCCTATAAAGTACTTTTCAGTAACTCTGACATTTCTGCGGCCCATTTCTGCGTGGTCGACCTCTGGATCTGTTACCGCTGTATCTGTATAATATTGCTCTCTGGTCAAACAATTTGATTCTTTGTCTACCTATAAAGTTCAGTATTGTTTCTATGCCGTCTTTCCTCCCGACATCATAGTGCCTAAGTCGATATTTCATCGGTATTAACAGCTTACAATTCCGGTAATCATTCTAGGCCCTGTACGAGTGTAAGTGTTGTATGTGCGTGTTTGTGTGAGTGTGTGTATTCTGTGTGATCTATGCGGTGACAATGTAATGCTTATTAAAAGGATAGCTAGAATTGTCACATATATAAGTACGTATGATTCTGCTTAGGGGCATCGTTAGCGATGTCGATAAGAGGCTTGCTATCAAATCACTGCAGCCACGGTCGGTGTTCGAAACCGGGCGCTTTTCCGGGGTTCACCCAGCCTCTAGAAAATGGGTACCAGACTTGACCCTCCGGGGTAAATGGAGGAACGTTGCCGTAGCTACAGAGTTACGTGCGAACGGCGACATAGGCGGACTGTTTCTTATCAGCTGTCCGTACTGGTGGTAGAGCACTTATGGTTTATAGCCATGTTAAATGACCCTTGTTCAAATCTCCCGACTTTACTTTTTAAAACATATAATGCTTTGGCAGGGCAGATGTGGTCGAGGCCCTTTGGGAACAAGCAACGGAATCAGTAGAGAAGGAAGAGTATTATGGCCTGGAGAGAATGAGGCACCTGGGTGTAACCAGATGGTCTGACCGGCTTACTAAACTCATAGGAAAGGCAAGACGGACTTTTAACCAGATTGTGACCGGTACCATCAGTATTGGAATTCTGCGCTGGCCGCTGAAGATGAGGACGGAGCATGCATGGTAAAGCCCCGAGTGCTGTGATGTCAATACTTGACCCAGCAACTCAACGCTTTGGTGTCGATTTACATAGCACTTTTTTGCCTTAAGACATTTGTTGTGGCAGACGGAGCATCAGCTGGTAGGGCCAGCATGTTATGATGTCAGTTCCTAATTCAACTACGGTGATTTCCGGAAAAAGATGAATATGAAAAAAAAAACCTAACTAAAAAATAAGCCAAGAAGGATTTCATTCTTTCTTTAGGATGCTTCAGAAATAAGCCCTACCACAAATATTAGCCCTAGTTAAGGTCATCAGTTAGATGGACAGTTAGATGGACTATTAATTGGACAGTTAGATGGAAAGTTAGATGGGCAGTTAGATTGATAGTTAGATAGACAGCTAGATGGACAGTTAGATAGACAGATAGACAGTGAGATGGTCAGTTAGATAGACAGTTAGATGAACAGTTAGACAGTCAATCAGACAGACAGTTAATCAGACAGTTAGATAGACAGTAAGACAGACACTTAGATGGACGAATTTAGATTGTCCGCAGAAACACTCGATGCGCCTACAGTGAGTCAGTGGTAACTCGACAAACGAACTTAGTTCGTTCTCGACTGCGGTTGGTATCTCGAAAAGTTCTTATCTCGAAACCCATTTTTTTTTCTAAAAATATATCTTAGAGAAATCATGATGTCCATTTTCAAATTTAAGAACAAAATGAAAATAAATATAATCAAACAAAAAGAAAAAAGAACTACCCTCACATAAATTTAAAAAAAAAAAAAAAGAAAAAAAAGAAAAGCAATTGATCAAGAGTGAGAAAGATCACGTTTTAAACAATAAAAGTGCATTTTAAATACCATTACAAATATTTATTTACACAATTTTTGGTTTTACGTGATACTTATGTACGTAAATCGATAGCCTCCTTCTTTTAATTGTTCGTTTTCTTAACAATCCAGTGATCAGTTGTTATCAGTGGCTTCCCTCTGTTTCGTTAGCGACCAATGTTTGCAATACCTCTCTAACGTTTTATGCGTCTGTGCTTTCCTTAAGACCTTTCTAAAATTATTAGCGACATTGTCAGTAAAGACAAGGGTGGCTGTGGAAACAACAGATTTGAAAGCCGCTTCTTCACTAACTGTAGCTGTATTAGACGTGGACAAGTTATACTGCTAGCGGAAATCACTTTCCTTAAACTCCTTCCGTACATCTTCCCACAATCTCTTTCGTGATTTCTATTGTGATTTTCTTCTCTCTTAGTTTTCTCTGTTGGAAATGATACTCGTAACACCTCCTGCAAGTTACTAAACTAATTGCATTGTTTGATTACACGAATATCGACACACACATACACACACGCGCACAAACACACACACACACACACACACACACACACACATATATATATATATATATATATATATATATATATATATATATATATATATGCGAAAAGCAAATAGGTATGTCCAACTTGCATCGCACAAACCATTCGTTGCACCGTATACCAGATAAATGGGACGTAGTAACAACAAACACGTGCATATGCGGAGTGTATTCAGGTTCTTATCTCGAATCTAGGATCGTATGTAGAAGTTCAAATAGTATATGAGAAAAAGTTATCTCGAACAGTTCGTAGGTCGAGCGGTTCGTAAATCCATGCACCACTGTATTGAATTGTAAAACGTGAATGTTTGAACAAATATAACTAAATAATATTACTGAGACTACTGATTTAAATAAACAATGTAATAAATATAATTAGGTATTACTAAATATATAGACAGACTCTTTTGGACTTAAGGTAAATGGTTATACATAAGTACAGAAAAATTTGGTATCAGCTGCACAGTAGGCCGTTTTTGTTGGTAGTATGTATCCCTTCTGTAGATGTTTCTACTTGAATACCTTTTAATTTCTGTAGGTTTAACAAAAATATGCATATATATATATATATATATATATATATATATATATATATATATATATATATATATATATATATATATATATGTCTGTGTGTGTGTGTGTATTTAAAAAAATATTGTTTTCAAATAATAATAAAAGGACACCTTGTAAATAAGGTTTAAGACGTCGTTGGGGGCAAACATCAATATAAGACCCAGTCTTTTTTTTCCCCAGGTACCTCTCCAGCGGTAAGTTAATAACCAAACGTAGTCCAATGTCTCTACGTGCTCACCGTTAGTATTCCTCTTCTTATAGTTCATGCCGTGTGGCGTTGGTAGTCATGTCCATCCACAACCTTCTGTCCTCTGTACTTCAAGTCAGTTCTGACACGGATGGTCTTCTATGCCATGATGCCAAACTGTCCAGCATCTTCTCTCTCGGTCTTCCTCTGCCTCTGTTGGCTTCAAGCTTTGCCACAGTCATGATGTTCTCTGGTTTTCTCATTTTCACATCATGACTTAAGAACGTAGATTGTCCCCTTCTGATGTGGGCCGTACGTTTTAAGCACTCGTAATCTCACTCCTGACTTACCCCAATCTTCCCCCCCCCCCCCCTTGCTTCATACGGAGAGAGAAGAAATCAGATGTACAGTCAGGTCCTATATAATGTTTTCCAACTACTTCTGACATAGAATCTTGATTCCGGAAACTTCGTTATCATGTGTCTAGTTACATTAACTCCAAGCCTGAGTGTAATTTGTGGTTAGTGTGCGAGCTATATTCTATTGGCGTTTCCTCGATCAGGGCTGGGAGCGAGGGAAACTAAACTGAACCGGCTGAGACCTAAAGCTTTTCCCTGTTAAATTACTGCGACAGGAGAAGTACATGTAGGGTAGTTGTCTTTAACTTTGGGCACAAGGAAGTTTCAATTGGGTGTCAAGCAATTCTGAAA
Organism: Candidula unifasciata; assembly: GCA_905116865.2. Classification (NCBI taxonomy): domain Eukaryota; kingdom Metazoa; phylum Mollusca; class Gastropoda; order Stylommatophora; family Geomitridae; genus Candidula; species Candidula unifasciata. Next base: position 29,903 of record CAJHNH020001182.1, read on the forward strand.
CTGGGTTTATTTGTACTTGTAATAATCTGATATACAGATACTAACGTATTTTTCAGTTTTATTATAAACTAAAATCAAACAATCGCCAAAACAGTACAGAGTTTGAAGAAGAGATTGATCTCTATTGTGCCTTGTTCAACATGAGACTGACATGAAAATAGAACAGTGTCAACCGTCACAGTGATATTTGAATTCTGAAATACCAGATGTCGGTGACTGGTGATCGTTTCCTATTTATTATTCGACACTTTGATTTATGTGGCTGTTTTTCTCCAAGTTTTTGTTAACTTTACTTTGAATATATTTATTTTTTTGTCATCTTTGTAATCACTCAATTTTTTAAGTGGCGGGTGTTGGGTAAGGGAGGGGGGAGGGAAGAGAAAAAAAAAAAGGGGGGGGGGGGGTTGGGTTAACTATATATTCAAGGAAGCGCCACCTGAAAAACATTGAAAGGCACAGATGTTGGAGCAATTTCTAAGCAGAGTAGTGTACAGGATTAGTCAAGGAGGATAGGAGAGTGACTACAGCGCTTTCTTGACGGCCCACTGGTTGTGTGTTCGAATCACCACCAAGGGGGTTTTTATGACTGATATTTTCTTTTACTTTTACTAAATAACACATTAGAGGCACCAACACAAAGGGAACACTAAGAGAGACTCAGTCTCCTTGTACATTTTCTAGAGCAGTGGTTCTCAACTGTCCTTATGTCGCGACCCTTTAATACACTTCCTCATGTTTTTTGGCGACCCCCAAACTTACAATTATTTTCGTTGCTACTTCAGAACTTTTATGAATGTCTTTTCCCCGGTGGTCTAAGGCGACCCTGTGAATGGGTCGTTCGACCTAACAAAAATGTCGTGACCTACAGGTTGATAACCACTGGTCTAGAAAGGGCCTAGTGGAACTGAAACCTTGTTCAAATGCTGAATAATAAAAATAAATAATAATAATAATAATAATAATAATAATAATAACAACAACAACAATAAAAAATAGTAATATGATATTAAATAGTACTTATGTGCTGAATGGCTAACAAATAAAATATATTTGAAGTATACTGTTTTTATAAAGACGGGGAGCCGCCGTGGTGCAGCGGCTAGACGTTCACCTGTAGATTCGAAGGTTGTGGGTTCAGCTTTTGACAGAGCCGGACTTTCCTTCTTCAAAAATTACCTTGGCTCCCAGGTCAACCCACTTTCAAATGGGGTAGTAGATAAGGTCCTATGAAGTAAAGGTAAAAGCGACCGGTGGGATGCTCCTCACATGACTCCCTGAGAGCTGATTGGTCTAGCTCTACATGCTCACTAGGCCTGAAAGGCGTGCGAGGGGTCTTTTACTTTTATGCGAGTGTGGGGGGGGGGGGTGGGAGGGACATATTAACCTCCCTTACAAATTTAAGAGGAGGATGCTCAAGGTACATAGACCCCAGATTCCAACGCCCACTGATAGTGGTTTTTAAAAAGTTCTATAAAGATCATCAATCAGCAGTCACAACATCGCTCTTCTTACGTCACGCTTGAAAGTCTTTCTATCTCTAGTCGATTCTCCAGCCCTAAGTTGTTTCAATGCCAGTGCATTTTCAGTGTCTTGTAGCCATCCTTGGCCTCTGCACGGGAAGTGTGTTTTCTTTATGCCACCATGACGTTTTACATGGCTGAAATACCCCAGCTTTCGAGACTGGTTTAATGAATAAGACAGCGATCCGATGTTCCTGTACTGTTATGAGATTGTATTTTTGTGACGTATGGAAATGTATATAGATTAACGCGTGCAATGTAAGAGAACATACGAAGCCAAAATCGTTATGCAGTTGACAGAAGTCAGATAATTTGCAAACTATAAATGCTAACCAGCTGTGACAAAAACAACCTAATCGATGAAGTCACACGTTAGCAGTGTCTAGAAATACTCGCGACGAGGAAATAGCAGACACTTAAAAAAAAGAGTTCAGCAGATAGTTTGAACTGTAAATATGTGACATTACTTTAGATGTTTTTGCTTAAAAGTGACATGTCTATAATCAATGTGAATTGTGGAATGAAAATACCACAACATAATTTTATGGAAGTTGTAATTATCCATAGGACTAACCCTACTGTCTTTGCGTGTTTTGCCACTTACCTACTCCCGGATATGAGAATCTTGTATCTGTGATTACAGAGCTTAACGCGCTAACCATAAATGTTTTTGCTTTGTAAAAATAGCCTATACAGTTGAAGTTTATTTTAAAACCGATTACATAACTCTGGAATGTTCCACCAGTCTAGGAGAATAATGGTCGTTTGAAGTCACAAGTGTTCAGTGTATAGATAAATATGACGAGATTTTAGTTGTACAATTTACGACATGTGGCGCTACGTCTATCTATGTTAACGTGTGTGTGTGGTGGGTGGAGGAGAGTGGTGGGGTGTTAAAGTCCTGACAGAGCCAGACAATTTTTTTTTAGTGATCTTGTCTCCTAGGTCGACCCAGCCTCAAATGGGTACCAGGAATTAGAGCGATTCCTGGGAAGTAAAGGCGACTGGTGTGATATTGACCTCATCACCCACCGAGTGCCGAGTGGTCCATAAAATATAGGTCTAACATCTAACCCTATGTGTCCTATTTGCTAGAAGACGGGAAAAAGAGTCCATTAATTACTTCATATTAACAGTTCATACACACTGTGGGAGTATCACACGTTGTATATATATATATATATATATATATATATATATATATATATATATATATATATATATTATATATATATACACACACACACACATATATATATATACCTTTAATATATATATATATATATATTAAAACAGGAAAAGAAAATAACAGAAACTTTACGAGCAAGAACTTCATCTGAAAGATATAAATAAATATAAATCTTAACATAGAAATGGATAGAGATGTGGTCTACAGATGGATCGAGAGATGGATATACAGATTAATAAAGAGATGGCTACAAAGATTATTATAAAGACGGAGCGATAATAATATAAATATGGATATAGATATTAATAGAGAGATAGAGAGATGGACAAAGAGCTAGATTCAAAGATAAATAGAATGATGTATAGAAAGATTGATAGTGATAGGGAGGTGGGTAGAGATGTGGATAGAAAGAATAATAGGGAGATGGATAGAGAGATATGTGGAGAGACGGATAGAGAGACGGACAGAGAGACGGATAAATAGACATATTAAAAGAATAATAGCGTGACGCGTGACTTTCAGTTGATGTAAAGCGCACTGTGTCTTCTAATCTCTGCTTCTACACTTTTCTTGGCGTGTCATTCGATAAATGTGAACGTATATCCCAAAATATTTCAATGATTTTAATGAATATCCACCAAGTGACTTTATGTTTATTATATAACTACCGATTGGAACGACAGCTGACGGCATAAGTGGGAATCAGTTATGATTATGATGGATAGAACCTCTTGTTGCTCAAGTCGTGTATCAATTGGATAGACCCGCTATTGCTAACATCGTGTAGCACTTGGATAGACCTGTTGGATGCTCAAGTTGTGTATCAATTGGATAGACCTGCTAGATACTCAAGTCGTGTATCCTTGGATAGACCTGCTAGATACTCAAGTCGTGTATCCTTGGATAGACCTGCTAGATACTCAAGTCGTGTATCCTTGGATAGACCTGCTAGATGCTCAAGTGGTGTATCCTTGGATAGACCTGCTAGATACTCAAGTCGTGTAGCACTTGGATAGACCTGCTAGATGCTCAAGTGGTGTATCCTTGGATAGACCTGCTAGATACTCAAGTCGTGTAGCACTTGGATAGACCTGCTAGATACTCAAGTCGTGTATCCTTGGATAGACCTGCTAGATACTCAAGTCGTGTATCCTTGGATAGACCTGCTAGATGCTCAAGTGGTGTATCCTTGGATAGACCTGCTAGATGCGCAAGGCAACTAGTCGACATTAGCAACGGTAAACACTTCGAGGACCACCAATCAACGTTGAGTCTGACTGGGGGACCGGATATCCTGCCAGACCATTCTGGCGAATGTCTGCAACAAACAAGAGCTGCTAAATAAGTTAATGTGTTTTAGTATTCCTCCTGAATGGAAATAAATAGTGAGACTTGTGTGGGACGGGAAGGGGGGGGGGGGGGGGGGTTGGTGGGTGGGGGATGTTTCGGTCATAGAAAGAATAGCGACCAGCATTTTTAATGACATTTCATTAGAAGAATGAAGCTAGGTTAGCTGAAGGAAGTCAAGTCACTGTCGTGAACTTAAAACAAAAATCCCCTGTTTCTCTGAATACATGCGTATATTCTAACAAGGGGGAGCCGATGTAGTTTAGAAGATAGACGCTCGGCTACGGATCTGAAGGTCGTGGGTCCAGTTCCTGACGTGAAAAAAAAAAGGGGGGGGGGATTTCTTTTAAAAAACGAGCTTGGCTCTAAGGACAAGCCAGACCTGAGTGGGTACCAGGTACAGTCCTAAAAAATAATGGCAGCAGGCATAATGCTGACCAAATCACCCACCAAGTGCCGTTTGGACTATAAATATAGGTAATACCTAATCCCACTTGTCTCGGCAACATTATGTAATTTCACCCACCTTCTGTCAAAGTTTTCCTTCAGTGCGGTCTTATAACTGTAGTATATAGTGTATGTGTGTAAACAGAGGATCAGATCTTTCTCTATAAAGGTCCTATAAAATGTTAGGACAAGAAGCACATTTTGAATGTAAAACTGCAATATCTTCTATTTATGTATTTAATAATTTAACTTTGAACTTTCTTGTTTCTTTCCCCAAACTTTTTTTTTTCACGTTTCTCTATCTTTTTCTTCTTTTTCGTGTTCACCAGCTGTAAACTCCGGCGGAAACATTTTGGTTGTTTGACCATTTCTGGACTCCAGTCCTATTCTAGAACCTGAATATTGCGTGTACATCCGTTTCACAGATCTGACTAATTTGCATGCAGACTGTTGGTTCTTTGCCTCTCAGGAAAATGTACTCTGACTTCGAAGGAAGCTACCAATTAGTCGACTCTTACGAAATGCTTTTGGGCAGGCAGTGGGCCTATTCTTGTTTTCCCACACAATGGTTTCTTTGTCAATCCTGTATCTGTTTCTGCGTCTGTGAAATAAAATCCCGGCTTCTATAAATTTGTAGCAGTTGGATATTCTGTTCTATAAATTTGTAGCAGCTCGATATTCTGTTCTGTAAGTTTGTAGCTGTTCGATATCCTAACTGCTAATTCATTGTTCTAGCTCCTTCGTGTCGATTCTAAGAGGTTCATAAAACGTCTTCACATAGAAAATCCTGCAGTAGACATATGTATAAGAATAATTCTTATTCGATATATTTTTTTTTTAAACACAGCACAGTAAAGAAGCGAAACTATAAAAACACGAGCGAAAGAAAAGATGTGATTATACGACTTGATTATACTGTCCTTTGTTAATTTGTATTTAAACGAGTGATTTGCACACATACACATTCGTTATGCTGTAAATATTAACATTAACATGCACACAGTCACAACATTGTGCCAGACACTAAGTTACATAAAATCTGTAATTTCAGACAGGGGTATATTTGCAAATCGAGAAGATTGCATAGGGCAGAACGGAATCGAGGAATCGACTGTCAGCGAGTCGTACATATAGGGCTGTATTAGGGGATGTGCAACACGAGCAGCTGCACAGGATGGGAAAATGTATGGTTGGCAAAATGAAGCTGGTAGGAACAAGATACTAAATTTTAATGTTTATATGATAAAATTTGTTTTTTATATAGATTAACAAACCAGTGATGTTTTTCTGTATGGTAGCTACATATTTTTTGTCTTTAGAATATTCATTTTTGCATAGTTAGATTATGTATTGCGTATTCAGTTCAGTTTGAATATATTTATATGCAGGGATACCTCGGATCACGAGCGCCTCTAGTCACAAGCAAATCAGCCTACGAACACATTTTCGAGCAAATTCTGACTCGACCCGCGAACAATATATCAGAGCATGGACGCACAAACATGGCTTTGGTGCTTGTTTTTGGCTAACGAAAAAGCACCAGTTGTACTCAGGTTTACATGCTGTAAACACTATTTGTCGCTGCGTTGTTCTTGACACAATTTTGTCACCTTTTTGCACAAAATTAACCTCATTACGGCTCCCCATAGTGACAGTAGTAGAAAGAAGCATGAGGGTATTACAGTAAAAATGATGACGGAAATAACTAAACATGAGAATGGATTTCGTATTTTTGATCTACTCAAGCAGCACGTCATGGCAAATTCTACGATCTATTCTATCTTAAATAACAAAGTTACCCTAAAGACAGCTGATGTGGCTATAGGAGTGGCCTTGTTAACGAAACAAAGGTCTCCGGTGTTAAAAGAAGAAGAAAAGTTATTAGCCACTGAGCCAGCAACCGAACTACTTCCCAGGATACAAAAGAAAATACAACAGAAATACCCAGGCAGTTGCAGACGTTATTATGGAATGGAACTCTCCTTCGAAGGAGTAGTCTTCCTGCTCCTTCTCCTCTATTTCTACCGCCAGCCATCAACCACAAATTTAAAGTTATACCGTAAATTGTATATTATATATTTTTGTCACACATGAATCCATTAACAAAATATAAAAAAAAAAAAAAATGATTCTAGAACGGCTAAACGTATTAATTAGATTTTCCCACCGATTTCAATAGAAACAGCATTTTCGGCTAGCGAACATTTTGGTTTGCGAACAGTTCTGTTGGCGAACGAAGTCAAAGAATAAGTTAATTTCATGATCCGAGGAGTCACAGTATTCTACAACTGAAGTAAATTATTCCACAACTTACTGTTGCCTTTGTCGGCTCTGTGGCTAAGTCGATGCGAACGCTTCGTAATGCCGGGATGCCGGGTTCGATCCCCCATGCGTTGGTTTCGACAGTGGTATCAAGAAAGCCGACCGTCCAGATATAATGGCAAACTACTGGACGTAAATCTGCCTAGAAAACAATTGAGGGTTTGAGGCAAAAGGGGGTGTTAACTATGTGACTACACAATGGGTTTATACATTCTATCTATGCAACGTATAAACAGAAATACATCATCATCATCATCATAAACCACTTCTGCCGTTAAGCGACGTGTGGAGGAATAATTTGCGATCCAGTGCACGTTGGACAGAAATACATATAAAACATAATTCCGGAAAAAAAGTATTCTATGCCCTTCAACATGCTAAAGCCAGAGTCTCTATCTTGGAACACTAAGATCAAAATATATAAAACGCTGATAAGACCAGTTATTTTATAAGGCTATGAAAGTTGGATCACGTTTAAAAGCGATAAAGCCTTATTACAAATGTTCGAAGTTAACATCTAACGATGAATCTTTGAACCCACCAACAATGCAAACAGCATGGAATGAGAAAAAAAAAAAAAAAAACCACAGCGAAATTCATAATCTGTTTAAAGCACGACTGATCACTGGCGTTTTAGGGCATATTGAATGTCAGATGAAGCGAGGTAAAAACTGTACTTAAGTCAGATGCCTATCCATTACAGGACGTTGCAGAACCAACCTAAGCATTTTTTGGCTTTTGTGGTTTTTCTAGACAACTTTTACGTTCATTGG
>CAJHNH020001182.1:42500-60000 GCA_905116865.2 Candidula unifasciata
ATACGTTTACAAACACGCCTACACATACATATATATCACACACGCGCGCGCGCGCAAACATACATATCATGTAGACCTTGTTTTAAAATAAATTGATAATTTAATATTGGTTATTAATTACATTCAAGGTGTCATATAATCGATTGTAAGCATAAACTGAAAATGTTTACGATTAAATGAATAGGGACTCGAAGAATTTTTCAGGTCTAGTGGAAGTTGGTTCCACAAATGAGCAGCGGAGTACGCTTAACTGGTTTATATAAATCTATTCTAGGTTTAGGCAATGTAATAAATTTAGTCGCTTGCTGTTTGTAGGATTTGATTTAATTAACCAGAAAAGGTAGTTTGGAGTATTTTGAGATAAAATTGCATGAATAAATTTTGCCTTGTTAAAAATTAAACCTTAGTTAAATGGCAATAGTCTTAGATGGTTATATAGATTATATTTTTCGATATGTTTACTATCTGAAACCAGGCGTAAAGCACGGTTTTGAAAAGAACTTAGTCTTTTAACATTGGATTAGGTGCAACCCTCCCAAACTGTGGAACAGAAGTCGACATGTGTTTGGATGTAGTACGCGTAAAATACTTTTCTTGCATCTTCGTCTAGGAAGTGCTGAAATTTGGCAAGCTGATAAACTTTTTGTGCTATTTTCTTAGTTATGATAGAAACATGAGAATTCCAGGTTAAATGGTTGTCAATTGTGAGGCCTACAGTTGTGTGTTCCGTTACATTAACAAAAGGTAATTTATCATTGTAGACGTCAAGTGGCTTGTGCAGTACTAAGGTTTGCAACTTTTGTTTGGTTGTTATAAGCATAGACTTAGTTTAATTTATGTTAATTTGCATGCTATTGCTATTGCTCCATTTACAAAGATTGTCTGCTTCTTTCTGTAAAGAGCTTTCCAACTCATTACGATTCTCATTACTAGTATTTATTGTACAATCGTCAGCAAAAAAATCGCATGTTATACTAAGATGTAATGGAGGGTCGTTAATATAAGTGGCTTATAGCAGTGGACATAGAGTCGACCCCTGTGGCACGCCTATATTTAACTGAGTAGATTCTGACAGGCGGTTGTTGAAGGATACTACTTGCTGTCTATCAGATAAAAATGACCGCATTATTTCGACTAAATTATCGTTAGTTTTCAATATTTTTAATTTATTAATTACAATATAACCATCAACCATATCGAAGGCTTTCCTAAAGTCTACAAAATTTACAAAAACTGCACCTCAAATTTTGCCTTTCTTGATGTTGAAGTGACATTTGTCTGTCATTTTTGTCATCGCAGTATGGCAAGAGTGCTTAGGCTGATTGGCTATCAACTATCAGATTGTTGTTATTTAAATGCTGAGATGTTATTTTATGTATGTGTTACTCAGAGAGACAGACAGACAAACAGACAGGCAGGCAGGCAGGCAGGCAGGCAGGCAGGCAGGCAGACAGACAGACAGATGGATAGAAATATAGACAAATGGATACCAACCCTTTAAAACCTAATGACTCATCGCTGGTCTAAATTAAACTATTACACAGATTCCCCCCAAGAAAACAACAAATTTCCGCATGCTAAAATCCCCGTCCGTTCAGTTGTGATTGTTCTGGTCAATTATTGTCTAAATCATTTCAATTTTTCCTCTTTTCCTCTCTGGCTACATTCTCAGTTATTCCCTTCCCCTCCCCCCCCCCCTACTCCCACCCCTGGTTTCGCATGTTAAGTTAGCCAGAGTCGTTGCCCCTCGATATTTCTTCTCCTATCGATTGATTTCAACAAAGTTTCGCGTCTTGAGGACACCTTTCAGGGGGGTCTGATCTATCAGATGGAGAATAAAGCATTCGTTTATGTGCAGTTAAGAGGCTCGTTTGTGTAAATATAAGGTATCCCAAAAATGGGGGTAGACACGCATTAAATTATTTACATTCAGTTTGTTGCCACCTCAACATCGGCGACCGGGCCGCCCATTGGCTCGCCGGTAGACGACTTCGTCGCTGGTCAGGACAGTTTTTTTTTGGTCTTTCTCCTCTGATCGCATCAACACTGCAGGAATCTGTTTCAGGGTTCATGGGGGTGTGAAGTACTAAGCCATTTTATATAGCGCACATAGCCTAGTCACAATTATAACCTAAAGCTCCCCTTCAAGAATGCTGCTTGAACGTGACGATTTTTTTTGGGAGCAAAGAATAATCGATCACCATAGCGACAATAAAGGATCTTGATCTCAATTTCTTCGCCTTCGTCGGCTGTAAAATGCACCGGAAAGTTCCGGTTGTTCGTCCACTTCTGGGCTTAAGTCTTGTTCTAGAACTTTTTTCAGTTTTGCATATACATCCACTTTAGAGATCTAGCTTATTTATGTGCAGGCTGCTGGTTCCTCTGGCAGATATAGTACGACTTTGAAGGAAACATCCCAAATTAAAAGAACCATTTGCCACGCCCTTCAGGGGTATTGGCCATATAGGGCACATGGGGCTAGATTTATATTTTATAAACCAATTTATTAGACCCCCTCCCCTCGGTAGGGGATGTGGTCAGTATCACATCGACCGCCTTTACTTCCCAGGACTGTTCCTGGTACCCATTTAAGGCTGCGTCGATCTGGAAGACAAGATACTTTTTGAGGGGGGAAAAATTCTGGCTCGGTTCGGAACCGTACCCACGACCTTCGAATTCGCAGGCGAGCGTCTAGTCACTACACACCGGTATCTCGCTCTCCGGTATGGTTTTTATAAGTCAGTCAGTAGCATTTCCTTTGCAGAACCTGCTCCCATAAGCAGGAAACTTCTCGATCACAAGCAGGGTTTCCCGCGTCCGATACACCCATCTGGAGATCATCCACCACATCCTGCACACATCTTCTCTTTGGCCGTCTTCCTCTCTTCCCAGGCATATACCCCTCCATTATTGTTCTCTCTAAACTTTCGTGACGTTTCAAGTAACTAAAATGTTTCCCTTTTGTGTGTGTCATCTATCGTCTTTAAAACCCACCATTCTTCAAAAGTCAGTTCTTGGAGTATTTTTTTTATAAGAGAAAAACACATTTCGTTGATTTAGTCTTAGTCGAGGTTTCAACTTCACTGCAATCGAGCTACCCACATACACGCTCCGTTCCTGTTGATCTACAATGTTTAAGTCAAGTATAAACCCATTTCAATGTCTTCAGAAAACGAACGTTCAGACCCCAACGATCAATCTTATCTTTATTGTAGAGTCACCGTTTAGTTGATTGGTCCCTGTTCTCGTTAATATGCACAATGAGATATAGATATATCAGAGTTTTGTTCTGTGTGTTGGTTTATGTACAGTTAAAAGTCGTGTTTTATTGAGTAAATATGCGATATCGCCACAACTACAGCCAAAAAGGGTAACCCATGTGTAGTGAAAGAAGCGAGGGGCAGAAAAACAACATAACACAAACATCAGAAAGAGACGGTCATCATTTTTGGCCATGTTATGAAAAGATGGAAACTGGAACATGTTTTCTTCTTCACTTCATTTTCCCTTCCTCTTTTACGGCTTAGGGACTTTTGTTCAAAGTCGGAGTGCATCTGTCTGAGAGGCAAGGAACCCCAACAGTCTACAAATGTATGAACAAGATCTGTAAAACTGACGTGCACGCAGAACAGAAGTTCTAGATCAAGCCCAAAGAACAGGAGTGGGCAAACTTTCCATCGGAGTTTACAGCCGGGGACAACCTAAGAAGGAGAAGAACTAATTGTCTCGGATGAGTGGTACATGTGTCTCAAGAGACATAAACCATGTTGGGGCCGCTTGCTCTTCTTACAAATTTGCCGAAGCTGGGGCTCAAGTAGCAAGTATGCTCGGGGGTATTTTCATTTGCGAAGATGCTACATCCAAACAGTAAAAGCATACTAGAGGTACTCTAACATCGCGTTTAATCATTGGCTTGCATTGCTGAAAAAAAAAAATTGCCACTTTTAATCAGCATTCCCGAAAAAGGGGACGGGGGGGGGGGGGGGGGAAATAGGTTATAATTGTGACTAGGTTATATGCGATACATAAAATGGCTCCTCAACACTGCTCGCCACCAAGTAGCTCTGAAAACAACTGTTACAGTGTTGATGAGAATAATCAAAACAGACGAAGTCATCTACCGCCCAGCCAAGGGGTGACCCGATCGTCGCTGTCATGTTTTAATCAAATCTCTACATATTTTTACGGATCGGTCCTAGCGTAGTAGCTAGACGCTCGTCTGCACGCCAGTTGGTTTTGGGTTCGAATTCTTTCAGGGGGGAATGTTGTTTTGACATTGACATTGGCTCCGAGGTCGACATAGCCGAAAGAGCGTATCAGGTAATATCATAAAAAGTAAAGGCGGTCAGTGTTTTATACAATTTTAGCATAGAGTATTGTGCCTGATACGTCACTACTGTAGAAAAGGTCCGTTGCTTTACTTTACTTACAACTTCAAGAATTATAATTTACAAACCAAAAATCAGCGATACAATTAAAATGCATATTTTTGCCCAGAAAATGACCCTGATGCTCAGTAAATCCAGAGGGTTGGTTTGTGATGAAGGCTTGTGAAAGATATGAGCCTTACTTTATAATATAACGATTTATTTTGAAAAGAACAATTTTTTAAATGTTTTACTTCCCATTTCCCCGCACCTATTATCTGTTATCTATTATTTAAACAAATGCCAGTACAATATCATTATTATTAGGAAAGAAAAAATGAAGAAGAAAACGTGTATAAAAAAAAAAAAAGCCATGGAAAAGTCGTCAAGATTGACTTCCTGTTTCAGATATGCACCTTACTTTATGATTTTTTTTTTTTTTTTACATTTACAACATTAAAAATATTCCTCAAATCTTTAAGCCTCTGCGGAAAAAGAGGGAGGGGTGGGGGGGGGGGGGGGGGGGGTGCAAAAATGGAAGGAGACAGAACAATACTGGGGGAAACATGGGAAATCTCTCACGCCCTGTAAAAGGTAAATCTGCACTTAACATGAAGTATAATCTCTTCACATAATCGATAGGAATGAACTCGAGTTGAAGTATTCGCAAACACCGCAACGCTCAGCGAGTGGGGACAAGAGGATGTCCAGACTTACATGAACAGACACTGAGATTTAGACTTAACTCCGAGTAGAAGAAGTCTGCTGGGGGTATTGGGCAGTGGGGTGACATGATTAGAGGACTTGGAAATCTTTCTGCAGACACACACTAAAAGGAGTGAAAGGAAGAACCCTTATTCACGCCAATGGAGTATGCAGGTGATGATAAGTACAGTAAAGTAAAAAACCCTTCCCACGCCTTTAGGTGTATCGGGAAATGGGAAAAGCGCCCATATCTTTACAGACCATCAGCACTGGTGGGTAATGTGGTCAGCATTACGCCAGCTGTCTTTACTTCCACAGGGCAGCCCGTCCTGGTACCCATTTTAAGCTGGGTCGACCTGCGACGCCCCATACCATGATAACAATCCACACAGCCAGCAGTGGGTTTCGATCGCGGTAAGCTGGATTACGAGTCGGACTCGCAACGCCTAAGCCACGGACGCCGGTGCAGGTGATGATGCCAGACCCATGTTGTTATAGGTCAATCGGCACTTATTTGGTTATGTGGTCAACATCATGCCGGCCGCCTCTACTTTCCAATGACGTCTCCTTGTACCCCTGTAATTGTAAAATATCTGTCATGGTACTGGTTCAAACTTAAGACATTTGGGTCGGCAAATTCTGAACAGGAAAAAATATTGGGGCCATCCCGAGCAATGTCCAGTCTGTGGGACATGCTGGGTGGACACTAATATGTCTGTGGGACATTCTGGGTGGACACTAGTCTGGCTGTGGGACATGCTGGGTGGACACTAGTCTGACTGTGGGACATTCTGGGTGGACACAAGTCTGTCTGTGGGACATACTGGGTGGATACTAGTCTGTCTGTGGGACATACTGGGTGGACACTAGTCTGTCTGTGGGACAACCTGACCGGCCATCCCAGGCAATGGCTAGTCTGTGGGATATGCTGGGTGGATACTAGTCTGTCTGTGGGATATGCAGGGTGGATACTAGTCTGTCTGTGGAACATTCTGAACAAGAACTAGTCTGTGAGATATTCAGGGCAGACACTTGTCTGTAGGGGAGACTTCCGGCAGAGGCACGGTTGTGAGATAACTAGGACGCTTAGCTGTTGGATCGGTGGCCACGCGTTTAAGCCTATTTGGGGAGGTTGGGGGAGGAGGAATGTTGGGTGGGGTGGGGTATTTTTATAATAGACTGGCCTTATCTGGGTCGGAGAACATTTTCTGGGACGATTATCACCATGTTATTGTTATAAATTACAGCACTCAGGGATTTATGGCGTTTTTCTTCTTTGCGTTTACTGTCTGCAATCTTCGGCGAAAAGTTCTGGTTGTTCGTCCACTTCTGGACTTTATTCTTATTCTAGAACTTGAGCTTTGCGAGCACATACGTTTTCCAGCTATGGATTATTTGTGTGCAGACTGTAGGTTCATTGCCTCCGACTATGACGGAAACCCATAATTAATTTACTCTTACAACATGTTTCTTAGGCAGGCAGTGGGTCTATTCTTGTCTTCCCCATAATAGGATCTCAGAACCCACACGGGTAGATTAATGCTTAAATTTTAAAATGTGAGTCTATAATCGCAGGTCTAGTAGGTCTCAATGTGTGAAAACTTTTTTTAAAGAGACTAATTAACTCTAAAACATAAGATGCCTGACGAGCTTGATATATAAAAACTAGAGCAAGAAAAAGGGACAAATACTCAGATGACTTTACAGACAGACAGACACACAGACAGACAGACAGACAGACAGACAGACAGACAGACAGACAGACAGACAGACAGACAGACAGACAGACAGACAGACAGACAGACAGACAGACAGACAGACAGACAGACAGACAGACAGACAGACAGACAGACAGACAGACAGACAGACAGACAGACAGACAGACAGACAGACAGACAGACAGACAGACAGACAGACAGACAGACAGACAGACAGACAGACAGACAGACAGACAGACAGACAGACAGACAGAATACTAATTACTTGACACTTTGTGTAATATGAAGGAAAATTGTGTGCTTATACAATACTCACGGCCTCCAACCAGACATTTGTTGTCAGAACTTGGTTTTTCTCGTCCTGGGGAAGATTTAAATGTCTATTAGTTTCAGTCAAGTTAAATGTCTGTAGTTACAATGGACACCCGCAACAGCAACAGAATAATAGATTAATCGAATTATTCCGCACTCATTCGTTGTAACTCCAACAGACCGCAATCGAAACCCACTGCTGGCTGCGTGGATTTTTATCATTGTATTGGACGTGAAATAGTGAAAATAGTGAAAATCATAACTTATTTCTTAACACAGCAAAAACAAAGATAATGCATACAAACAAAACTGCCATGGAGAAGGAAATATATGTTAATGAGGAAAGATTGGAAGTGGTGGAAAATTTCGAATATCTTGGGTCACTGGTTACCAACAATGGTGACACAATGAAAGAAATTAAACGGCGACTATCAATTGCTCTTCAAAGACTAAAACAACTGAATAAATTATGGAATTGTACAGATAGAATTACAAAGGTCAGATTTTTAAGAGCATGCATCTTTCCCATTGCAACATACGCCTGTGAGACTTGGACACTTACTAAACAAGCGGAACAGCGCATAAATGCATTTGAAAATAAATGTTACAGACAGGTTCTAAGAATATCTTGGGTAAAGAAAAGAACAAATGCATCCATACTTCAAGAGCTGAATATTGAAGAGGGTTGGCTAGTAAAGACAATAAAACAAAGAAAATTGAAATATTTTGGTCACTTGAAACGTCATGGAAGTCTAGACAGAACAATAATGGAGGGGTATATGCCTGGGAAGAGAGGAAGAGGAAGGCCAAGGAGAAGATGGGTGCAGGATGTGGCAGATGATCTCCAGATGGGTGTATCAGGCGCAGGACATCTTGCTCAGGATAGGAAGGTTTTCCGGAGGGTTGTTATGGCAGCGAGGTTCCGCGAGGGACATGCTACTGAATGAATGAATTGGACGTCGCAGGTCGACCCAGCCTAAAATGGGTATCAGGATGTATGTCCTGTGGAACTAAAGACGGCCGACGTAATGCTGACGCTGGCTGCGTGGATTTTTATCATTGTATTGGACGTCGCAGGTCGACCCAGCCTAAAATGGGTATCAGGATGTATGTCATGTGAAAGTAAAGACGGCCGACGTAATGCTGACCACATTACCCACCTAGTGCCGATTAGTCTGTAAAAATATGGGTGCTCTTCCCATGTGCCCGATGCGCCTAAAGGTGTGAAAAGGGATCTTCCGTTTATTACATTCGTAACATCATCAACATCATCATCTACGGCATTCTCTTCTTCTTTTGTCGTGCTGTTCCCATGTGTCTCATGCATCTAAAGGCATGAGAGGGGAATTTTTTTTCACCTTCTCAACATCATCGACATTTGTGTATGGCTTCACTGATACGAGGTCGTAGCCCAGCGTTGTTGATTTCTGTTGTTGTCTTGCTTTTCGGGTGGCATGTTCATCTTTTTTTAAGGTTTCAGCTAAGTAATTTATCCATATCTTTCTTAGTCTTCCTCTCGGCTTCCTCCCAGATGTTATGCTGTAAAAGGTCTCATATGCAGTTTGGTCTTGCAGCATTCTCACTAGATGGCTGAACCATTTCATTCTTTGTCTGTCTTCGTAATCATCTTTACCATTATTATCATCCTCATTACCATTTACACACAGTCGTAGTTGGAGTAGAATAATTCTTCTATGAAGTGGCGTTTGCTTCGTACCAGGTGGAAGGCAGTCAAGTTGTGAAGAATCTTTTTAACACCAGTAGCACAATGGGCGCAAATGATGCTAGATACGTTTTTATGGACCACTCCGCACATAGAGCAACCTTTACTTCCCAAAAATGTAGTATATTCCGGGTACCCGTTTGAGGCTGAGTATACCCTAGATCCAAGGTATTTTTTCCCTCCAAATCGTGCGGATTCAAACGCAAGTCTGTGGTCCAGCAGGGAAGTCTAGTCACCGCGACCCCCATGTATGAGATTGTAACAGCAGCGTCTACATCTCTCGCTGCATATTATTATCCCTTTGATATGACTTGCTCTCTCTTACTTCCATCGCAAATTAACTGGGTTGCTGTCTGGTAGGCTTACATGTCAGAATTCTTGTTCACCTGTAGATACTTGAAAGATTTTATTCCGGCCTACTGATCACGTTTATTTTAGATACTTCTTACATGTTCATTATGATTACATGTGTTTTTCCTAGTCACTTGTAAAAACATATCTAAACACAGCTTATTTCAGTCTAGTTCTTACATGTTCATTATGATTACATGTGTTTTGTTTTCTACTCTTCTTCCTCTTCTTTACTTCCTCTTTTACAACTTCAGGTGTCTAGAGAGATAAGGTTCTGCTTGGTGCTCTTCT
This sequence comes from Candidula unifasciata, assembly GCA_905116865.2. NCBI lineage: Eukaryota > Metazoa > Mollusca > Gastropoda > Stylommatophora > Geomitridae > Candidula > Candidula unifasciata. The sequence goes on from CAJHNH020001182.1 coordinate 51,968, forward strand.
GGCCGCCTTTACCACGGACATATCCAGCTATCGTGGAGTTTCTCTGATGTTATCATTCCATTGTGTTCTTGGTCTGCCTTGTGCTCTGGATCTGTCTCCTATTTTTGGTGTATACCTTATATGGAATGGCGTCACGAAGCATTTTCTCTAAGCGGACAAACCGTTTGATTTGCTGTCTTTGTATATAATTTAGAATTGGTTCTTTGCCGCTATTTTCCTTCACGAATATATTTCTGATTTCCTCTCGTTTAAATAAAATTGGGTTTAAAGCAAGTAGTTGACCATTCTCCAAGCCTTTACACCAAATTTTTAGACCAATCGCCATTTAGTGGGTGATGTGTTCAACGTCACGCCGGCCGCCTTTACTTCCTAAGACTGACCTGGTACCCACTCAAGGCTGAGTCGACCTGGAAGCCAAGATAATTTTTAAAGAAAAAAATGCAGGCTCCGCCAGCACCCGAACACACAACCTTCCGATCCGTAGGCAACTGCACCACGGCGACTCCGAGGAAGTACTATACTTTGTATGATGTGCGTCTTTGTTCTGGTCGGAGTTTTCTTATGCTGGAAAGGAAAAAAAAAAGGCTAGCAGTTCCACTACTTGGTTTGCTTTACACACCTCATCATAGGGACTTGGACTAGTAATCCCCCTGGTCTCTGAGTAGTGAGATCGGACGCCCGTGAGCATTGATGCGCACGTAAAAAATTCCTTGGGAGTTGGAAATCGAAACAAGTAACCTAACGGCGCTGCCCGGGCAAAAATTTGGAGTTAAAAATCTACTCAAAGTATTTCAGGATCCTCGCCGGTGCTACACAGCCTGTGCACTATGCCTAGCATCTGTGGACTCAGACTTGAGGTAAAAGAAATAACGAACCACTTATGGATTACTACCCGTGTGCCATGATGGTGCTCCGTTGTTCACACCTCACCCTTAGCCTTCTCATCGTAGGCAGCCATAAATAACACAGAAGACAACACAAACCGACTCACAATGTCTAGAATCTGAGTCAGGGTCAGACCCAGCTGGACATCAACAGCTTCCAAGGCGTCGTAGACTGGCCGGACACTGTTGTCATAGCCACTCAGCAGATCCTGCATCAGCCTCTGTTCGCTGGACTCAAACCGAGGTGAGAAGTTGGCAGATACGTCATCGTCAAGTTTTGAATGCAGTCCTGGTGGGAAGTGGCCGAGCGATGCTGCAGTGAGAAATAACATTAAATTTTGCAGTTAGTAGGTCTTCTTCTTTCTCTTATCGTTCACCAGAAACTCCGTTGAAAAGTTCAGATTTTTCGTTTCCTTTTGAACTTTGATCTTGTTCTAGAGCAATGTTTCTCAAAGCGGGAGTTACCGCCTCCCCTCGGGGTGGGGGGGGGGGCTGTAACGATCCAGGGGGCGGTAGCAGCCCCAGGTCCAGCGAGGAAGCTTCGAATTGAACAAAAAAACATCGGTAGAGAGAGAGAGAGCGAGAGAGAGAGAGAGAGAGAGAGAGAGAGAGAGAGAGAGAGAGAGAGAGAGAGAGAGAGAGAGAGAGAGAGAGAGAGAGAGAGAGAGAGAGAGAGAGAGAGAGAGAGTTCTTACTTTTCTCATATAATAGCGTTTCAGATAAATATCACAGTGGTTGCTTAATTCATCCTTCTCATTACTGAATGTGTTATTGATCAAGGCTAATTCAACTGGCGGGCCCGCGGGGCCAAATCCAGCAAGCGGTCCGCTGATCATTGCTAGTTGTGGTAATGATCGTTATGTGTTTTTGGCACCTGACGATCTCCATTTTCAAAATGTTGACCCCTCCGTAAACTTTGTTGAAAGGCTTTGCGTTATTCTTTAGTTTTGGTTAATATTCTCGTACTTGGACCCTGAGTGGAAGGACTACCTGAGTGGAAGGACGACCTGAGTGGAATGACGACCTGAGTGGAATGACGACCTGAGTGGAATGACGACCTGAGTGGAATGACGACCTGAGTGGAAGGATGACCTGAGTGGAAGGACGACCTGAGTGGAAGGATGACCTGAGTGGAAGGATGACCTGAGTGGAAGGACGACCTGAGTGGATGGACGACCTGAGTGGAATGACGACCTGAGTGGAATGACGACCTGAGTGGAAGGATGACCTGAGTGGAAGGACGACCTGAGTGGAAGGATGACCTGAGTGGAAGGATGACCTGAGTGGAAGGACGACCTGAGTGGAAGGATGACCTTTGTTGGAAGGATGACCTGAGTGGAAGGACGACCTGAGTGGAAGGATGACCTGAGTGGAAGGACGACCAGAGTGGAAGGACGACCTGAGTGGAAGGACGACCTGAGTGGAAGGACGACCTGAGTGGAAGGACGACCTGAGTGGAAGGACGACCTGAGTGGAAGGACGACCTGAGTGGAAGGACGACCTGAGTGGAAGGACGACCTGAGTGGAACGACGACCTGAGTGGAAACTTCCACAAGCAGCACTTACTCACGATATGTATTTTTGAATTAACGGCTTTCGGTAGCAACAATCTGGTCAGAATTTAAATAGCATCTTCCGCGAAACCGACTGTTTGGCTGTTCAAACAGAAAAAAAAAAAAAAAAAACAATTGGGTGTGTCAAGACTTTGTGATTTACCTAACTTACATTACTAAATCTGCCTTGCCTGGGAGAATCACCATCAGATCTTTGAGTTTCATTTTTGGTTTCCATGATGAGTTTTTTGGGATAGTCATGTGGTAGTTTCCCGTTTTATGGTTAAGTACCAGCAAGGAGATCAAAATTAGAATTTTGAGAGCTTACATCTTCTCCGTAGCAACATACGGATGTGAGTCGTGGACTATCTCTCAGTCCTTAAGAAAGAGAATAGGAGCTTTTAAGCTGAAATGCAATAGAAAGATTCTCAAAATATCTTGGAAAAAGAAGAAAAGTGATACTGACATCTTGAAAGATCTGAACATCAAGGAAGACTGGCTAATAAACAGCATACTGTCTCTGAAGCTGAAATATTTTGGTCATTTCAAGCGCCACGACGGATTGGAAAAAAATTATAGCAGAAGGCGTGGTACAAGAAAAAGGGGCAGGGGCCGACCAACACGAAGATGGGCACAGGATATAAGTGACCCCTTGAGTATGAAAGTACATGAGGAGAGCTGGGGAGAGACCGAGTTTCTTTCGGGTAGACCGTGATGAGAGCGACGTTCTGCAAAGGACGTGCTACATGATGATGATGACATTACTAAATATTGTGATTATAGTCCGTTTCAGAAGTGGTGCTCAACTTTAACAGTCTATAACCCAGTACCCTTTCAGTGTCTTCTTTCTTTTTTACATCCTCTTTTACCCTTCGGGTGTCGAGGAAGAGATATTGTCCAGCTTCTTGCTCTTCTGGCTGCATCGACCATAGACACATCGTGGTGCTGTTGAGTTTCTCTGATGTTTTCCCATCTTGTTCTTGGTCTACCTCTTGCTCTCAGTCCTTCTCCTCCTTCCGTATATGCTTTGTATGGTAAAGCATCAGAAGGCATTCTCTTTAAGTGAGCAAACCAGCTGATTTGCTGTCTTTGTAATTTAGAATTGGTTCTATGACAACTGTATCTCGTTTGACTTCATTCCTGATTTTATCTTTTTTGTTCACTCCTACAGTCTTTCTCAGACACCTCAATTCCATGGCTACTAATTTTCTGTTATGTTTTTCTGTGAGTGAGCACGTCTGGCACTGATAGCATAGAGTGGGAATGAATATATGAACATGCTTTGTATGAATTTTATTCGGGGGTGGGGGTGGGGGGGGGGCGCTGCTGATTGGGATTGCCTTATGCTGTAAGAGGGAGTCTTGCTGTCCCAATAGTTAGCGTGCTTTACTGTAACGAATGTTAATTTCTTCGTCCAGTTTACCATCTTCACTGAATGTTGTTCTAAGGCATTTAAACTTAAATGCTGTTCAATATCTGTATGCTCTAATGCTAAATTTAAATTCTGCTTCTCTCTTCCCATTGACATTCATCTGTCTTTTCGATGTTGATTTTCATGTTATTTTATTTATATTCGTCATTCATGGGTGTGAGATGGTGTTGTAAATTCATGACCATGACTAAAGTTTTCTCCTGGTCTACAAATGCTACAAATAAGTTCTGATCATGTTCGATGTTCTTTTTTATTAGCTGTTTAAGTGTGAAGATTGCGTCTGTGCAGCTTCGGTTTCTTATGAAACACATCTGTGGTTCTATCACGTGTCGCAGCCTAGTTTCTATTATCTTAAAAAGAGAGATGCCTCGATATTGCATTCTCGCTTGTTTCCCTGTAGGTACGTATTTGTACCTCACTAGGACATCACACAAGCGATAAACACCCGGTGACACTAAGTGCCACCATGCGGATGAGAATCACCTTTAGTATTTAAAAAAAAAAAAAAAAAAAGACACCGCTTTAAAGCAAACAGTCCGCAAGCTCACCGTTAAGTGTGTACTTTTGAAAACTTCAAATTCCACGCGTTTCAGACATTTCACTCCCATGTGGTCATCTCCGGCATTAGCTTCTAGTGAGTTACATAACATATTTTTTATTGTACGTGGGATAAGCTATCAGAACAATCACCATGCATAGTTGCGCATGGGAATTCAAATGCAAACAATCTCCACGCGTGTTAAAATTACTATATATATTTGGGGAAAAAAAAGGGGGGGGGGGTGATACACACATTATTAGTCAAGCAATAGTCAGTAAAATCATCGCTGCTTGCATATTGCCAAGAAGGATATTAGTCATTTCCATAGCACACAAAAACTAGGCTTTACCAGGTGTTAGACATGCAGCATGATCTCTCTCTCTCTCTCGTTCACCACGACTTGTTTGCTCAAAAGGAAAGGTGGCACCGATTTCTATGCAGGGCCCATTAAAGGACCCATTTCTCTGCAGTGAGGAGGCTGCGTGGTCTCGAGGCATGGTGTCGACCTCGAGTCTGGTAGTCTGGTAGTCTTAGTTTCAGCTTCATAGCAAACGGGTCACCCCATCTTTGCTCCGCTCCTGTGCCAACAGAAAACACACAGAATGTTTTTCACAGTATTAGAATTGCAGTTCATCATTGATGGTCGCAGAAGTCGCCAACAGATCAGCAGTTGCCCACGCGATCAATTTTAATCACATACGGGCACCACAACACTGCACGACAGGCATCGCGCCATTTTCTGAATCTACAATTCACACCAACACGTTGGTCACAGTCGAAAAAAAAAACATTCCAATTGCAATCCACAGCTCACAGGGTAAGGCCATGCATTCAACTCAGAAGCTGGGCGACGAAACTATATCCAGTCTTCAAATGGAACAAAAATGCATCGGTCACCGTCCGGCAGAAGCAAATTAAATTGCCTCTTTTTCGAACAGTGCCGCTGCCTGACGTCCATTTTGACCGGAACCTCGAGTGCTAGAGATTCCGGGTTCAATTCCCGGTAAGGGCTGGGATTTATTTAACGTGGACTTGGACTTCTAGTATTTCATTCTGGTCTCTGGTTAGGGAGATCGGACGTCCGTGTGCATTGTTGCGCACGTAAAAAACCCTTGGCAGTTGGATATCGAAAAGAGTAGCCTAACGGCGCTGCCCAGGTTAAATTTGGAGTTAAAAGTCTACCTAATGTATTTCAGGATCCTCGCAGTTGCTACAGAGCCCGTGCACTGTGCTGAGCTTCTTCAGACTCGGACATGAGTTAGAAGAAGAATAGAGCACTTACGGGTTACTACCCGGGTGCCATGATGTTGATCCGTTGTTCAAACCTTAACCCTCTGTGCAGTGAAAGGTAAATAATATATATAGTACTAGCTCCAAGTGTTTATTAGCCAGTAGCTATATGGGTGATAGATTCAATATTACCCCGGTTACCGTTACTGTCCATTGAAACAGTGTTTAACAAGCCACGCCATAAATGCCGACTCCATTTCTGCCGACGCCACAACATTTCATACTACCCAGTCAAGGCTGATCCAACAACCAACCCTAAAGAGAATATGGATTCGAGACCTTTACTATCGAACTGTCGGGCAAGCGTGTTATTCTAAACTGTGCGATTGCGAGCTACCTATTGTTATAGTAGACAGTTTCTGTAATTCCATGCACACCCTAGATGAGATCAGACTGTGATTCTGTGTCGGCCCAGTCGAGATAAAGTAGATGGAAATGTCTGGAGCACGTCTGTTTTGTTTTTCTGATTACCACGCCATCAGAAACTCAAGAGATACTTGTCGCGCCATGTCCGCCGTCTGGCTCGAGATCTACGTCTCAGTTTGACATAAGGGGCCTAACTGTTTGCTATCTTTGACAGTGTGTACCTGTTCACAGCTAAAGAAGAGTGATGGTGGCAGTTTCCGTGTAAGGATGTGGACTGCCTGACAAAATAAACAGCACACTGTTCGATAATCTCTTCCAATAATTTTCCCATAGTTAGTAACTGATACGTCGCAGCCAAGGAGACTGTGTGGTCTCAAGGCATGGTGCCCGCCTCAAGTGCTGGAGGTTCCGGGTTCAATTCCCGGTAAGGGCTGGGATTTTCTCCCGTGGACTTGGACTAGTAATTCCCCCCCCCCCCCCCCGGTCTCTGGGTAGTGAGATCGGACGCCTGTGTGCATTGTTCCACACGTACAAAAATCCCCTGGCAGTTGGAAATCGCAAATATTAGCTTAACGGCGCTGCCCAGGCAAAATTTGCAGTTAAAATATATTTCTAAAGTATTTAAGGATCTTTGCCTGTTCTACAGAGCCTGTGCACTGTGCTGAGCTTCTTCGGACTTAGACTTGAGTTAGAAGAAGAACGGAGCACTTATGGGTTACTACTCGTGTGCCATGAAGTTGATTTGTTCAAACCTAAAACCTAAAACCAATTTAAATTTACCAATATTTTGAGCCCAAAGAAGTTAAAACTAATGCTACTAATCAGAACAAGTAAAGTAAAGGTCACCTATCCACATCTTCAGGCGTATAGGGCATATAGTGCGAGACCTATATTTTATAGACGAGTCGGCCACGACGGCCACCTTTCCTTCACAGAACTATACCTGGTACCCACTCAGTCAGAACCCGAACTCCACGATCCACAGAAGAACGTCTAGCAATCAGAACGAGTAAAGCAAACATTTCAGGTTAATAAGCTAGTGTAACATATGTGAGGGGCCGCGTTAGCGCAGTCGATAAGATGTTCGCTTTCAAATGCAGCTGCAACTCGCTGCAGCCGACGGTCGGTGTTCAAAACCGGGCGGTTCCCGGGGTTCACCCAGCCTCTAGGAAATGGGTACCAGAGTTGACACTCTGGGGTAAATGGAGGAACGTCGCTTTAGCTACAGAGTAACATGCGAACGGCGACGCAGGCGGACAATTCTTATCACCTGTCCGTACTGCTGGCAAAGCACTTATGGTTTTTAACCGCGTGCAGTGACGCTGGTTCACATCTCCCGACTTTACCTTTACCTTTGTCTTTGGACTAACTAATGAACATATGATGTGTTATACTGGACAAACAATTAAACAATGTATTGATTGGCACTCATAGAAAGAAGTAAAAATATAGGAGACAGTGAACAACATAACAACCTAAAGCTATCGTTGCCGTGCCGAGAGTTTCCCCGGGTGTTCGGTCTTGTCGTTTGTAGAACAAAAATAAAAATTCGATCGCGTTCAAGCATTTCAGCTCATCTGAGCACTTGCTTATTAATGCAATCTTTATCGTGCAACACTTGTTCTGATTAGGTTTCTTGTGGTCCCGTTAGGTTTTGTTGGCAGAAGACGTTCAACTGATGGCCATTCTTCATGTTTATGCCAGTCTTGTAGCGTGTCGGTATTGGTTTTCAAGGAGGCGGTAGGTGTTGGCTGTACTTAGGGTTACCCCTTTTATATATATATATATATATATATATATATATATATATATATATATATATATATATATATATATATATATATATATGATGCTTTGAAAGAAATAACCAGTTATAGTCTTTATATTTTATGTTTAATAGCATTAACTTTCACTGGGGGAAGCAGTTTTTTTAGGGGTGGGGGTGAGGGGCGAGGGTATAGTGGTGG
>CAJHNH020001182.1:65000-125000 GCA_905116865.2 Candidula unifasciata
GCAAATTATTTAGGAAGGGGATTCAATAGATCTCAGGCCTACTTAAGTACGTAAAAATAATAATCGATGTATCACACTAACGGCAAAATTAGGGTATTAATATACAGTATTTGAGTAGATATAAACTGAAGACTAAAAAAAGCGCGCTGCCGTGGTCTAGCGAATCGGAAAGTCGTGGGTTTGGTTCCCAGGGGCCGGACTTTTTCCCAAAAATAACCTTTGCTCCCAGGTCGACCAAGTCTTGAGTGGGTACCAGGTACAGCCCTGGAAAGTAAAGGCGGCCGGCGTAATGCTGATAACATTACCCACCAAGTGCCGTTAGGTCTATAAAACATAGGTCTAGCCCTTTATACCAAATACGCCTGAAAAGCTTACTTTACTCTTACTTGCTTTACTTTTAAAAACAGCGAACTTCTACTAATGGTTGGGTTGGGGTGGAGTTTTGCGTATATGTGCAAGTGTATGTGCTCGTGTATGTGTGTGTATATGTAGGCATTTATGTGTTTGTACATATATATGTCTGCGTCTGTGGCTTAGGCGTTGCGAACGCTTCGTAATGCCAAGACCGGGTTCGATCGCAACTGCGGATGGTTTGTCTTGCGTTGGTTTCTACAGCAGTACGGAGAGCTGACTGTTCAAAAGCAATGGTAAGCTACCGAAAGTAAAATTTGCCTAGAAAAACCACAACAGCTAAAAAACGCTGATGTTGGTTCTGCAACATCCCGTAAAGGATACACAACTAACTGTGTGCATAAACACAGATATACAGACACACACACACACACACACACACACACACACACACACACATATATATATATATATATATATATATATATATATATATATATGCTTTGGTTCTGCAACGTCCTGTAAAGGATACGCAACTAACATATATGTGTGTACACACACACACGCATATATATGTGTGTAGATAAGTGTGTGTGCATACACACAGACACACATATATATTTATATTATATTTTATATATATCTAAAGTGTTGCGTACTTGAATTGCTATTCTCGTCCTGTCTCTGGGCTGAGTTTGACAGACCAGAGAGGAAGCTAACAAAGGTAACATAATTTATCCCTCAGAGTCCCTACTGACTTGTGAGCCAACATGAAAATCGAATCATGGAAATGAAATCATGTGGAGGTTTCTCCAAATGTCCTCACTCCACCTCGCTATAAGGAAAAGAAACATTTAAATGACGATTATATATTTTTCCACCCCCAGCTTTCAGATATTAAGAACGCATTCTGTAATTACAAAATACCAGTTCAGTTCAGTTAGCTGCAGGCATAACCATCCCTCCTCAACCCCTTTTTTACCCGGTCTCCTTCTCAAACTGTTTAGAAACGTCCTCGCGTTAAGTATTTGTTCGTATAGTTCATATGATTTCAAATATATTATTATAGCTATTTGTCATTCAACGCATAATAAAAATAATAATAGTAATAATAATAACAACAATAATAACAATACATTGTCTATGTGTAGATGATCCACTAGGTTTATTATATCTCCCTACTAATTTTCTAGTAGTACTGTAACGGTCTCTTGAGTTTTACTTTCGCTGCAGCTGTTTTTGCTTCTTGTGCTAGGTAATCTAAATATTTCTTTGTACGCCACTTACAACATCCTAGCATCCTTATTAGTTTCTCTCTCTCCTTCTCTCTCTCTCTCTCTCTCTCTCTCTCTCTCTCTCTCTCTCTCTCTCTCTCTCTCTCTCTCTCTCTCTCTCTCTCTCACGCACACTCTGTATGTGTGTGTTTTAATTTGTAACGAGTTCTGAGTGTAGCAGCTTAAGTTTTGCTCTTGTTTAAGTCTTATCTTTTCATTCGCTTTCACCAAGGACTTAAACACAAGATTCATTGCAAACTCCATTAATCTGTCCCAGCAGACATCAGTGCTTACCTCCGCAGTTAACTGTCGAGGTCTCTAAGCTTGGAAGGCGGGGGCTGTCAGGGGGAGGGGGGGGGGGGTAAGGGGGGGGGGGGGTAAGGAAGTTTCAAGGGAGCGTCAAGAAATTTTGAATTTGAGTTCATTTGTACTTGTAATAAACAGAATTGTCCTCTTGATGTGGAGATTTTAAATATTATGGTGGGGTGCGGAAAAAAAAGGGGGGGGGGGGGCGGTGTCTTGCTGCCACCTGAAAATGATTGGAGACCACGGCACCTTGTTCCTTAATATCTTTATCCCTGAGATATCATTGCTTAAATTGATTTATATGACTGTTAAAAGTTATTTGTGAATATCAGCAATTGCCAAAATGAAAACTAATTTTATTCAATATGTCTTTGTCAAGTGACGGGAGAGAGCTTCTAAGATCTGTTGTGGACAAATTATATGGGCCCAGGAGAAATGTGGTTTTACGTAAGTATGAGAGAATAGATAAAACATGTAACGAAGATGTCTTGAAATAAATCAACTAGCAAAGAGACAGTCAGTCTACGTTCTTGGGGCAATTCATTAAGTCTAATATAGAGAGGATTGACCTGAGTGCACTGTTATTGTTCGAAAGCCCATAGGGTTCTATTGCTATCAGCAGAACGGTTAGCCAAACACCGAAAGCGTTGAGAGAAAGTAGGAGCTCTAGAGCTTCAGTTAAACTTTCAGTCTTGAAAACTCTCTCCCATCATTCCTTCTCGTTCATCTTAGCTATCGCCGGCTGTACATTCCAGCGGAAAGTTCTAGTTTTCTTTCACTCCTGATCTTTTGTCCTGATCCATAAACTGAGTTTTGCGTGCACATCTGCTTTGTCTTATTTGTATCTGACTTATTTGTATGCACACTATTGGTTCCTTGCCTCTCAGGCATATGCTCTTCGATTTTGAAGAAAACACTCTTAATTAGTTGTCTCCTACGACATGCTTGTTTGGGAGGGGAAGGGGAGTGGGTCTATTCTTTGTTCTCCTAAAATGGAGTCATGGAAACCACACGGTGATCCCGTCATCTAACAAAGAGATATTGCATGAAATTAGTTTTGATCTTGTAAAAAGCATTATTGTAAACGACTCCACTGTCTCCAAAACGTCAAAACAACATGAGCACATCACGAAACAGACAAAAACTGGGGTAGATCGCGACCAGTGCCGCCGAGCGGATTATTAGGTGCTGGAAAAAGACTAACATGGACCCTTTCACCTACATAGTAGGCAACTGTCAGTCCCTGGGGACCAAGGAGCTGTGTCAATGGTTTGGGGAACAACGTCTGCTATGAATGTAAAGTCCAATGCGGAAGTGGCTGTCTCTGCCTCATAGTTTAAAAAAAAATACTGTAGCCTATTTGGCAACTCCTGCATTTGGCAACTTTCAAACTACAACAGTCCGTATTTCACTGTGTGTCCTTGTCAATTTTGATACTTTCAGGTCAAATTTGCGTATATCTTTATAGAGTGGCTCAGGCCTTCCTGAAAGTCTTATCCCTCTTACAAATTCACCATACATGAGATCCTTTTTTAATGGCGGTAAATGCTTCTTCCTCTGTTGTCGAGACTGTTAAGCGAGCTGGAGTAACCTTTCCAGGACGCAGACCTGGACATGTTGAATTAGATTGCAGGCTGTTGCCCAGGCAGCAGATACCCCCCCCCCCCTTCTCTCTCTCTCTACGTTTAAGCTAATTAAATTCTTTTTGTTAAATAGAAAACAAATAATCTGTTACAATAAATCACTATCTCAGACCACTGACTTGAATACGGGGTAACTCAAGGCTCGATTCTCGGCCCTCTGTTATTCAATATCTACATAAATGACCATCCTTTATGTCTGTCGTCGTCCTGCGATTTATTCGCAGACGACTGTACCATCTATGCAAATGCTCAAACATGTAATGTACTCGAGTCGTCATTACAACAAGAATTAAATAATGTAGTCCAATGGAGCAGTGCAAACCGTATGCAAATAAACATTAATAAAACAAAATATATGCTTATAACGACCAGACAAAAACTATACAGTTTAAATTCTCAGAGAACGCTTCAACTCTACATTGGGAGCGCTCAAGTAGAAAATGTAACTGAGCACAAGACACTAGGGCTGGTAATTGATGCAAATCTAACCTTCAACTCACACGAACAAGCACTTGTGAAGCAAACAGCTAAAAAGGTTTACCAGCTTGCAAAAATTAAAACTTTCTTGATGAACACACAAGAAAGATATTCTATATTTCTCACATCCAGACATATATAGACTATTGCTCTACAATATGGGATGGCTGTTCCAAAAGCGCGCCATTCGCTTAATTAGTAACAATCATGGAACAGTGAGCTCCGAACATATAAAGGTATTAGGCTACTACCGCTTCGTGAACGTCTACTTTTCAATAAGGCGAAATATACTTACAAAATATTATCTCAAAAGGCTCCATGTTACTTATGGCCGTTGTTTAAATATAATGAAAGGCATAGTAAGCGCCTAAACATATTACTCATCCCTAAACCTAGGATAGACCTTTATAAAATAAGTTTGTCATATTCCGCAGCTCAATTGTGGAATTATCTACCACAGCAAATCGAAAGTACCACTAGTCCATTTACATACAGTCGGAAACTGTTCGAATATTATCTCAGCACCGATTATATGCCCCCATAGAAGATAAAACATATGTGAAAAAAAGCGCCCATTTCCTTAGATTTGTTACAACTAATACGTTTTACTGTAGTTAAAAATGTGCACATTCCAGTGCTTGTATTGATTATTTTGATGCTATTGCGAACTTTTAATATTACTTGTGTGAATGAAATGATGTAAGAATGGAGGGAGACCTCGAAGGGCAGAATGTTAGACGGGTCTACGTGCCCAATTCTTAACCCTTTAAAAATAAAGTTTGTTCGTTCGTTAGTTCGTTCGTACGTCGCCAGAAATACCAAAGGAGGGCAAGTGTCTATACAGTTTAGCACAGAAGACGTTGCAAGAATTGACGGAGCAGCAGTGTAAACACGGTTGAACAGCCTTAGGGATTCCAGCTTCCAGTGTTCCTTAAGGCTTTACTCCCGAGGCACTTTCCCTAAATAGGGTTTTGTCACACGCCAGTGGAGGTTTGAGATCAGAGTTTTCCTTCTCCAAGATAAGCTGCACTCCAGTACTGACGAGCCTCATCTGCTCGGGGTTTGAAATCAGACTTGTCTTTCTCCTAGGTGAGCTGAGTCAGCTTCTGTGGCTTAGGCGTTGCGAACGCGCTTCGTAATGACGAGGTGACGGTTTCGATCCCAGCTGAGAACGATTTGTCTTGCATTGGTTTTGACAGTGGTACCGAAAGAAGACCGTCCAGAAGCAATGGCAAACTTCTAAACATAAAAAATTTGCTCAGAAAAACCAACTTCCTGTGAAGGATACACAACTAACGAGCTGAGCTGAACTCCTGCGTTGTCGAGCCTCACCTGTCCGAGCATCCCTTCTTCTGTCAGTTTCAACACCTCCGCGGCAAGAGAGTCAGGAGTTGGACTTCTGCTGTTAGAAGCTATAAGAGACGCACGCCTTGAAGGTATTTCCTGAGGACTAAGAGCTAATCCTCAACCCGTCCCTCGGCTGAACAGCATTTGGAACCAACATATGGATAAACTTTAGACGGTATGATAACCAAGAGAAGATGGAAATGGCTTGGCCACGTTATGAGAATGAATCTTGATATGCCTGCCAAAACAGCTCTCACATGGACACCAGAGGGAAAGAGAAAACAGGGGCTCCCAAAAACAACATGGAGACGAACGATGGAAAGTGACCTGAGTGCGGCATCTTTGACATGGAAAACTGCACGGAAGATTGCATAGGACAGGAAAGCATGGAAAGTCCTATTTGAAGCCTCATGTGTCACTAGGCATAACGAGAACTGATGACTGATGATGATGATATGGATACATAAAATAATGATGCTATAAGTATACATTTATTAATTACATTCAAACATACTTTCAAATATTTTGTAAGGACAGGTAAGTCTGTAAACGATAACAAGAGAATAAATCACATTAGTGTATAAACTTTTAAGTAAAAGTAAAGTAAAGACCTCTTTTCACGCCTTTATGCGCACTGGGCATGTGGGAAAAGCACCCGTATTTTTACACACCAGTCGGCACTAGGTGGGAAATGTGGTCAGCATTACGCTGACCGTCTTTACTTCCCCAGGACATACATCCTGGTACCCATTTTAGGCTGGGTCGACCTGTAACGCCCTATACAATGATAAAAATCCCCGCAGACAGCAGTGAATGTACAAACTATAATGAAAGCATAAACATAAGCAAATGGTTTAATGCTAGATTTATTACAAGCTTATAACTATTATTGTAGTTTAGATATAATGGCATTTATATTCTGCTTAACAAAAGTGCTTTCCTATCCTTTTATTCTGGCAAAATTGCGAATTACATTATCAAAATCGATCGGTTTTTGCAAGATCAGACTCGGGAAAGTTGGACGGAAGGAAACGTGATGTCATACGATGAAAAAAATGGTATCAAACATCAAATAGGTATAGGGCCAGGCTGTCAGTTTATGAACAGGTATGACAAACAACCTGTATGAATGAATCAAGGCCAGTTTAAGCTAGCCATTGATGAGTATATGAACAGCTGCATGCTGTTGGTGAAGACAGGCTATGCAGAGTTATAATCGCCCAAGCCCGTCGGCAAAGTTTTTAATGATGATGATGATGACGACGACGATAATGAAGATGATGATAGTGAGGGCGATTTCTTCCTCTTAGCTTTCATTGTCTTGTGTAAGAGACTGATAGCGTAACATTTGCTTCTTCTTAATAGTCCTGTCAAATAGTCGCCCACTTCTGTGATATATCGTTCTCATCATACTGGTGTGACCCCACGCATCCGATTTCCGTCTTTTTTTTTTTATTTTTTTTTTATTTATAACTTTTACTCTCCTTATCTTTAAAGTAGACAGATTTTTTATTTTATTGTTTCGTGATTTATTTTGTTGTCAATTTTACATCCTGGACGTTTTCGCGTGCCTCCCCTCCCCCCCCCCCCCCCTATTTGGGCCTTTAGTACAGTGGTTCTCAAATAAGGGTCCGCAGACACGGAACAAATTTAAGGGGTTCGAGGTATCGAGTACGAAAAACCTAAATCGTCTTTGCTTTACGATTCCAATACAGATTTAGGCTACCCTCCGAATAACGGGCACAAAAGATGGCGGCAAATGGCGGCCAAAAACAGGTCCTCAGCAACGTGTCAATTGCGCACTTCCGGCGAGGACCTACGAGCAAAGCTGCAGGAGATGGGGGAAGCTGCTGCTCGTGAGTCCCAGCCATCTAGTTTAGCCCCAATCCACGCCGCGTGAGCGGCACAGGGATACTCTCGGCGGTGGCTGCAGTCGCCGGAAAACGGTAAATTATGTCGTCAGAAGGGAGCAATAGACACGTGACTGAGGCTCTGTTAGGGATTTTTTGCGGCCGCCATCTTTTGTGCCCATTATTCGGAGGATAGCCCAAATTCACTTAGATTTTTTTTTTTTTTAAATAAGGTGTCCGTGGCGGACCTTCGAAAAGGGAAGGGGCTCGTGGGCCTTGTTTAATAGGCAATCACTTCTTGAATATTGATTCGTTTAGAATTTTTGACTGCGGCTATGAGGTTGTGTGCGTGATTCGTAATTCTGAGATATATTATTCGACTGCAGCTGTGGACGATTTGACAGGAGACCGTTTTGCCTTGATGTCGACAATGATATCGAGGCCCGGTCGTTAAGAAGCAGTGACTACTGAACACAATAACTGCATAATAAATGCATAAACAGTCAATAAATTCTGGGGTTGGTTTGCACTGAGGTTCTCTGCTGCAGATATCAAGCTCTCTTAAATCTCCCTATTGTTCTTCTCTTTCCAGTTGGCGACTCCAAGGACATGCAGGTCTGTCTGTATATTGTCTGTCTACCATCGTCATCGTCTACTATGTTTCCTTTTCATTTATAATGTGTACGTCTGGTTGCCCCTCTGTTGTCTGCCAATTCTCTACTCTCCCATTGTTTTCTATTAGTATTCTTGGTGGCAATGGTTAAATGTTGATTAAAATATATTATGAATTTCGTTCTTGCTTCTCCCTGTCCATTCTTCTCTGTTTGAATTTACTGTGCGTAGTATTAGTCTACAATCAGTAATTTGTTATTTACATTATCACTATCATCCTAACTATCATCATCATCATCACCATCAGTTGCTCTGTCGACTGTGAGGACTAAAACTTAGTTGACAGGCATGACAGGTTACAACTCTATGCATCAGGACAGGGAATAATAAACTTAACAAGCACATACACAGGTTTTATTGGAGTTGTTCATCACTTTGTCCATGTCAGATGTGCGAGCATACCGCAAAATATGTCCTTCTACAAAACGTCCCTTGTTAAAAAATTATTTTGCATATCATTTACATGACGCTGCAGAACCAACTCCAGCAATTTCTGGCTGTTTGTGAATTCACATGCCAATGTTACCTTCAATAGATAAAATCCCCTGTACAGGCTTTTTTGGGGGGGAGGGGGGGGGGTATCCAGAAACCATGCTGTAAACCGTTTGGCTCGGTACTATGGATATTGCAACCCTTCGGCCTTGATTCCATGATAGGTACCGTAAATATGGGAGAAATTTGGCTTTTATGCCTAACCCCGGGCGTGAACTCGGACAACAAGGAGTTCGTCACCCGGCCGCAGCGAAAGTCAGGTTTAACCAACTGCGCTAGAGAGTCGGGCTATACAGGCTATTAAATCGTAATACTGGTCCAATCAGTCAACACTTCACTAAGAGCTGTAAATCAGTAAAAACGGAATCATTTATTTTTAAGAAAAAAAAAAAAGAGAGAGAGAGAGAGAGAGAGAGAGAGAGAGAGAGAGAGAGAGAGAGAGAGAGAGAGAGAGAGAGAGAGAAAGAGAGAGAGAGAGAGACAGAGAGAGACACAGAGAGAGTATGAGAGTTTTAGCAGTTCGGCAATTTTAGTTTTTAATTCATTCATTCATGCACTAATCTATTTCCTCATTCATTCCTTCGTGTATTCAAATGTTTACTTGTGTGCCCAATAAAATCCAACTTTTTGTGTGTGTACATTTTCATTCATAAGATAAATTAAAAACACCATCAAATACTATTTTCATTCATAAAATAAATTAAAAACACCATCAAATACTATTTTCATTCATAAGATAAATTAAAAACACCATCAAATACTATTAACTAAAAATAAAATAGAACATATAACAATCAGTCTTACCTTTGAAAAATAGGCTGAGAACACATAGAATCACAAAATAAAAGTACATGTTTTGTTCCATGAATGTCTTTAAAGAAAGTTGGTGCTCCTGTTGCAGTCGCAATAAAAAAATATCATTGAACACCTGGTAGCAGCTATTATGTTATTTCTCATGCGAACAGTACAATGTTACTGGTTTTTTTTTTTTTTTTCACGTGTTCATGTCAGTTCTGACAAGTAAATTCACAATTAAATAACTTAAATGTTCAATTCGTTTCGATGAAATTCATATTCTCTTCTTCAGGCTGACAGGAAGAATTTAAAAAAAAATTCCTTTTTCTTGTCACCGATCGTGGAATATTTATTTACTGAACTTTTGTCAGAGATGAAGGTTCTGTTGCTTTCATAATGTTGTTCGTAATCAAGTTCACCAACTACAGACATACACTCATAGTTGAAAAAGTGGATAGAAACTTAGCACTGTCGTTAGAACACAAATCACTGTATTGTTGTTCCTGCTGCTACCGGCAACCATTTCAACCAGCTGAAAACCGGACCACCACTAACATGTTGAGATGAGAACAGTACACCCAGGCAGATCAGATTAAACCTATTTTTGGAGATTGAAGGGAGTATCTGGGACCTGTCTTGTTGGTCCATCGTTTAGCCTGCGATTTCATTTCTCAGATGGTAATCTAAACATTTTAAGTTGGCTTATTTGGTAAGCGGAAGTCGTCGTGGCCGAGCGGCTAGATGCTCGCCGCGGATCGGAAGGTCGTGGGTTCGCTCCCTGGCGGAGACGGACTTTTCTTCAAAAATGACCTTGGCTCCCAGGTCAACCCAGCCTTGAGTGGGTACCGGGTGCAATCCCGGGAAGTAGAGGCGGCCGGCGTGATGCTGACCACATCACCCATCTTGTGCCGTTGGTCTTTAAAAATATAGGTCTAGCCCTATATGCCCTATACGCCTAAAGGCATGGAAAGGGTCCTTTACTTTTCTTTACTTTTTTATTTGGTAAGCCCACATCATTTAAAAATCTGTCATGGTGGGGTTTTGACATAAGGTCGACAAGCTATTCACTACCTGAAAGTTTGACACCTTTGCAACTGGAGGGTTTGTATCTTGGATGTTAGTACAACAGGACAAATCCAAACAACCTGTTTAACCTGCCGTGAAATTGTAACTAGGACACCGTATCGGCAGAATAACTAATGTAGAACTTTGGAAGATAACTAAACAGGCTCCAGTGGACCAAGAGGTGTGGAAAAGACGCTGGCGTTGAATAGGACACACACACTGAGAAAACAAGATAACAGCATAACTAGAATGTCTTTGCATTGGAACCCACAGGGACATAGGCATAAAGAAAGGCCAAAAAACACATGGAGAAGATAGATGGAGAATCAAGTTAGAAAGATGGGGACGACACGAGGAGAGCTTCATGTAATGGCGAAGAATAGAACGACTTGGCGTGAGTTGGTTGAGGGCCTATGCTCCATTGGGGGATAGAAAGACTGAAAAAGAAGAAGAAGTATCGGCTACAGAAAGTACAACACAGATGTAGACTGTTCACCGGGAGGTAAGTAACAGAAATAACATTATAACAATAATTTTATTTTAATTTGTTTCCCTCTAGGATAGAATGCTGAAAGATGACACTCAGGGACTGAGGCAGACACTATGTGACGAGAATTTAACCGGAGCAAATCCTAAGAACCCCGTTCAGTCCTTAACAGTAATAATAATGCACGCCCGGCGGTTACACGGTTAACTTGAGTCTGATTCAAGCGGGTTTGTGCATTGTTCATAATAATAATTATCAGGGTCTTTTTTTCAGGCGCAGTATAGGCACCTTTTCATTTAGGTATCACTTGTTTCAAAACGCTAATGTAATGGAGACTTCTGGGTGAGTACCAACTCCATCCCCTTCTTACTTTAAACAAACAAATTTTTTTTTATTAGTACCGACTTACTGATGTTCAACCGCACCAGGACATCATACTGAGCGATAAACACCCGGTGACACAAAGTGCCACCATTTGGATGAGAATCACCCGGGGACAGGTCCCAAAAACCCCGTTCAACCCATAGGTTCGGTTATATTAAGATCCCCGGCAACAGCCGAGGTGGGGTTTTAAAACAGTAAATGCGTCAAAAATTAAGACGCAGTATTGTGTGAAAAATAGATAGGTCCTGGCACTTTAAGAATAGCCATAGGGATGAGATAAAAAGACGAAAAACAACAAAAGCCATTACTGTTGTACACGTCACTAAAGACAAATGAATTTCTGCTAACACCGAACACAAGTTAACCGCATGCACAATCAAACTAAGCGAATCCAGCAAGACGATGATTGCACGATTTGAACCGGCTCCAGTCCATTTTCAGATTCAATCGTATTCATAAAGCCCCGAAATGAACTAGTTAACTTGTCTCCCTTCAGCTTGGCTGTTTCTGGAATAGGGGAACAAACTCTGGCTGTTCTCGTTGAGGGGGCGCTTAACGGGCAGGCGGATGAATGATCCAGATTGAGTTTTGTTGTTGAGAGGAATTCGCAGAACCAGTGAGAAATGGATGAAGGGGCTTCTGCATGGTGCTGCAATTGTCTATAATTTATCGTGTCCTTGCTAAACGAAAGCAACTAAATAAATAGGACTTGCATCAACAGTGATGAGAAGGAGAAAAACGGTGTACATCATGAAAGCAGGAAAGGTGAGAGCGGGAAGGGAGGAAGAAGAGGCAGAGGAAGACCGAGAGAACAGATGCTGGACAGCCTGACGTCATGGCTTAGAGGATAATCTGCGTCAGAGTTGCTTGAAAGTACGCGAGACAGAAGGTTGTGGATAGACATGACTACTATGTTATTTGATTCTGGTGAGAGAGCGAAACATTACAGTCTAAGCTTACCGGCACGCACATGATAATGATGACGTTATTTGACACTTTAGTTTATGTGGATGATTAGCTCAAAGTTCTGGGTAATAGTGCTTAATAGTTTTCTTTTCATCCTTTTCTTTTGAATCAAGTCCCCCCCCCCCCCCCTCCCCCATTAAAGTTAGGGGTAAAATTTAAAAAAAAAAAAGGGGGGGGGGTGGGATCCTTGCCGTATATTAAAGAAAGGCGACTCCCCCCCCCCCCCTCCTCCCCCAACACCAAAAGAGAAGAATGAAAAGCACTGATCTGGCATTACTGCAACGTCAACTTAACCCAGTGAATACGATCGTGTGAGCACATATTTCTGGCATCTAAAGCAATGTGGAACTCTTGGCCAAAGGTGTTCCGGTTCGTTAAATGGAGGAAGGCATAGAAGAAGCTGCTGTGGAAAACAAACAGCATACAGACTTGGTGTGATTGGTTGGGATTTCATCATGCGTTAGAAATAAAAGGCAGAAGAAGAGAAATGGCAGGCAGGGTACAAGAAATCATATCAACCATGGTTTGTTTATCTAAAATTAAATATGGCAAGTAATACACCATACACAAATACGACTCATGGCGTAAAAAGGGGTCGGAGACAGAATGCAAGTCTGCAAGGAAACGACAGACAGACAGACAGACAGACAGACAGACAGACAGACAGACAGACAGACAGACAGACAGACAGACAGACAGACAGACAGACAGACAGACAGACAGACAGACAGACAGACAGACAGACAGACAGACAGACAGACAGACAGACAGACAGACAGACAGACAGACAGACAGACAGACAGACAGACATGCAGGCAGACAGACAGACTGACGGACGGGCGGATGGATGGATGGACGGATGGAAGAATAGATAGATAAATAGATAGATAGATAGATAGATAGATAGATAGATAGATAGATAGATAGATAGATAGATAGATAGATAGATAGATAGATAGATAGATAGATAGATAGATAGATAGATAGATAGATAGATAGATAGATAGATAGATAGATAGATAGATAGATAGATAGATAGATAGATAGATAGATAGATAGATAGATAGATAGATAGATAGATAGATAGATAGATAGATAGATAGATATATAGATAGAACGAACGAACGAACAAACTTTATTTTTAAAGGGTTAAGAATTGGGCACGCAGGCCCGTCTTACATTCTGCCCTTCGAGGTCTCCCTCCATTCCTACATCATTTCATTCACACATCAAGTAATAAAACAGTATAAAAAGAATCCAAACATTCAATACAAGCACTGAAATGTCTACATTTCTAACTACAACAAACCGTAGTGGTTGTTATAAATCTATGGAAAAAGGCGCTATTTCAAAAATATTTTTCTGTTTTGCCTCTATGGGGGCATGTAATCTGTGCTCAAATAATATTCAAACAGTTTTCGATTGTACTTATAGGGACTAGTGGTATTTTTGATCTGTTGTGGAAGACAATTCCACAATTGAGCTGCGGAGTACGCTAAACTTGTTTTGTAAAGGTCTATCCTAGGTTTAGGAAAATGTAATATGTTCAGGCGATTACTATGCCTTTCATTATATTTAAACAACGGCCATAAGTAACATGGAGCCTTTTGGGATAATATTTTGTGCATAAATTTCGCCTTATTGAAAAGTAGACGTTCACGAAGCGGTAGTAGCATAAGACCTTTATACGTTTCGGAACTCACTGTCCTATGATTATTACTTATTAAGCGAATGGCGCGCTTTTGCATAGACGTGAGCCTCTTGATAACAGAACTGGAACAACCATCCCATATTGTAGAACAATAGTCTATATATGTCTGGATGTGAGAAATATAGAATATCTTTCTTGTGTTTTCGTCAAGAAAGTTTTTAATTTTTGAAAGCTGGTACACCTTTTTAGCTGTTTGCTTCACAAGTGCTTGTACGTGTGAGTTGAAGGTTAGATTTGCATCAATGGTCAACCCCAGTACTTTGTGCTCAGTTACACTTTCCACTTGAGTCCTCCCAATGTAGAGTTGAAGCGTTTCCTGTGAATTTAGACTACATACTTTTTTGTCCCGTTGTTATTAGCATAGATTTTGTTTTATTAATGTTTATTTGTATACAGTTTGCACTGCTCCATTTAGCTACATTGGTTAGTTCTTGTTGTAATGACGACTCTAGTGCACTGCTCGTTTGAGCATTTGCATAGATGGTACAGTCGTCTGCGAATAGATCGCAGGACGACGTCAGACATAAGGGAAGATCATTTATGTAAATATTAAATAACAGAGGGCCGAGAATCGAGCCCTGAGGCACCCCAGTATTTAAGCTAGTTGTCTGCGATAGGGATTTATTGTAAGAGATTATTTGTTTTCTATTTAACAAAAATGATTTTATTAGCTTTAATAGTCTAGGGTTAAATTTCATTGTTTCTAATTTTCTAATAAGAATTTTATGGTCTATCATGTCAAAAGCTTTTTTAAAGTCTATAAATACCCCTCCACAAATTTTCTCATCATTAATATTCTTATGCCAGTTTTCTATCATGTTTGTTAAGGCAGTATGGCAAGAATATTGTGGTCGAAACCCTGATTGGTTATCGATTATAAGTTTGTTGCGATCTAAATATTGAAATGTTACTTTATGAATATGTTTCTCTAGTGGTTTTGATAGAGATGATAACAGGGAGATGGGTCTATAGTTACCTGGGATGCTACTGTCTAAGGAACCAGATTTTAGGTGTGGATAAACTTTGGCAATCTTAAATGCCGACGGGAAGTAGCTTTTAGCAAGACATTGGTTGTAGATAAAAGTCAATGACTCGCAAATAGCTGGTGCAGCACTGCGAAGGATCCTATTGCTGATTCCGTCTAAACCGGACGCATTGCTGTTTCTGAGGCTGTTGAGATGTGTAAACACATCAGCCACTGACATGAGAGGTATGTCAGAAGGAATATCTTCGGAGCATTTATTTTCACAAAATGATGAAAGCAGGGATAAATCACAAGGACAATTTGGTATTGTGTCTTTTAATTGTTCTATATCGGCTTCAAAGAACTTACTAAAATCATCTGATGTTATGTTAGATGTCCGTAAACGCGTTGAAGTACCTTTTTTGGTCAATGTATTAATTGCCTTCCATATATCTTTGGTGTTTGTTTTATCTACTATTAACATTTTTAAAAAGTTCTTCTTCTCCTTACGAATGGCATACTGGACTTTGTTTCGCAGACCTCGGTATTTAATTAAATCTTTTTTTTTATGTGCATTATCTCGCTCTCTCATAACTTCAACTACTTCCTGGGTGATCCATGGGGATTTAGTCTGATGTTTTACGCGGACCTCCTTAATTGGCACATGTTTATCAAATACGCAAAAGAAGGTCTTTAGCCAATATTCAAGAGCGTCATCTGGGTCAGGAAGTTGATAAACATGGCCAAAAGGTGAACTGAGCAGGTCCAGTAGGAATGTATTTTGATTAAAATTTTTGTAGCTTCTAAATTTAATACATATATGTTTTTGTTTGGTAATTTTCGTTCCTATTTTATTCCACACACACGTTACGGGGTAATGATCGCTCATTGCTGTAGTGGGTACCTTGCATTCTATGATGTTATTAGGACATGTTGCATAAATATGGTCTATGAGTGTTGACAATGATTTTGTTATTCTAGTAGCTTGATTGACTAGCTGTTGGAGATTGTATGAGGCAGTTATGTCATCCCACGTATTATTGGATTTTAGGGCGTTTATATTAAAGTCTCCGAGAAGTATTATTTCTCCTACATTGTTGAACACTGTATCCATCATGACGGTGAAGTTTTCATACCACATGTTACTAGCACTAGGGTTCCGATAGAGATAGCTAACTACAATGGGTCTGTGATTTTGTAGCTTAACTTCAAAAAATATGCATTCTACCTCCTTAGTCTCTAAGTCTAGTCTACGGTGAACATTTAGTGAATCACTGACGTAGACCGCTATACCCGTCTCTTGTTTACAATGTGGGTCTCTTCTAATAACTCTAAAACTGTTGATATGTATATCATCATCTGTAATGTTGTCATTTAATCTACTCTCACTAAGGCCGAACATGTGAAAACCTTGACTAAGAATAAGGGACAGTTCGGGCAGTTTTCCCAGAAGATGGCATATATTCAAATGTCCTAATTTAAGCCCAGTTTTAGTGAGCCAATGCTCACGTGTGTCAGACATATCAATACAGTACAATATCAGTTCTGTCAATACCACAGTATTTTTAACTGCAACAATAACAATAATTATGACAATAAGCAAGTAAAATTAGTTACAAAAACACATTATTAATGGGAGTAAAAGAATAAACGATTGAAATGAGAGAGAGAGAGTATAAAGGAAAGTTGAATTAAAATTTCTTAACTCACATACACCACCACCTCGCTTACAGTTAAGCAGATTTAAGCAGTATTATAACTAGCCCAAATAGTAGACTACAAATGTGTAACTCGATATCCAAGTCAGTGTTTATAAATGTATCTGTGTGACCCACTGCTGATCCAGTGGGCAGAACAGTAACAGTGAAATAAACAGTGTTTATAAATGTATCTGTGTGACCCAGATCCATGGGCATACAGTAAATGTATATAAGAATATAGCAAATATAATATAGCAAATATAATATTATTAGTGAAATAAACGCAGTATATAAGAACTTAAGAATATAGCAAATATAATATTATATCTAAAAAATAGTAATAATATAATAGATTTCAATAGAAGATTTTACTAAGTTGCTACGCTAACAACAGTAATAGGGGAAAAAAATACTAAAACCAGAGAAAGAGAGAGAGAAAAATAATTAAACAATAATGACTTAAGCAATTTACACACACTTCCACTTCACTTACAGCTAAGCAAAGTTAAACAATATTAAAACACGCCTAAGAGATGGACTAAGCACTGCAATTTTTCACACAAGTCAATGTTTATATCTGTAGTCGTGTGACCCACTGGTCGAGTGGCAACACGGTAATAAGCAATATATATATATATATATATATATATATATATATATATATATATATATATATATATATATATATATATAAACGCTTAAGGTATATACTTTTTCGGCTGAGATACGGTATACGGTTTTTCTTAACGGGTGTGGTATCCAGCTGGTGTATACTGCAAGGACATCATAAACGCTTGTCGGAGAATCCCTGGACTAAAGCGCATGAGATGAAGAAGGTCTGGATTCCAGTTCAGTGGATACTTTTGTCGTTCAGATATGTAGCTGTTTGTAAGTGTAGTCTCCAGTACTTGGTTGGCAGAAGCCTGGTGAATACCGGTATTGTTGTCGACGGGAGTTTCCCTGCTAGGAAGAGGAGGAAACGTGTCTTCATAACTATCCCCCTCCTGTGCAAAGGTGGGTGTATGATGTTGTGGTCTATTTCCATGTGGTGGCATGTATCCTCTCGGGGTGGAGGCAGATTGGGCGTCAGACTTGCGCGAGCTTGCATAAATTGTGGCTGATTTACATCTTTTGGCATAATAATCTGACGGAGTAGAGACAATTGTACTATGCACTTTTGTGTTGGGTGTGTGCAATGTTCTGGCTGGATACTTGATATTTTTGGCTAGAAGGCTGGTGCCCAAAATGGACGTGTGGATCTGATCCTTATACAAACTCTTTTTTGGTGCACCAGACTGTGCTGTAAAGCACGGTGTGTTATTTATAAAAGTTAACTTGTTGTGATGGCAAAAGTTCTCCAGAGTTTTGTTGTTTATGTCTGCCAGGCCACGCTGAGAACCCGAGCAGGGCGGAATTATAGACGAGAAAAATGTAGAGGATTTAGGAAAAGTGTGACGCAATAAATTTAGTAAAGTGCCCAGCTGAGAAGCCGTGACACGTTTGTCATTCATCGTGTCATTTATTCCTATGTGTACGGTGGTTTTCTCTATGTTGTTGTTTTTTGGTAGTCTGCGTACCCAGTCTACTAGTCTATCCACTCCAGCACCTGGTAGCGGAATAACGGATACTGCATCATTGTCTGATGTGGTCATTCGGTCACCGTACACACCTTTCATTAGAGAGTCCCCAATAATTAGGTGCGTACAATTAGATCCTATCATTTGCGTTTGTTGCCTGAGAGAGTGTCTTGTCTGTCGCTTTTGCCATTGATGGCTTTCATTCAGAAGCTCATAGGATGTTTTGTCTACCTTTGCGCTGGATGTTGGCTCTGTGTGGATGGACTGTTTACTTTCTGACTGACTCAGCGAGGCATCAAACCTATTGGTGATTTTGACGTCAATAGGGTAGATATTACGTGTACCCTGTTCAGTTTTGTCAAGTCCATTTGCCTTTACTTCTGGACATTTTGCCCCTGAAGTTGGATGGACAGTAATGGGGCTGTCAGTTTGGACTGCCAGCTCAGCAACTAATGCAGGTTGCAAAGATTCTGCAGGATGTTGAGCTTTGTCATGCTCATTTGCCAGTATTGTCCCCTGTTTCACAACCGACAATGGTTGAACAGTGACTGGGCTGCCAGTTTGCGTACCTATATTAGAAACTGAAGTAAGTTGTAGCGATTCAACAGTTCGTCTCAGCGATACGTTCTCTTCTTTTAGGAGCTTTATTTCAGCTTTGAGCTCATGTTGATCAGCACTGTTCTGATTGTTTCTTTCAGTGACAGAGGCAACTGTGGCAATAAGTGACTTTAGGCTTTTCTCTAGATCTTTAATGCGACTCTGGCAATCACATGTTGGGATGTTGATGACAAAGGCGTTCTCTGGGTCTGCCAGAGTGGTGGTATTTTCGTTTGGTTCAACTTCAACATCTTTGGCAAGCACCATTGGGTACTCGATAGCTAGCAGAGCCGGTCGACCTGCAGCTACTGAAGTGTCATCACATGCATTGATTTGCAGTAATTTACCACTATTAACCAATGTACTGTCCGTTGTAAGAACTGACTGAGCAGGTGTGGCTAGCTCAATTAAGCTGGATATGTTGGAAACCAGGGGTGTATTTAAATACTCCCTACATGTTTGCTGGGCTGTCTTTTCAAGTTCGGAAAATTCGTTATCCAACCAGGCACGAACCGCAATGCAAGAGCCCTGAGCCAACATCTTATTTTTGGTGTGATAGAGGTGAATTGTAATGACTGGTGTGATTATTTTGTCCTCTACGTGAGCTCCTTGCTTATCTGTCCTGCTATCGATGTGCTCCTGTTGATAGGATTTCAGGAGACAAGACCGAAACACCTCATAGTGCAATGTGTTATTAAAGGTGATTGTTACACATTTACCCTCATTGGTGTGCTTGAAAATAATGTCTGGGACATCTTGACACTTGTTGAGCTTTCGACGAACAGAACGCGCTGTGTCGAGTGTGTAGTTTTTAGTAACGCCTGGACGCAAACCAGCTCGTCCCCTCCCACCCGCGGTGAACTCCGCAACCGAGGTCTCACTGTCAGACATGACTAGAGGCACGACAGGTCAAAGGTTCAATAACACAACTGTTCCCCATTCAAAACAGTAAAGGTGGCCACACATTCCAACACCTGTGTTGAGGTTGGTCAGTTAAATTTATTCCTGTATCCTGATTGGTCCAATCGAATCACAGAGTTTCTAATTGTTACTTCTATATTCTCATAAACTCCATATTTCCTTGAAATATAACAAATGAACACATTTAGAAGCTGTGTCATTCTCTTCACTGCAAAGAGACGATCACACTGATATGTAATTCCATATAGATAGATAGATAGATAGATAGATAGATAGATAGATAGATAGATAGATAGATAGATAGATAGATAGATAGATAGATAGATAGATAGATAGATAGATAGATAGATAGATAGATAGATAGATAGATAGATAGATAGATAGATAGATAGATAGATAGATAGATAGATAGATAGATAGATAGATAGATAGATAGATAGATAGATAGATAGATAGATAGATAGATAGATAGATAGATAGATAGATAGATAGATAGATAGATAGATAGATAGATAGATAGATAGATAGATAGATAGATAGATAGATAGATAGATAGATAGATAGATAGATAGATAGATGGATGGATGGATGGATGGATGGATGGATGGATGGATGGATGGATGGATGGATGGATGGATGGATGGATGGATGGATGGATGGATGGATGGATGGATGGATGGATGGATGGATGGATGGATGGATGGATGGATGGATGGATGGATAGATAGATAGATAGATAGATAGATTAGATAGATTAGATAGATAGATTAGATAGATAGATTAGATAGATAGATTAGATAGATTAGATAGATAGATTAGATAGATTAGATTAGATAGATTAGATAGATTAGATTAGATAGATTAGATTAGATAGATTAGATTAGATAGATTAGATTAGATAGATTAGATAGATTAGATTAGATAGATTAGATAGATTAGATAGATAGATAGATAGATAGATAGATAGATAGATAGATAGATAGATAGATAGATAGATAGATAGATAGATAGATAGATAGATAGATAGATAGATAGATAGATAGATAGATAGATAGATAGATAGATAGATAGATAGATAGATAGATAGATAGATAGATAGATAGATAGATAGATAGATATAAATCTACAAATATTAGTTTTGTGGCTTTTTCTTGCATCAACGAATACCCTTGATTTTGATCGTATACTAGCCATGGCATCCCAACACTGAACTATTTTAGTTTTTACACTGCAGGAACCCAGCTACTGTTCTTATCCTCTATCGTTTGCACTATTTACGAATAGTACTCTTTTGTTCTGGCTATAATTGTATATACTATTTACATATTTTTGTAAGCGGTAAAATATTAAAGTAAAAAAGTAAAGGACCCTTTTCACGCTTTTAGGCGTATATGGCATATAGGGCTAGACCTATATTTTTATAGACCAATCGGCTTAATATGGGTGATTTGGTAAGCCCGCCACGGGCACTCCAGTGGTAATATATACTGTTTAAAAAAAACCGCATAGCTAACGAAATAAACAAACATACTCACAATTTTGACATTCTGCATCTTCGTAATGCTGTAAGTGAAATTACTCAAATTTCACGCAAGAAAACCTCAGGGTTCTACCAATCAAAGCACATCTTTTTTTTTTTTTTTTCGTCTAGATTACGATACTTTTTAAGCCTAGGCTTTCCCGTTAGGATGATGTGTGGCCTCCTTTTGAGTGAATCAGTTACTGGCATCTCATGAGCATGGATGCCATCAGATGTCTGATGTGGTCCTGTGGGATGGCTGCCCACTCTTCCTAGAGTGCCTGGAACAGATCACGACCATTAGCTGGAGCAACGTTTCGGCGACAAACACGTCTTTGCAGCTCATCCCACAGGTGCTCAATCGGACTCATGTCATCAGACAGGGATGGCCAGGGAAGGGTTTGAATGTTACTGGCAGCCAGAAACTGCGTGGTCAGCCGTGCAGAATGGGGTCTGGCGTTGTCCTGTTGAAAAAGATATCTGTTGGCTTCACAAAATGGAAGGACATGTGGTCAAAGAATTTCATGGACGTATCGTTGCACATTCAAGCTTCCTTCAATGTGCACCAATTGACTCCTTCCGTTGTAACTGATCATTCCCTATACCATTACACCTCCACCACCGTGCAGCAGAGCTTCGTCAAAACAATTTTGGGCTAAACCTTTAATTCGTCTACTGTAGACCCTACGCCCTCTATCATGACGCTGCAACAAAAAGAAAGATTCGTCACAGAACCAGACAAGTCTCCACTGATTGTCACTTGCCCAAGGACGATGTTGGTTGGCCCAAAGAAGTCGATTTTGGCGGTGGCGACGCGTAATGACAGGTCCTCGGTTTGGGCGTCGAGCCCAAAGTCCAACATCATGCAGTCTGTTCCGAACAGTTTGATAAGACAAATAACGTCCTGAAGGCAATGCCTGTGCAGTTGAGGAAGCTGTTGCAAACCTGTCACTGAGGGGACGAAGCCGAATAAAGCGATTCTCCGCTGCTGTTGTCACTCTTGGTCGTCCACTGCGATGTCGGTCTTCAACTAAACCGGCTGCTTGGAACCGGTGCCTAAGTCGACTGATGGTACTCTGAAAAAACCCACACAATTCACGCCCACATATCCACTGGACACGGTAAACAACATTTGAGTCTGCTTTTCACATACCCGAATACGATATTCTATTTACACACTAATATAAACGCGCCATAAGATAACTATGCTTTCTTCTTTTTTTTTTAAAAACACTATAAATTTTTTTTATTACGCGGTGGAGGTGGAACTAGATTTTAAAAAAACTCTTATTCTTAAAGAGAATTTGTGTAACGGGGGCGGAGGAGTAAAAATTCTGCTCCTTGATTAACCAAATCGTCTTTGATAGATCTGTATGTCTACTGTCTTTTAAAAAAAATTCATATAACACTCAACCGATGAATCACAGTGGATCATGATACAGCAAGGAGATCATGGGGATATGAAGAAAAAAAATTGCTCCGTTTTTCTTCTAACTCAAGTCTGAATCCGAAGAAGCTCAGCACAGTGCACATGCTCTGTAGCACCGGCGGGGATCCTGAAATGCATTGGGTAGGTTTTTCAACTCCAAATTTTGCCAGGGCAGCGCCGTTGGGCTACTCTTTTCGTTTTCCAACTGGCAATGGATTTTTATACGTCTGATCTCACTATCCAGAGACTAGGGGGAATCACTAGAAGTCCAAGTCCTCGTGAAAAAATGCCAATTTCTCACCTTTCGTATCTCTTCTATTCCCTATATTTTCTAATCTTTTACCGAAACTAGAGAGTGCATTTTGGGGTAATGAGCTTGTATTTTATGGGCTTAACTCGTTGATAGATCTTTGTTTAACTAATTCACGGATGACATGTAATTTGAGCTTTCATAAATCACATATCGTGTTGCGTTAGGCCCTGGTATGCAAACCTTGCCATTTTCTTGATTTTTCAGCTATCTCAGAGTAAGCTTCTTATTTCTTAGCAATGTTTACCTTTTCAGTAAGGATACATGACACATGTAATCTCTGGCGTAAAGGACCTTTTCCCATCTGCGTTCAGCTGGCAATAATGCAAAATCAAACCGGCTGCGTTTACTTCCCATGAAATTACCTTGTGCCCCTTTTGGCGGAGTTGGCCAGATAGCCAGTGTGAAGTGCCAGGTCAGCCTACTGTTAAACTAGCAAGGATGTTTCTGTTTGTCACCCGTGTATACCCAGACACGACCTCTTCTTCTTCTTCTTCTTCTTCGCGTTCGCCAACTGTAAACTGTGGCGAAAAATTCGGTGAGTCTAGACAGACAAACGGACAAGAGTAGACGCTTGTGACGTCGACCATTAGCTGTGAATGTGTTAATGACCAGTTAGTGACGGACCGTTAATTGCATTGTGTAATTAAGTCATTGTGGTGAAGCAGTTATTCGGCTGTAGCATTCTTTGGGGCTTAGAACTGTATGTGAAGAACCTGTTAGACAGTTAGGTACAGTTATCATGCATTGGTTGTGGTGTTAACACTGCCCGCGCACATTTGGGCCTTTCTAAGTGCGCCTCAGAATCTCGAGGACAGCGGCTCGACGAGCCCTGAACGAAAGTGGTGTGGGTTTGTATCCCAGGATATCCACGGGAATGGTGCGGTCTTCCTAGTGAATGTAAAAGCTTAGCGGCCGGCATTTCGGTTTGGGGACTCCCACCACTTTTAAAGCTCCCTAAATAGTTGGACTTGATCTTTGTTAATTAAAGATTTTTTGGGTGCTCTGCCCGTGTTTGGTTTAAGTGTGTAGTAGGATAGTTTTGTCTGTTGTCGGTCTACGATACAAGCCATATTGACCAGATTATATTTAGAACAGAGATGGTCACTGACAGCCAATGTCAATAATTCCAGCAATCTGGTGCGGACTCGAAATGGAGACCTTGACGCCTGGACATCTTCGATGTTTAGTTTGAAAGATGTTTAAAAACAACGAGAGTACACGTAGTGGGGGTGGTGGGATGGGGGGGGGGCGGATTGGGGTTGAAAAGGGGTGAGGGGTGCGGTGAAGAGACGAGAGACGTCGGGTAACATTGTGACGACTGGGAATAGCAGTGGTAGCAGAGGGTCATCTCCTGTACAGTTTCATAATGTTGCGACACGCGAGCACAGAGCCTTTTCCATCGTTCTTTGTTGATGGTGGGGATAGTCCGACAGACCTCACCATGAGACTAAGTGATTTTATGTGTTCTTATTTGCTAGTTTTTGTTATTGCCTGTTTGTGTGATATGCTGAAAAAAGCATTCTATCCCCAACGTTCGTTCTACCGTTGGTGATTGTAGTATTGCGAACCTGAATGGTTCTACTTCTCGTCTGAAATTATCTTTGTTTATTGGTAGAAGACGACCTTGGAGGTGACGTTGAGGAAAATAATCAATATAATTAGAATTTTGAATTATTTTGAATTAAGAGTCCACATCACAGAGCTCGGGATATTATCATAAGCGATGCGTCCCCACGTTTAGCAACAAGCGTGGCATTCCAATTCTGATGGTGCCAGTAACTATCTATCTAACCGTTTCGCACTTATCTTTAATGTCTTCTTGTTGTCAGCCAGATCCCTTAGTCATTCCTAGCAGCACCATTCTCCTCAGACCGTGAAGATCTGTTTGTGCCTCAGCACTGTCCACTTGATCACAAAGAGCGCTTAGAACATCTAGCTTGCTATGCATAAATTCACAATCAAATGCTGCAGCTTGACCAGTTTATCTGCCTGTTCGGTTCCCAACACACCATCATACAGCAGAAAATATTTAAAGGATGCTAACTACCCAGAACCTGATGAATAGAACAGATTTAACAACCAATGGCCATGATGAAGAGACTGAAGTGTATTCTCACTTGTCAAAGGACACGACGATGATATCAAATCATCTGTTCACCTGTTATTTTCATTTAAAATAGAGCAATTTTCCCAGTTTCCCCAGTGGAAACAGGAGTGACTCAGGGCTGCGGCTTATCACCGATGCTTTTTAGAATAGCAGTCGATTGGGTCATGCGCAAATAGAATCTTAGAAGAATATAAAATTTCTATTGGACAGATTTTAAATCCAATACGCAAATAAGACAAGGGACCAAGCAAGATAATGTACTACTAGTTTGCAATATATGTACTTTGCCATCTTCTGCGATCACACTTACATGTGAACGAATAAAGAGTTTGCACCACTGCACTTAGGATATTGCCACATGTGATCCACCCCATTCCTCAGTAGCGGAAAGTTAACATACTCATGCCGAAGGTGGTTCTTTTGTACAAAAGTGGTGCTATCTAACCCCTCCCGAGCAAAACTGTTCTTTACTTTTGGTACCACGTCCGATGTCTTTGTACGTTTTAACGGTTTTTAATAAAATGAAAAAAAAAAAAAAAAAAAAAAAAAAAAATGGGTACCTTTTTGTGTGTTTTGATACTTTAAAAAAAAATTTTTGTACTATTCCCAAAAAGTTTTTGCAGTCCTGTTTGCAGTTTTTTTGCAGACAAGAACATGTGTGCGGATTTACATAGTTAAATAAAGCACATACCATGTTTCTCTCTTTCCCCTCTAATTTCTCTCTCTCTCTCTCTCTCTCTCTCCCTCTCTCTCTCTGTCTATTTTACTTTCTCTCTCTCTCTACCACACACACACACACACACACACACACACACACATACACACACTCACACATGCTTTCCACCTCTCACTCCGAAGGTTTCTTATTAACCTGAAGTCTGGAAGGATACAATCTTGATGTTTTTGAAATTTTAATCTTGACAGCAGACATTCAACAACTGTTTCGGCCCATTTATCCTCTAGATCATGATTCACGGGCCTGGGACATCTCCTGCTGCGGTTATCGGACAATCAGACAAGACGTTATGGTGATTGCAACAGGTGCTAAAGTTATGGTGATATATCGTATGTCGTAGTAAATTAAGCGCATACCTGCACGATCAGAGTTAAAAATAGATGGTTGGTTCATTGGACAGATGTTTATCGGATATACCTTGGCACGTGCAGACGGTAATGGGACAACTTTGCCTTTTTTAGATTTAAAAATTCTTTTTCACTAGGAGCTCTCCCCACTCTACCGAGGCCTATCCCCCACGCCCTTCCGTTGTAACCACAACCAACTCGAAGCTATTTTTTAACAAATAGCACTGTCTTCCATAAAGTGTAGATGAGCTCAATAGCCTATCAGAAAACAGTGTGGCATTAAAGGCAATATTTAAATGATGAATGCATAGATCAATTCCTCTTGAAGAAACTATGAATTCCTCTAATTCGATATATTTTACTTATTGACCACATAAAATGTTAGAAAACATTTGAAAACACACACACACAAACAGATTATTTTTGTACCATATGCATTGTCATCCACACAGACTGTGTGTAACATTTGAGCTCTCTGACTTATTTGAAATTAGCATAAACATCAAATACCATGTTTTGCACAGAAACGCAAATAAAAGCGTCCTTAATCAAGGCTTTGAAAAAAAAGGCATTCAAGATTATACTTCTAATTCTGCGCTCGTCCCTTTAAAAAAAAAGCTGCTTTATGCAGTATTGTGGTTTATATTTAGTTTAGAATATTTGCACCGTATGGCGCAACATATCAAAATGATTTCAGCAAACATTTAAAAAGGGGACGGGCCTCGATGAGCTGGTCCGGGTATCTAGTGGAAAAGAATGGCTTATCCCTTAAAGTCCATCGTGACCGAATTGTCTGCCAGTGTCCCTCTTTTTCGAAAATGACCTTGGCTCCCATGTAAAGTCCTGGGATGTAAAGACGACCGGTGTAATGTTGACCACATCAAGCACTGAGTGCCGATTGGTCCATAAAATATAGATCTAGCCCTCTATGCCCAATACGTCTAAAAGCGTGGAAAATGGTCCTTTACCGTACTTTAATATTATTAAAAAATAATAATTTATTCAAAATAGCATGCAATATATACATAAATACTTAAAGATAACTTATATACAAGCGGGTGGGGTGGGGGGGGGGAGGGAGCCCCCTCACAGGGCAGCGTTTCTCATTCTGTGGGTCGTGATCACAGGGATCGCTTAAGACAATCAGAAATCACACAATCGATGGCTACGATGCAGCAACGAAAAAAATTGTATGGTGGTTATGGGGTCACCACAACACGAGAAACTGTATTAAAGGGTCGCGGCATTAGGAAGGTTGAGAACCACTGCTCTAGGGGAACGGGCTCAAAGAAAAAACCTCAAATATTAGAGTCCCATGTAGTCACTTCATAGTTAGAGCATATTTGTGTATGTGTACTGTGTTGTTCTTTATGTGCTGATGAAGGCTAATCGCCGCAACGTCCTTTGTTTGTTTACTGTGATCTATTTTGTAAAGCTAACATAAACTATTTGTTCTTTCTTACCAACTTTTTCTCTTCCCTTTAATTTTTTACCCCTTTTAAAACAATATTAAGGAGGGTGTTTTAGGCCCCCACCACCACCTCCAAACCCTCTCTTTAAAAACCAAGTTTTAGAAGTCTAAGGGTGACTCCTGAGCTCTCAGGAACCCGCGCACCTACTGCTCCTCCCTGAAATAAATGGGTTCCATGAACTAATATGGGAAGGTCAGGGCTTTATAGTGCATATTGTGTGAACAATGGTGATGAAATAAATAAATAAATAAATAAATAAATAAATAAATAAATAAATAAATAAATAAATAAATAAATAAATAAATAAATAAATAAATAAATAAATAAATAAAATAAAATAAATTAATTAATAAATAAATAAAAAATTAATAAACAATCGGAACAACTAAAGAAACTGTACAAAATAATGTATCAAAATCGGTGACTGGTGCAAATGGTGGATTGGTATATGCCATATAATGAAATAACCAGTATATTATTTGATTTCTCATTTTTGTAACTTCGAATATGCCACTTTGTTTTTTCAAGTTACCTTATCAAAGCAGAAGACAAGTTGGCTCTACATTTGTACCAATAATAATTTATCTTTGAAACATCGTATTTTTCTATTGCAGTATCTTTGCACACAGCATTCTATTTACAGTAGGGATTTCAAGTAAACAAACAAAAAACATTCTTTTTAAAATCTTCCAGCTGTTATACAGTGTGTATAGTTTTACTGTGAAATATTTGTTTTCTTGATTGTATTTGTACCACAAATTCGTTGTAATGGCGATATGTCTTCCTGACTCAAAGAACGGATGGCGCACACCAAAATGAGAAAATCTCAATTCTGTGGTCATGTCATGAGGAGAAAACCGGGGCATATCATGACGGTGGGAAAGTTGCAGGGGGAACAGAGGCCGAGACAAGGCCGAGAGTGAGGAGATTCTGGACAGTCTGGCATCATGGCATGGAAGATCATCTGTGTTAGAACTTATTGTAAGTAAACAAGACATAGGATGGTGGGTATACCTAACTACTAAGAGCACCGACACTGACTATAAGAAAAATAAATTCGTTGTTGACAAATTAGTTATATTAAAAAAAAAAAAAAAAAAGATTCTTTTTTGTGTTTGATTTGGTATGATCATGACACGGAATGACAATGACCCTACATGCATTACAAATGTGGGTTGAAATAACAAGTTCTATTTGTGCGCAATTTGTTTTAATTTATATTTCTTGCAGTGTCGAAATGTATTTGTCGAAAAATGGCATGAAAGTTTAGATTTGTTTCAACACATTGCCGCATGCAGAATTTTTCCAAACGAATTGACGGTGTTCAAATGTTGCAAATTGAGCTCAGACTATCATTTTATACATGAATAGATAATCTGGATTAACAGTAAATTAGTTGCAGACATTGAAAATGGAAAAATACTGAGATTTTGTATGAAAGTTCTTGCCGTGTGTAGAATTTTCCAAACAAACTGTCGGTGTCCAAATGTTACAAACTAAAACTGCAGTCTAGCTGTTGTCCAAAAAGAAAAAAGCGCTCGTATTCTTCTTTACCTCGGCTAAACTTCCTAGGCTAAGTTACTTTGGTATCTATTTGGTCCAGCAATGCAGTACGAACAGTGAAAAAGGTGTGCTAATAGAGACTCAATAGCTAGATTCAGAATACGGTCGATAGATGTATGTACCGTTGTAAGCGAACGTTTTCCCCGACAGGTTACCTGCTGTGTGGACAACCTGATCGGCGGCCTGATTGTCTGTGAAGGTACGGGTATGGACAGTATAGTCGGCGGCCTTCTGGAGACCTGTGGTCACTCTGTGGTCAGCGGGAACCCGGAAGTTGGAGTGTTGTTGTGCCACTCTACCGGCGCCTCTTTCAATGACCGTGACCTCCTCAATAGTCTGCTCCTCTTTGACCGGCTGCAGCGAAGAACTCACGACATAACTGGTGGTTACACCACTACTTGTTGCAATAGGTCGTCCTTTATTTTTAACATACATCTCTCTGCCTAGAGTTATGGGCCTGAATCCTTCTTTTCCGGTGTAGTATACGGTTTCAGTGTCGATGTCAGAAAAAGCATCGTACCCGCGGTTACGGTTTAGAGTCACTGAGTTTCCGACAATGTTTTCATCCTGGACGATTCGTCGATCCGGTATCTGACTTGCTGATGTCTGCTGCTGCTGCTGTTGATGGTGATGATGAGTGTACACAGTGTTGGTGTTGACACCTTTAACTTCTGGTTGGTAAGCAATGTTTCGCCTTTGGTCCTCTTCAGCTCCGTAAGAGTTCTCCCCAACGGTTCTGGTTACCAGGGTTCTCTTAACCACTTCCGTTCCGTAAGTTCCTTTATTGTTATTGTTAACAAACGAACTCAGATCCCTGTCATAAATGTTTCCGCTCATTCCGCCCTCAACTACAGTTTTCGTAGAGCCAACAAAAGTACCAACTGGCAAAGTACTGGTTTGAATAACTGGTACCGCCGCTCCGTTCATCCTGTTATTAACATTGTATTCGATGGCCCTGCTGTAATTGTTTCTAAACCCCATGTTTTCCACTCCTGTGGATTGTTCTATCGCTCCAACAGTAAATCCATTCCCAAGGAGGTGACTCTGGTCGCTGTAGTGGCTGTTGGCCGCATACAGAGCCTGGCGTCGCTCTTCTTTATACGGCGACGGTGTAAAATACCGCATCATGAGCTTGTTCTTGGTGAATGGGTTAAGGGCCAGCTTAGAATCGGTCGATGTTGGGATAGCGTTCTTCAAATAATTGCGATTCCGACAACGTAAGCGAATGAGGAATGTGATTATGAAGAACAGAATGGCGGCAACCAGGCATATCAGGGGCGACCACGGGAAGCTGCGGGCGTTAACATCTGGGCTCCGTACGATGACCAAGCCGTAAAATACGATGTAAACAACCAATCCCGCTATCAGAGACAACCCTGTTGGAAATGAAATAAAAATAGCAACAAACTATTAGCGGGGAAAAGACTTATTCCATACTACATAAACAACATTAAGAATGTTTATTTGAAGCTTGTGCATTGGTCACTTTTGTACATTACTGGGGGGGGGGGGGGTCTCCGCGGCGAAGTAGTCAAGCCACTTGTCTTGCGCTCTGAACGTGGTTGCTGTATTTCATGGCTGCATCGTTCCATTCATGAACGCATTGGAGCGATGCTTCCAACAATTCTGAACATTACCTAATACACATATAATGAGACTAGCCCAGAGCCGGATCAAAACCCATTTGATGCCCAAAGCACTCAAAAGACTTTCGTGGCCCTTTTCCTCAGCACTTAAAAGATTTTAGTGCGGCCTCTACCCCGTCTCCCCTTTCACAAAAGCCGTCTTAACAGCATTATGGGCCCCTGGGTAAACAGCGTGCTGGGGGCCCTACGACTGCCACTCACGAGAGTGAAATCTAAATGGTCACTTGACATACAAAGAGCAGTTCTCCTGGGACCCCCACAAGTGCCCAGCGACCCATATATTAATAGTACCGATATCCCCATATATATGTGTGTGTATATATATATATATATATATATATATATATATAATATATATATATATATATATATATATATATACATATATATAACTATATATATATTATGTGTGTGTGTGTGAATGTGTGTGTGTGCGTGATTCAGAATATAAACAATACTAATCTATTTAAAACATTTTATTTATCAAAACTGAGCACAACTTACAGTAGGACGGAAAATAATGTCTGTTTTTGTATGCTTTCACTTTGTTCCTTTTTGGAAAGTTTTCTCCTGCTTGTTTTTATTTTTAAAATTTTTGATCACATCCTCAAAAACTAATCGTATGTAACACATCTGCTTCAGTACTTCATATAGATAACGTATCCAACCTAACTTGCAGCATTCTTTTTCTTAACATCATCATGTAGCAGGTCCTTTGCGGAACGTCGCTCTCATCTGCTTGAAAGAAACTAGGTCTCGCGCCAGCTTTCCCGCCTCATGTACTTTCATATTCAAGGAATCACTTAAATTCTGTGCCCATCTTCGTGTTGGTCGGCCCCTGTCCCTCCTTTTTCTAATAGGATTTACAAAAATATATATGCATACTTAAACCAAGAAAACAAACACTCAGCTGCAAGACTGTTGATAATTTGTGTCCTTCCCTCCATTTGTAATACCCGTAGTGTGTTTAATTAACGGTTGATCCGGCCCTAGGCTGGGTTCAGAAAAAGAAGTCTGAAACTGATCGGGATTGAACCCCGAGCTTCCCCATCTGATTTCCAGAGCCCTATTTTTTTTTTTTTTTTTGGGGGGGGGGGGGGGGGGGGGAGAGAAGAAAAGAGCCACTGCCATCTAACAGGCATGTGGTAAAAGGCGACTTATTAGTGGGTATTTCCTTCACAGCGCTCCTTCGGAGCGCATCTGTGCAAGAGGCAGGGACCAACAGTCTGCCCACAAATAAGCTAGATCTGTATAACGGATGCGCACGCAAAACGTTATTCCTGGAACAGGACCACGGTGCCGATGTAGGTCAATAACCAGAACTTCCCGCCGGAGTTTGGAGCCGGTAAAAACTAAGAAAAAGAAGAAGAACCCCGAACACAATTGTGCAACATGGACTGGCCAATGATAATCTGTATAATACAAATAACACACAGACAAACGAAGTACTGGCAGTCTGGCACAGAATTCCAGGTTTCTTGTGTATTTATCATAAGTTCTAATTCCTACTGAGGTGAAATTAAGAAATTAATGTGAGCTCACAGTTTGACACAGCCTAAACTACGTACCGGGAAATGTCCTGGGACTGAAAGGCGGTTGTGTGTGTTAAATACATCACTTATCGAGTGTCAGGTCTGTCTGTCATATACATGACAAGCATACACCTCATGGTATGGACACGAGTCTTTTTGTTTGATTTGTACAGTCTCCTCCTCTTCATCCTTATCCCTCTTCTTCTTCTTCTTCTTCTTCTTCTTCTTCTTCTTCTTCTTCTTCTTCTTCTTCTTCTTCTTCTTCTTCTTCTTCTTCTTCTTCTTCTTCTTCTTCTTCTTCTTCTTCTTCTTCTTCTTCTTCCTCTTCTTCTTCTATGTTGCGTCATGTATGTTTACAGCCCTTGAAGTCCACACATCCGACTATTCCACATATTTAGTGATCGTGTGAACCTTCTCGAGACTGCTGGGAAAATCGATGGTATACACGAAATAAAAAACTTACATGCCAAAATACAAATGACCACCATCGCAATGTTGAGACCATTCATTTTCTTCCACACGCCGAAGCCGATCAGGTAGATGATCATCATTATCGTGAGGACAATCCCCAACCCCCCGGAGGCGGTCTCCAAGCCCACAATGGCCTTCCAGCTCATCTGGTCATAAGTTGCAGCTGAAAGAAGACATGCATTTCAAAGTTGTTGATTGTTATGTGTAGAAGATGACAGGTAGCAACTATAATAACAGTTACGAACTAATCAAAAACACTGGAAACCTATTGCTCTTATAATGCTCCCTGCAACTTTTTGTGATTTCTAATACATACACGCTTTCATGTCAGTTCAATATCTAGTATCTTTCTCTCTGCATACCCTGTATCACAGAGACCAAGAACAGAATATGTCAGGCCAAGTTTGCATTTTATCAAATGAAGAACATATTATGTAATAAAATATGTCTTTGGAGAAGAAAAAGAATTCTCGCATACTAAATAGAGCCAGTTTTAACATACGGTTATGAATCTCGGACAATAAACAAGCTGAACACTTTTTAGAGGCCTCGGAGATGTGGTTTTACAGAAGAATCCTTGGCACAGCTAAACAAAACAAACAAAAAAGGGCAACCCACAATGTTTTGAAAGAGATGAGGGCTCGAAGACAACTTATCACAAAAGAGACAGTTAGCATTTCTTGGTCATGTTATGAGAAGATGGAAACTGGAACATGTTGTGACTACTGGAAAGATCTGAGGAAAGAGAGACAGAGGAAGACAGGGCGAGAAGATTACTGTCAGCCCTTCTTCATGGCATGGAGGGATGTCAACACACGGACTTATACACGTATTTGCCGATCGCAGATTGTGGAGAGGCATGATCGCCCACTTGCTGGGGATAGAACTAAACTGCAAAATACGATAATGATAATGATGAAGATAAAGCGACTGAGAACAGTTTAAAAAAAAAAAAAAAACTAGTCATTTAGTAAGTTCCGTTCCGTTCTAGAAAAAAAAAACTCCGGTTATATTTGTGGTCTAGTTTATTTGTTTGTTTACGTCGCTGAGGTAAATGGTGGGGGAAAAAAGCAGAAGAAGAAGAAGAAGAATAAGAAGAAGAAGTAGAAGAAGAAGAAGAAGAAGAAGAAGAAGAAGAAGAAGAAGAAGAAGAAGAAGAAGAAGAAGAAGAAGAAGAAGAAGAAGAAGAAGAAGAAGAAGAAGAAGAAGAAGTTTATTTGCGCCACTTACGTGGCTAAGATTGTGGTATTTCCGCCAGCTCTCTGGCTATACGTTCCTAGCCTAACAGCTAGACCGCTTCTTCCTTTACTGTGTCCCAACGTGTTCCTCTTAATCTTATCTTCCTATTGTTTTCCTCGTAGGTCATCCTCCGTCTGGTTCATTCTCCTTATTATTTTGTCCTTGTGCCTTTAATTAGTAGCCTTAGTTGGCTTAAAAGGTCAGCTGCAGTATCTGAGTTTTGTCTTTGCTTTCAAGCTTATTAAATTAAATTGTCCCTCCCTGTATTGGTTCCGTTGCTAACTGTGGGGAACACAAGAATAGACCCACTGCCTCCCCAACAAGCATGTTCTAAGAGTCGACTGATCAGGGGTTTCCTTCAAAGTCGGAGTGCATCTGCCTGAGAGGCAAGGAAACCAAAGTCGGCATGTAAATAAGTCAGATCTGTAAAACGTATTTGCATGCAACACTCAGGTTCTAAAACCAGTCTAAAGTCCAAAGGTGGTTGAACAACCAGAAATTTGAGTCGGAGTTTACAGGTGGTGAACGTGAAAAAGAAGAAGAAGATGAAGATGAAGAAGAAGAAGAAGAAGAAGAAGAAGAAGAAGAAGAAGAAGAAGAAGAAGAAGAAGAAGAAGAAGAAGAAGAAGAAGAAGAAGAAGAAGAAGAAGAAGAAGAAGAAGAAGAAGAAGAAGAAGAAGAAGAAGAAGAAGAAGAAAGAAGAAGAAGAAGAAGAAGAAGAAGAAGAAGAAGAAGAAGAAGAAGAAGAAGAAGAAGAAGAAGAAGAAGAAGAAGAAGAAGAAGAAGAAGAAGAAGAAGAAGAAGAAGAAGAAGAAGAAGAAGAAGAAGAAGAAGAAGAAGAAGAAGAAGAAGAAGAAGAAGAAGAAGAAGAAGAAGAAGACGAAAACAGCAACAACAACAACAAAACCAAAAACAAAACAAAAAAAGGAAAAAGAAGAAATAGTCCCCACTTTTAGCAGATGTGGTGACCCAGTCTTTCTGCAATGGCCTCTTTATTGAGGCGTATTTGATATACGGTGCTTGCCTCATATTATTAAACTAACAGGCAATCAATGTGTGAGTTCTCAATATCACGTCTTCTGCCTTCACGTATTTCTTTTGTCCAGTATCTTTATTGTTCTGCTAGTTTGACAGACAATAGGTCACCTAGCAAGGGCGCGCTCGGTTACTTGGTGTGTCGTGATGTTGTGAAATCTTGGGTTGTCGGTGACGCCTTCAATCCCTGTTTGCCAAGGTTTCCCTCTGCCTCGTGGTGTGTCAGTTCTCGTGTTGTAAGCTCTCTTTGTTGGCATCGTTGGATTCATTCCATCAGGCGACAGAACCTTTTCTGCCGTCTCAACTACGCACAGTTTATGTCCGTTACTCATTTTAGACTGTCTTCCTGGATGTGTATGCCGTTTAAAAAAAAAATCCGTCCCAGAGTCGGAATCTGAACCCATGGCCTTCTAATCCACAGACAAGCGTCTGGCCGCTACACCACATTCCCTTAGGTGTATGTGTGTATATGCATGTACACGTGTGTGTATGCAGAAACGAATATGTGCTTTTCCAAATGAGCGTACACGCGTGTGTGGATATATACATGTGTGGTTGCAAACACGTATACGTGCATTCCTATTGTGGTGTGCGGAACGAGTATGTTATATACACAATATTTAATTTCCCATGTAAGTCTATATATATGTGTGTGGGTGTGTAAAGTTCATACCTGTCCCCTTCCCCACAGTCCTCACTAGGTACTAGAGTACCGGTCTAAGCCACTAGTTTTCGTGCAATTAACATTTCTTAGCCAACATAATTAGCATACACAAAACTAGAC
This sequence comes from Candidula unifasciata, assembly GCA_905116865.2. NCBI lineage: Eukaryota > Metazoa > Mollusca > Gastropoda > Stylommatophora > Geomitridae > Candidula > Candidula unifasciata. Next base: position 100,773 of record CAJHNH020001182.1, read on the forward strand.
CACAGTTATAACCGATACAACTTGCAATAGGTTGAACGTGGTAGATTCTTTTTTTTTTTTTTTTCATAAATGGATGGATGGATGAGAGAGACTCGAACACATGACATCACGAGATCAGCAGGTCAGCGTTCTAGTTTTTAAGTCACATTAGCTTCTTCCAGCTCCACGCCCCAGATTGACTGGCACCTTTCCGTCTTTCCAGACGATAGTGTTATATTGCGCTTTGAGGAGGCGTGCCACTCACAGCCCGATAACTCGTTCAACCTCCAGAGATGTTATAATTAGGGCACCCCTTTCGTCTATACTAGCCAGGTGTTGTTGTTGTTGTTGTTATCGATCCAGCGGCGCATGAGCTTTCGCCCTTTGGCCCAATGCCATGTAGTGGAATTTGCATGTTTTCACAAGCTGTTCTTTTCCTCCGTACAAGGTGTTCCACTTGTCTGGTCACGGAGGGAGTAGCGTTCTTCTTGTCTCACTGAGTTTTGGGCACTCAAAGAGATGGTGTTCAGCAGTTTCGTAGGGGTAGTTACATAGCTGGCACTCTGGGGAGTGTTGTGGCTGTATTCTGTTTAGGTGTCCATTGAGTGGAATATGTTGCGTTCTAAGTCTGAAGATGGTGGCCTGGTCCCTTCTTGTTAGATGGTTAATGCTGTCATTAGGATCAGGGCCAGACATATGTCTATAAACCTCTCTTCCAGTGTCTCCCATGGCCCATCTGTTCAACCAGGTCTCTTTGTTTATAGCTCTTATCAGTGTTTTTGCTGTCTGGAGGGTTGTCGCTGTAGGTGGTTGTTCTTGTGTTGCTCCTTTCTTTGCCAATCTGTCAGCTCTGTCATTACCTGGTGTGCCGGAGTGACCTGGAATCCACTGCATCACTATTCTGATGTTGTATGAGGTAATAAGCTGATCAGCATCCAGGATTATCTTGGCTATGTCAGTTCTGCAGCGTTCACTGCCCTCCAGAGCTTGAAGGGCAGACATTGAATCTGTGAAGATGACAATATTTTGGACCTTTGAAGGGTAAACATCCATTACAGTCTTTAGGTGGTATACTGCTGTTTCCAGTGCAATTATTTCAGCTTCATAGTTTGAACAGAATTCTCCGCATGCATCAAAAATCTCTTCAACAGATCCATCGGGATAACCTATGTAGATTCCGTAACCTGCTTTAATGGTAGCTTTAAATGCTGATCCATCAGTATAGACATGTATCCATTCTTGGGGGTAAGAATCAACGGTCTTTAGTGATGAGTTCATAAGAGCGATTGGGTCGGACTGTTTGGTTTCCTCGCCTACCAATTTAGTTCGGACTTCTGGAGCTTTAAAGCGAGCATGTGGTGGTAGGTTTCTTACTAGCCAGGTGTAACATGCAGACCTAATCGGGTAAGGAAGACGTATGAAAAGTTACATCAAAACTTATCTCACAGCCATACAAGCATTGACTATTTATAAACGCATTTCAGCTGGCTCCAAGATCATGAGAATATTTCGACACTAAATTGTTGTTATGAATGAAAGTTTTATGACCATGCAAAGAGACACATTTCATTCAGTGCATACATTCCTAAACATCCAAGCATAGAAGTGATAACTGAAGGCAATTGTTTGTCAACTTATAAGCTGTTTAATAGATCAGAAGATTTGAATGCAGGCACTTTAGAATTGTCAATGTACCTCCTTAGAACGCTCAATGTATCAGAAATTATCACTTCAATAGGCTGTAAATTTTACACTTTCTGTAACACCCAAGGAGTGGCGCATGGGCGCATGACGAAATGGCAAACTGGTACATTTTTAACGGTTTCTCTTTTACAGAAAAAAGCTGCGCGCAATGCTATATTCTCGACAGTTTAATTTATAGAAAATAACACTACGTTGAGAAATGCAACCTTAAAAATGTCAACTCAAAAAAAAAAAAAAAAATAAACATTCCACGGCGAGATATTTTTGATGACGATATAGGTTAATGTGATTATCTTATTATTCTTCGCATTCACCGCCGAAAAACTCCAGCGAAAAGTTATGGTTTTTTCAGAACTTGAGTGTTGCTTGCATATCCGTTTTACAGATCTGACTCATTTGTACAGTGGTTTCTTGCCTCAGTCAGATGCACTCAGTCGAAAGTTCCCCTTTAAACGATTTCTTACGATATGTTTTTGTGAAAGCAGTGCGTGTACTCTTGTTTCCCCCATAATGGGGCCCCAGAACCCACACAGGGAGGAGTGCTGTGATGTCAGTTTTTGAAACTGAGTTCATTTCAATCCCCATCACAGAGATCTAGTATCAATGTCGCCAGTTGCTGTTTGATTATATGCCTCCGTTGCCTTTCCTCTGAGTCTTGTGTGTCGTTAAGACTGTATTGTCCCTCCACGCTGTAACAATCTCTCTCTGATTATCTTATACGCTATTTGGGTTTGCTTCCGTGCTCCCAAAGGGTCTTCGTCACATTAAATACAATTGTATATCATTTTGCAATCTTCACACTTAAACAGTTAATAGAAAAGAACATTGAATACTATAAGAACTTATTTGTGGCATTCGTAGACCAGGAGAAGGCATTTGACAGAGTCGACAGACAATTGCTATGGAAAATAATGGCAAGATATGGAGTAAGCGAACACCTCATCGAAGTGTGCAAAAGTTTATACAGGGATTGTAGAAGTGTAGTTAGAATAAATCAGGGAAAATCTCATCCTTTCACAGTGACATATGGAGTAAGACAGGGGTGTGTCTTATCACCACTGCTGTTTATCACCTACATCGACAGTATTTGCAAGAATGCCAAGCCCATGAATGAAGATCTTAGTAAGATCAACGAATTACTCTTTGCAGATGACCAGACCTTAATAGCAGATACAGCCATGAAATTGCAACAACATCTAACATCCATGAATGAAGAATGTAAAACAAATAATATGAAAATCAACACTGAAAAGACAGAAGTAATTTCAACAGGAAAAAAGAAAGATCTAAACATAGCAATAGAATACAAAGGCATTAAACAGGCATCTGAGTTTAAATATCTGGGAACTACATTTACCGAAGATGGGAAATTGGATAAAGAAATTGACATTAGATGCAGTAAAGCAAACCAAGCATTGGGACAGCTAGCTCCCCTCTTACAGTATAAGACAATCCCAATCATCACAAAGAGACATCTTATTCAAAGCATATTTATTCCAGCTCTGTGCTACCAGTGCCAGACATGGTCACTCACAACAAACCATAACAGAAAATTAGTAACCACGGAAATGAGATGTCTGAGAAGGGCTGTAGGAGTGACCATAAGAGATAAGATCAGGAATGAGATCATAAGAGAACAAGTCGGCACAGAACCAATTCTGGATTACATACAAAGACAGCAAGTGAAATGGTTTGCCCACTTAGAGAGAATGCCTTGTGACACCATACCATACAAAGCATACATGGACAGAGAAGAAGGACGTAGAGCACGGGGTAGACCAAGAACAAGATGGAAGGATAACATCAGAGAAACTCTACAACAGCACGATGTGCCTATGGTCGAGGCAGCCAGAAGAGCTAGAAACAGATCCTTATATCTCACTCGACACCCACAGCGGTAAAAGAGGAAGTGAAGAAGAATAAGAAGTATATCATTTTAATAACAATTGCTACGTATCTTATATATAAGATACCTATATAAATAAAGATTCCGCATCTTCACACTTCACAAATGATGGAGATAAACGTGGTAAACCCGCCAAACATCAGCGTTTAAGACCATGAGCTGTTGGTTCTACATGGGTTTCAGTACCTAGGCTCTCGAATCGCCGACTATCTTTCCCTAGATTTAGAATTACAGAGACGAATAGGAAAGGCTCATATAATGCTCCCCGAACTAACGACAAGAGTGTGGTCAAAAAAGCTTGCGTCCTGAGCACGGCAGTTAAACCTGGTCTCTGTATGCTACCAAAGAAAAAATACTTCATTGCTTTCCACATGCGCTGTAGGAGACGCATTCTTGGTCTATCATGGTGAGACTGTCGCCAAAGAATGTGTACACACAAGAGGAGGAATGCCAGTGGTGTATTTTCTACAGAAGCAAGGTCGTCTGCGTTGCTTGCGACATGTCTTTTGCATAAAGGAGGGTCGCATTCCAATGGATATCCTGTATGCTGAACTGGCAAAAGGGATAAGACCTGCAGAAAGGCAAATACTGCGCTATAAGGAGTGTACAAACGCGAGGGAAAGATATCTACATTGACACAGCCACTTGGGTCAGATCAGCCTTAGACCTACTCCTTTAAAGGCAGATAGTGAAAGACTGACTGCCGAAGTTTGAAAGAAGTCATAAGCAGCAAACTACAAAGAGGAGACGTCCTAGAGAAAACCAGCCTCGGATTGATAGACACAGCAGAAGAGACGGATACACTACAGCCAGCAGTTCTACTGACAGAAGTAGAAAATGTAATAAAGATAGCACCAAGGCACAAAGCGACTGGTATGATGAAACAGGAGCAATATGTGTCAGGCGAATTTTCCAGACAGCCTGGCTAGGACAAGAAACACCAGATGACTGGAAAACAGCAATAATTTTACCGATATAGAAAATTAAATGGAGTAAGAAAGGGTGCACTAATTACAGGAGAATATCACTGTTAAGCCATACAGGGAAAATGTATGCCAAACTAATTGAAAAAAAAAAAGATTAAGGTACCATTAGTAGAAGAACACATTTTAGAAGCCCAGATGGGTTTCAGACGTAACAGAAGCTGCACAGATGCAATACGTATATTAGGACGGTTGACAGAAAGAGCAATAGAGTATGATAAGGTATGCAAAGTTGCATTTATAGATCAGGAAAAGCATTTGACAGAGTGGATAGGAATATGTTGTGAAATTGCTTAAGAAGATATGGAATCAGCAAACATCGAACTGGTTTGTAAGAGCTCACATACATTAAGTAAAAGTTGCATACGAACAAAAACTGGTAAATCACAAACTTTTGAAGTACATTCAGGAGTAAGAAAGGGATGTGTGCTATCTCCCCTGCTTTTTATAACACACATCGACAATTTATGCAAAGAAGCAGAGAGCTAAGAAAAGTATGATATCACAGAATTGTTATTTGCTGATGACCAAGTATTAACAGCTAAAGTAGAAAAGAGTTTACAGAACCATATAAGTACAAGTCAGTACTAAATGTGAGAAATATAATATGAGGATAAGCATTGATAAGACAGAGGCAATGACAATATGCAGACAAGAAGAAACATATCAATTAAAGTAAATAGCACAGAAAATAAAACCGAGCTAATTTAAATATCTAGGGTCATTTTTCACCTCGGTTGGAAGAATGGACAGAGAAATCAACATACGATGTGTGAAAGCAAATCATGTTATGTGACAATTAACACCGCTTATAGAAAGATAACTGTCAACCAAAGCAAATCTCGTAACAACGGTTTTTTTGGCCGACATTGTGCTGTTAGTGCCAAACATGGACCATTACTATAACTAATGAGCGGAAGATCGTAACAACTGCGATGAGATGTCTTAGAAGAGCTGCCGGCGTGACAAGAAGAGATAAAATCAGTAATAAAAAAAATCATAGGAAGACTAGGACTGAAACCAGTCATATAATTCATTAAAGAACAACAAATGATATAGTTTGGCCACCTGACGAGAATGCACTAGTACCAACTACCACAGAGAGCCACGCTGAAGAAATATAATAAACACAGAGTAAGGGGAAGACCACAAAAGAGATGGAGCGACATCATCAGGAGTAACCTAACAGAAATGAATACCAACTTGTACAATGCATTTGAAAAAGTGCACAAACGATGCTCACATCTCCCCCAACACCTCGCTGGGGTAAAGGTGGAAGAAAAGAAGAAGGAGAAGAATTGATAGAGCATTAACGTTTATATGTGGACTATAGGGCGTTTGACTTTACAGCCACAACAGACGCTGTTCCCAAGAATAGCGGCACAGTTCCATGGTCCCCAGAGACTTATGTTTGCCTACATTTTATTGCACTGGAACCCACAAGGGAATAGGACTACAGGAAAGCCAAAAAACACATGGATAAGGGAGCTGGAGAATGAAGTTAGAAAGATGAGGAGAACATGGGGAAAGCTGCATGCAATAGCAAAGGATAGAAAGACTTGGCCTGAGCTGGTTGAGGGCCTATGCTCCATTGGGGGGCTAGAATGGCAGGAGAGAAACATGTTAGGTGTCTTGATATTTTGAATCAGGAGCTGTTAGGGAAAGCTTGAACTTCAGCAAGGCTGGCGTCTAAGAAATATCTAAGTCTGTACACTATATAGCTACTGTTTAGGTAAACGACCTTGACACGGATGAAAACTATTGAGGCACACAGCAGCAACAGTGCAGACCGTAATACAATTAGACATGGCATTATTGCACTGGATTTTCTTGTCCATTTCTCGACGCTGGTACTATGCCGAATAAAAGCAATCATATAATAGACACCACCTCAGTGTTTGAGAAATATAAAGGTGTTCACAAATCCTAGATGACGGCTTTATGCTTCAGTGACATATAGGATGGGCTGGATTTCATTTTTTGCTTTTGTAATCGATGTTCCGTTCCAGTAAATTTTCATAATAATCTACCAATTATCTGACGCCCAGTTTAAAAGGCAATGTCGAATCCACCCCATTCCAACAAAAACAGATAACAATGTAATTAATGCCGTCATGGAGGGGACAATTTAAGGCAAAAGAGCTAGGAGATATCACAAATATAAATGGACAGATAACTTTAATATATGGTGAGATAGGGATCTGCCAGATTGTCAGTACTCAAGATTGAAACTATCTAAGACCAGTAACAGCCAACCTTCACTAGTGAAATAGCACTAGATGATGATTATGATGATGATAATTATGATGATGATAATGATGATCGTGGTAATGATGATCACTTAGAAACATAGACAAAGACGACGATGATGCTTTTGGGGATGACGATGATGATGATGATGATGATGACGATGATGATGATGATGAACATGATGACGATGATGATGATGATGATGAAGATGATGATAAAGGAAAGGAAGATATTAAATTATATTTACCTTTTGCTATAAACGAAAGATAGATTCTGCGATAATTTTGGTGAATATGATGATCATGATGACCATTATTATTATTAGTTTATGAAATTGACTATACGGACAAAAATAAAATAAAAAACGATAATTTCAACTTTACTGACTTGTGTTATAACCGAAAGGAAGACGTGGAAACCCAGCCGCACTGCAGTTGTTGCCACTGGACGCCTCACAGCCGATTCTGTAGTACAGACCAACGCCTACAGTGATGTTATTATTGGTCTCTATGTATATCCACAAGGGAGACACCAGACCCCCGATTTGAACCAAGGTGGTGAAGATGATGAAAATCAACACTACGATGATCCAGTTTCTAGTGTGCATGACGAGCGTGTGGTTCAGAGGCTTACTCCAACAGAAATTTGCGTTTGTTCAGTCTAGTTTCCGAACAATGTTTTGTCGTTGTATTATAATTGTTTATAACAGTACGATTGTGTTCCTTGTCAACGAGGCCTTTTTTCTGTTCTGCAATATTTAAGAAAAAAAAAAACATAATTAAAATGAGATACACCTAGCATCAATGCCTTAACAAAAATATGCATCTAAAAAATACAGTTCTAAAAACCAGGTTAAATTACACAAACAACATACTAAATGAACAGAAATTTAGAACAGGATTTAAAAAGCTAAAAATAATGGGGAGAGATATAAAATGTGGGGATTCCATTGTAGACGACTGTCGTTATGAGAATGGAAACAGGTATGAACTTATCAGTCGGGACTGGAATTACCACATAGCCGTCTTGTGCATACTGTGCCACAATTGTGGTTGATTGCAGACCACGCCTGAAGTTATCTCAGTCTGCTGAAAGCGAATCTACGTGATCACTCCCACACACCATGTCACAATATAAGCACCCAGCTGTGCTCACAGCTGGGAAAGAACATCGCGTCGGCTGTATGAATTTATCATCTAACTTAAAGATAACATTACTTGCCCAGTATATAAAAAGCTGAAATCTTTGAGTATCAACTTTGCCGTGTGGGTTCTGGAGCTCTATTTGGGGAAAGGTGGGGGGGGGGGGGGGGAATTGACCTACTGCCTCCCAACCAAGTATGTCGCAAAAGGTGACAAATTGGGGATTTCTCCTCCGAAATCAGAGCAATCTGTTTGAGAGGCGAGGAACTTGTAGTCTACAAACAAACAGATCTGGGAAAAGGATGTGCAGGCAAAATGCAAGTACTGGAACAAGACTAGAGTCCAAAAGTGGGCGAACCAGAATTTTCAGCAGAAGTTAACAGCCGGTGAACGCTAAAAGGAAGAGATCTAATGCCAAAGGGTGTTTTCTTTTCTCTATACATATAAAGTTTCTTTTATTATTTTGTCACATATTTATCATGATCATAAAGCAGGTCCTTTGCAGAACGTCGCTCTCAACACGGTCTGCCTGGGAAAAAAAACCTCGGTCTCTCATTAGCTCTCCCGCCTCGTGTACTTTCATATCCAAGAAGTCACTTACATCCGGTGCCAATCTTCGTGTCACATATTATGTTACATAGGGTTTGAGTGGTCTCGAGGTATGGTGTCCGCCTCGTGTTCTGGAGTTCCCTGGTTCAAGCCCCGGTGAAGGCTGTGATTTTTTCACATGGACTTCTAGTAACTTCCGCTGGTCTCTGGGTAGTAAGATCGGACGCCCGCGTGTCTTGTAAAATCCCTTGGCAGTTGGAAATCGAAAAGAGTAGCCTAAAGGCGCTGCCCGGGCAAAATGTGGAGTTAAAAATCTACCCAAAAGTATTTGAGGTTCCTCGCCGGTGTTACGGAGTTCGTGCACTGAGCTGAGATCGCCAGACTCAGGTTTGAGTTAGAAGTAGAACGGAGCAATTATGGGCTTCACCCATGTGCCATGATGTTGATATGTTGAATAAACGTAATAAATAAACATAAACATGTTACATTAATTTGTTTTATTCACACTATTAACCGTTTTTATCCCCACACATGCATTATCTTAACATGTTAAGACCCAAAGAACATTGTTCAAAGTTCTAACACTGTGAGAAAATATGCTAAAGTGAAAAACTGGGAGCGACAGAAAAAAAAAAATTTAATTTTATTTCACATCTCATAAAGAATTCATGCATAGGATTTACTGTATCTTTTATTATGGCAACGGATTTTTTCCCCCCTTATTTACATTTGCTTGCGGCCATGAAAAAGAATTGCATATTTACCACGATCTGGTTTCTTTAAGAGCAAAATCTAAACTTTCAGTTATGTAAATAAGACCGTATTACACACAGTAAGCTCGGGTATAGAGTCAGTCACGTCCCCTCAAAGATGGTATTTATGTGTGAAAACTTGTCTTTCTCCTCCATCACAAATGTGTTAATTGTTGATGCAGACGCCAAGGGATCGCGATACCATGTTTGGCTAATAAACCTATTTCTGCAGTCAAATTACCCGTGGTGTGGGTTCCAGGTCCTATATTAAGGGGGTGGGGAAAGAGGGTGGGGGGAGTATAGACCAAGTGCCCTATACTAAGCGCAGATAGCGCATCATAGATTTAAACCACCACAGAACGTGTCAATCACACATTTACTTTCGAAGACACAAGAATAATGCAGTCAAGTGCGCTGTGTTACACCGGGAGACGCCGGTGTGTTGAGAAATGAACAGGCGGACATACTTGCTGGCTCTACACAACTTGGTGGAGTATTGATGCACATGATAAAGCAGGCGTGGTTAGGACCTTGTGGGAGAGCGTGTTCAATTCGTAGGAGCAAATGGATCTCACATTCTGGTGAGAGTGATGAAGCCAGGAGTGATGAGGAGTTCTGGCCGATACTTGACGCTCAGAGGAAAGGCAAGACGGACGTATGGAGACTGCTAATGGCAACCCTGGCATTGGAACTCTGCGCTAGCTGCTGAAAATGGGGACGGGGCACTTATGGGAATGCCTCGAGTGCTGTGATTTCTTTTCTAGAATCAACTCAACTGTTCCATTTATCCCCCAACAATTAAAGTGTTTCAATAATTGTGTAAGGCGGCCTGAGCGTTGTATAGTCCCTAATTTAAAAACATATCAACGTGAAGCGAGGAAACATTGGAGATACTTGAGGACCAGAAGTGCCTGCAGTCTGGCACTGGTAGTTATATTTTTACACAGCCTTCTGTCTTGTGCACTTTCAATCATTTCTGGCACAGCTGTTTTCATACTTAACAGCCAGACATATTTTTTTCTTGGTCCCAATCCGTCTCCCTCAAATGCGGCAAGGTTTCACCTGGTGCATATATATATATATATATATATATATATATATATATATATATATATATATTTATATATATATATATATATATTACAACTTACAAAGGCAGACCCAGAAAGGGAGTGACTTCCCTTGCCATTCATCCCTGGTCTTGTCGCTGGGCCTGTCCTATTGTGCGGGGGTGTTATGCTTAGTGAGCATCCAGCGACACGACGAATTTTACTCGTTGTTTTCAGCACCGGCGACATCATTCGTTCTATATTCCACGATGTGAGCGCTTTAAACGGTCCCAAAACATGTAGAACTGTCCCTAACCTAAACCCTTCTACGCCACAGCCTCAGCCTACATCCTACGGGAGAGTGCAGCCTACGTCTAACAACTGCATGCAGTCTATGACAACAACGCGTAAAATACGTTGTGTTGTTGGACGCTCACTAAGTGTGACACCCTCGCAACACAGGCCCTACGACGCGACCAGAGATGAATAGCAAGAAAAGTCACTCTCTTTCTAGGTCAGAATTTGTCAGTTGTTCCATATATACACACACACACACACACACACACACATATATATATATATATATATATATATATATATATATATATATATATATATATATATATAAAGGAGTGTTTCTCCACAATGGAGATTGGCTGCAGTGAATATACCTACACAGTGCTGTCGTTTAAAATATTTCATGTTAGTGCCCTGACAGCTATACTAAACACATTCTGAAGAAAAGACAAATAGAGGAGAAGCAAACAGCCACTGAAATATGAAGTAAATGGACTCAGGAAATGAGAACACATATGATAAACCATTAGCCAAACGCTAATGAGAGAGGCCGGAAGTGCCTGACCGGATTCCATCCACGAAATCGAAGTGATTGCAGGACAATGAATGAATGAAAGGCTTAATATCTTTCACGGTGCGACTCTCGTGCCACTATTCAAAAGCCACGAGATTGCTATTTTCTTTTTTCGAAATCGCCCGCCGCGGAAGTCAAACCCTGGTAAGTCGAGCCTTGTGAACGCGTTTACTACCGGAAGTAAGAGTGGCGAAGCGTGTAACAACACATTTTTATATTTAAAATATGAGTCTAGCACAAGATGTCCTATCCTAAATTTTACGAGAATTAGGACTTTATTTGTACTTACGTTTTCTGCTCGGTATCTCGCAATTTTTCTCCAGACATGATTTCTCACAGACATAGCTATCTTCAGTAAGTGTATCTAAGCGAATGTGTATGCTATCTATGTAAATTATAACTATCAGAAATGTGGGTACGCCTAACAGGTCAGACGTCATTGCCTGCAGAACACGTCACCACAAAAGGCATATAGTGTTTGGTCGCAGTGGTGTAGACGCCCTGGCACAGTAAGCTTCAGGCGTGGTCCGTTCACGAATGTATGAATATATTTTTTTCTCTATAAGTTTCCTGAGTTAATAATAAAGACGTGTCTTTAAAGCGAAACAAATAGCAGATACGAGAATCAATGGAAAAGGGGGCGGGGCGGTGCAGGGCGCTGACTACTAACAAGCATATCGTAAAAGACGACTGATCAGAAGTTTGTGCTGAAGACTAATGTGTTCAGCTGAGAGGTACAACTATCACAGCCTAACTGCAAAGCGCAACAACTTGTCTTTTAAAGCCCTTTTAAGACCAAACGCAGCAGCAGTAGCAGAAAGAAGAAGAAGAAGAAGAAGAAGAAGAAGAAAGAAGAAGAAGAAGAAGAAGAAGAAGAAGAAGAAGAAGAAGAAGAAGAAGAAGAAGAAGAAGAAGAAGAAGAAGAAGAAGAACAAGAAGAACAAGAACAAGAAGAAGAAGAACACACACACACACAAAAAAAAACAAGAAGAAAAAGAAGAAGAACAAGAACAAGAATCAACATCTAAGTGTGAATAATTAGTTGCAATACTATGTAGGTTATACTCTGCCTACCGGTCCTAACGGGCTGGGTTAGAAACCTTTCTAATTGGGACAACATTATAGAACTGACAATGGCACCCAAGACGATCTAGCTTTAAATGGGTACAGAGAAATTTCATATGAAATAATAACTGTGGCCCGTGCCATAATGAACACATCACCGCTCGACGACGCTGTCGCCTATAATAAATATATAGGTATCGCACCATATTCTCGATCAGGCGCGACGACACAGAATAAACATTAGAAGGAAAAAAAAAGGGGGGGGGGGCCTCAGCTACCCTGAATAGCAGACTGAGAGATGGGTATCCTGAAAGCTTTGCCACTTGTTGATCTCTTGCTAATTTCACCTTTCTTTTGATTTATTCACCGTTTGAAATTGGGAAATGATTAGCTCATGTTAGGGTGTCCTTTTTTATTGTCCCATGCAGCGCCAATTACACACGCTAAATAGCTGGAAACGCATTCATGTTATTAGTATTGAATTACCCATTAGTGAAACTGCACTTTGCACTACCAAGGCAAACAAACTAGGGCTGAAACGCGAGCTCTGTATCTCACAAACTAGAAATCATTTATATACTCAACACATCTATCAAGAGACGTTGCTTTCTAAACCACCCTCCCCTATCCTCCCCCCCCACCCCCCCCCCCTCTCCTTCGCGAACAGAAAAAAATTACTGGCTCACACACATACCCATACATACATACAGAAGAAGAACCTTCACACGGTTAAATATCATAAAGGTTATTTATAAAGGGCGTTTCTGTGCCTTACATAATGTCTCCCTCGATACACGGCTGACAACGTACCTGAACTTAGAATACACAGGGCGTCTTGTTCACTCCGCCATACAACTATAGTATAGAGCAGTACTGCAATGCTCAAACATAATAGCACGCATCCGTTGCTGGTATGTTGCAAGCACAGAACAACAAAGTGGGTGATTATATTTCTGCATTACTTATAAACACTTCGTGTCACCTCCACTCTCAATCAATAATGTATTTTTCGTATGAACGAAAGAAGTATTAAATACTCGCGTCCACTGTCCAGATCGAATACCTATCCCTGTACTGCTCACTCAATTAGAGACATCCAGGTGGGTTGACCGAAGGCAAGCAAACGCAACGGTTGCTAAAATGCATTCAAATCAATTGATTCCCCCCCCCCCCCCCACCCCTCCTTCCCGAGTACAATGTGAGTTTGGGGGAAAGAAGGCACATCGAGATATGATTGCTGAGCAGCATAACTGTCAAGTGCAAGCTGACATTATGAAGGGAGATTAACACGCTACCGAAAAAGTAACATGGGAAACAATCAATATCATCTTCAGATCTGTAATGTGTTATGACAAGAAAATTGTGATGGTAACCAGGAATGTGTATGTGTGTGTGTGTGTGTGTATGTGAGAGAGAGAGAGAGAGAGAGAGAGAGAGAGAGAGAGAGAGAGAGAGAGAGAGAGAGAGAGAGAGAGAGAGAGAGAGAGAGAGAGAGAGAGAGAGAGAGAGAAACATAGCGCCTATAGTTTGACTTGAAGAGTAACATTTGTTAAAAGTGTTTCATCAGCAGCAACAGCAGAAGCAGAGTTCTGGTAGTGGTGGTGGTACTGATAACAAGGGCACTGAAACCTGGGGGGGGGGGGGGGGAGAGGTTTACACCTTGAGACCTACAAATAAGGGAGGGAGAGTGAGCCCGCACACCCCTCACCCCAACCTGTCAGTAACTTTATAAGATGGTGAAGCAATTCCCCCCCCCCCCCCCCCTCTCTTTCCAAAACATAGAAGTTGATCTATTTAAGTTTGTTTTTTACAAATCATATCATTTAAAAAAAAGTATTTATTTGTCATTTAACATTTTATTATTATTGTTAAGCAATTAACAAGCATTAGGCTGTTTGAAGGCCCACCTCCACACATAGATAGTAGTAATGGTTGTGTATAGTGGTAGTCGTAGTAGTGTTGGTAGTGGTGATAGTAATAGTGTTGAAGTTATACTTGTTGGTGGTAGTATTAGTAGTCTCAGTATTGGTAGTGATGGCGGTGGTATAAATGGTGTTGGTGGTAGTAATAATGGTAATGGTGGTATAAGTAGTTGTGGTGGTTGTAGTAGTAGTCCTAATGGTGGTAGAAGTAGTGGTGGTGGTGGTGGTATTAGTAAAAGTCACATTAGTGGTAGTGATGATGGTGGAGGTAGATGTAGGGATGGTGATAGTATTAGTAGCGACAATAGTGGTAGTGGTAGCAGTGTTGGTAGTGGTGATAGTAATAGCTGTTGGTGGTGGTATTAGTAGTCACAGTTGTGGTAGTGATATCGGTGGTAGAAACGGTGTTCTTTGAAGTAGGAGTGCTAATGGTGGTAGAAGTAGTGTTGGTGGTGATAGTAGTAGTCTCAGTAGTGGTAGTTAGGGTGGTGGAGATAGACGTGGTGGTAGTAGTAGCAGTGGTTGTTATTATTGCAGTAGTAGCAGTGGTTGTTATTATTGCAGTAGTAGCAGTGGTTGTTATTATTGCAGTAGTAGCAGTGGTTGTTATTATTGCAGTAGTAGCAGTGGTTGTTATTATTGCAGTAGTAGCAGTGGTTGTTATTATTGCAGTAGTAGCAGTGGTTGTTATTATTGCAGTAGTAGCAGTGGTTGTTATTATTGCAGTAGTAGCAGTAGTTGTATTGGGGGTAGCGTTAGTAGTAGTAGCAGTAACAGCCTTCTTCTTGGCGTTCACCGGCAGTAAACTCCACCTGAAAGTTCTGGTTGTTCATCCACTTCTGGACTTCAGTGTTGTCCCAGAACTTGAAATTTGCGTCACACCCGTTTTACAGATCTGGCTTAGATGTAAGCAGACTGTTGGTTCCTCGTCACTCATACAGATGCACTCCGAGTTCGAAGGAAGCCTCCCCCCTCCCCCTCCCCCCCCCCCCCAGTCTGTGGGAACCACACGGGGAGCAGTTTATTGTTGCTAAGGTAGTGGTGAAAGTAGTGCTAATTGTTGTGGTGTAATAATCATGCTAATGTTCGCATTATTAGTAACATTCGTAGTAGACGTATTTTAGTAGTAGAAGTAGCATTAGTAGTAGTAGCAGTGGTAGTAGTAACAGTCGTAGTAGTAATAGTAGTAGTAGTAGTAGTAGTAGTAGTAGTAGTAGTAGTAGTAGTAGTAGTAGTAGTAGGAGTAGTAGTAGTAGTAGTAGTAGTAGGAGTAGTAGTAATAGTGGTAGTAGTAGTAGTAGTAGTAGTGGTAGTAGTAGTAGTAGTAGTAGTAGTAGTAGTAGTAGTAGTAGTAGGAGTAGTAGTAATAGTGGTAGTAGTAGTAGTAGTAGTCGTTGTAGTAGCAGCAGCAGTAGTAGTAGTAGTAGTAGTAGTAGTAGTAGTAGTAATAGTAGTAGTAGTAGTAGTAGTAGTAGTAGTAATAGTGGTAGTAGTAGTAGCAGCAGCAGTAGTAGTAGTAGTAGTAGTAGTAGTAGTAGTAGTAGTAGTAGTAGTAGTAGTAGTAGTAGCAGTAGTAATAGTGGTAGTAGTAGTTTTAGTAGTAGTAGTAGTAGTAGTAGTAGTAGTAGTAGTAGTAGTAGTAGTAGTAGTAGTAGTAGTGGAAGTAGTAGTAGAGGAAGTGGTAGGGTGGTAACACTAGTAGTATTA
This sequence comes from Candidula unifasciata, assembly GCA_905116865.2. Classification (NCBI taxonomy): domain Eukaryota; kingdom Metazoa; phylum Mollusca; class Gastropoda; order Stylommatophora; family Geomitridae; genus Candidula; species Candidula unifasciata. Next base: position 116,652 of record CAJHNH020001182.1, read on the forward strand.
GAAGTAGCAGCATTAGTATTAGTAGTGGTAGCAGTAGTAGTAGTAGTAGTAGTTGTTGTTGTTGTTGTTGTTGTTGTTGTTGTTGTTGTAGCAGTGGAAGTGATGGTGGTAGTATTAGTGGAGTAGCAGTAGTAGAAGTAGTCGTAGTAGAAGTAGTCGTAGTAGTAGTAATATTATAAAAAGTGTAAGTAGTAGTGATGGAAGTGTTCGTAGTAGTAGTAGAAAGTAACAGTAGTAAAAGTATTAGTAGTAATAATATTAGTAGTTCAAGTAGTAGTGGTAGAAGCGGTAGAAACGGTGGTGGTGGTAGTCCATACAACTCTTTTATTTGATCCCATTAAAATAACCGAAACAATTTTCTAATTGCCCGTGTGGTGTGGCGTTTGTAATATATCCCCACAGTGTTACGACGATCATTTGGAATATAGATGCTCTTGTATACAATAATGTTGGCTCTGTGGCTAAGTCGATGCGAACGCTTCGTAATGCCAGGATGCCGTGTTCAATCCCAGCTGCAGGCCATGCGCCGTGCGTTGGTTTCGACAGTGGTATTAAGAAAGCCGACCGTCCAGAAGCAATGGCAATCGAATGGACGTAAATTTGCCTAGAAAAACCACACAACGTTCTCAAACGTCCCGTAAAGGATACGCAACTAACCTGTATACAATAATGCCAGGATGCCCGGCATCTTCTGTCTGAGTTTCCCGGTGTCAATATTCTCCTTCAACTTTTCTGTGTCCACAATATACACTATTTGTCTCTTTCTAACGATGGACACTGCGAAGATGTGGTTTTATAGACGGATGATGAGAAGGCCCTGGACAGATAAAAAAGAGTAAGGGCGATGTCCTGAAAGAAACTGACTCAGAAAGGAACTGGCTGGTGTACAAGCGGGGCCCGGCTCTCTAGCGCAATTGGCTAAACCAGACTGCGCGGTGACCGGGTGACGAACTCCTTGTGGTCGGGTTCACGCCCGGGGGTAAGCAAAAAAGCCACATTTCTCCCAGATTTACGGTATCTATCATGGAATCAAGGCCGAAGGGTTAAGATATCCATAGTACCGACCCAAAAGGTTAGGAACTCATGGTTTCTGGATACTTTTAAAAAAAAATGTGTACAAGCGGAAAAATGAATTCGAAGTCTTGCGTTATACTGAAAAAATCTACCGCACGGCCCTGACTCACTGGGTCATGTTGTTAATGAAACACCGGAGGCCTTTACGAATCAGAACAGTGACCATTTTGATCTGGGTTTTCATGGCAGCGGGAGTCGCCGTGGCAGAGCGGCTAGACGCGCGCAGCGGATCGGAAGGTCGCGGGTTCGCTCCCTGGCGGAGCCGGACTTTTCTTCAAAATGACCTTGGCTCCCATGTCGACCCAGCCTTAAGTGGGTACTGGGTGCAGTCCCGGAAAGTAGAGGCGGCCGGCGTGATGCTGACCACATCACCCATCTTGTGCCGTTGGTCTATAAAATATAGGTCTAGCCCTATTTGCCCTATACGCCTAAAGGCGTGGAAAAGGGTCCTTTCCTTTTTTTTTACTTATCATGGCAGCGCGAGCAATATTTTTTAACTCCCCTCCTGAAGAATGGTCAAAACACATACTCTCAGTGCCGGTAAGCGAATCTACTATCCGCTTTGTTACTACTGAACACATCAGCGACCAGGTCGCCCATTGGCTCGTCGATAAACGACTTTGTCTGCGGTCGGGACACTCTTTAGCTCTCTCCTTTGATCCATCAACACTGAGGAAGTCCTTTTCAGGGCACATTATCTAGTCACAATTCTTCTTCAGGTTCCCCAGCTGTAAACTCTGGCGGAAAGTTCTAGCTGTTCGTCCACTTCTAAACTGCAGTCCTGTTCCAGAACGTGAGTGTTGCGTGTGCATCCGTTTGACAGTCTGACTAATTTGTATGCAGACTGTTGGTTCCTTGCCTCTCAGGCAGATGCACTCCGACTTCGACATGCTTTTGGGTAGGCAGTGGGTCTATTCTTGTTTTCCCTATAATAGGGCCCCGGAACCCACACAGGGACAGTCACAATTGTAACCTAAAGCTCACCTTACGGGGGATGCTGGTTGAATGTAACGATTTTTTCCCCCTCTAGTAAAGCACCTACGACCTCTCACTGAATATTGATAGATATTTGGGGGAAACCTTTCAGTCAACATAGGTCAATTTTTCTTCTCCGTGCCGAGTGGCGTTGGTAGTCATGCCTTTCTAGAACTTTCTGTCTCGTGTACTTTCAGTCAGTTAGACGTAGATGATCTTTTGTGTCATCATGCCAAACTGTCCAGCATTTACTCTCTCGGTCTCTCTCTGGCTCTTTTCCCCTCCAACGTTCCTACCGTCACGGAGCGCTCCAGTTTTTTCCTTATCGTGAATCAGTTCACGCCGTGAGGCAGACTTTTTGAAGACATTTTCATTACTCATTTGATCTGCCCAGGATAGTCTCCTCATTCTCTACTAATTAGCCAACTGTCCATGATTCACTTTTGTACATAAGAATAGGATCTATATGTAAAGTAAAGTAGAGGACCCTTTCTTTTTTTTTTCCACGCCTGCGTGCATACTGAGCGGACTGGGCCTATAAGGATTTATATAGCTCTTGATTGATTTGATTTGTTTCTAGAACCGACATCACAGCACTCGGGGCATTCCCATAAGCGCTTCGTTCCCATCTTCAGCAGCCAGCGAAGAGTTCCGATACTAATGGTGCCAGTGGAATTCTGATTAAACGTCCGTCTTGCCTTTCCTCTGAGCCTCATGCATCTGCCAGAACCTCTTGTCACTCCCCGCTGCATCAATCTCACCAGACTTATGTGATCCATCTGCTCCTCCGAATTGTACACGCTCTCCCACAAGGCACTAACTTATATAGCTCTTGATAATATGTAAATTAACTCACATATATTACATTCGTATTACACTGAATGTTTTTCGAATGACTGATCGGACTGTGTATCTGAACCTGTGGACTATAATTACACTTGCTGTTGACATCACGGACCAACAGCTCTAAAGAAAGAAACTTCACGACTCAATGCACTGACGGCACTTTAAACATAAAGCATGGCTGACAGAAAAAAGGCGTCAAGCTGCGAAAAAAAAAATTACTAGGTCACATAAACGTGTTAACCCTCTCTATCCCAATCTGATGTTGCTTTAACCCCAGACAAAAATGATCTTGTTTTCCTAGTTGATCTAGCGTTAAATGCGTATCGGGTATAGTCATGGGAAGTAAAGGCGGTCGACGGGATGTTGGCCACATCACCCATTGAGAAGTCTATTTACAAACCAAAAAAAAGTTTGAAGTAGTCATTTTTGATCATACGTCAGCTCAACTCTGTTGTTTCAAGATTTATTGGCGTTGTGTTGCTTATATTGAAGAAAAAAAAAAAAAAGGTTTTCGTAGTTCTCAGAAAATGGTATACCAGATTAGGGCTTCATCACGTCATAACCCCATAGACAACAGTGGGCACACTTTAGCCAACCTTCACTATGGAGAAGGCACAACAATGTTCAGTTTGTGTAAACCAGTTTAGTGCCTAGTGAGGTGGCATATGAAATTACATTAGATATACAAACTGCTGGTGAAAACAAGAAGCGTCCTTGGTTTAAAAAAAAAAAAGATTTTAAAAATGTTTTATTTGTAATTTTATTTTATTTTAAGAAATGTCAGTGTAACGGATTATTGCAAGTACAAATGGACTCATTTTCAAAAATTGCTTGATGCCTTCCCAAGAACTTCCTCACCCTTCCCCTCCCCTGCCCCTGCCCCGCCCCGCCCCCCCCCCCCACGTCCAGGTTGGAAATCACTGGTCTACTGCTATCAACACTTACCTTGAATTGTCTGGGTCGTTCTCATTACTCACTTTGTAATCAAAATCATCTAAATGCACTGCGGACTCAGTCGTCTTTTTGCCTCTTGATGTACAAAGAACAGCATGCACTAAATTTTAGCGTACAAGTCGACCTGGTATACAAGTCTACCTGGTGTACAAGTCGACCTGGTGTACAGACGACCTGGTGTACAAGTTGACCTGGTGTACAAGTCTACCTGGTGTACGAGACGACCTGGTGTAAAGACGACCTGGTGTACAAGACGACCTGGTGTAAAGACGACCTGGTGTACAAGACGACCTAGTGTACAAGACGACCTGGTGTACAAGTTGACCTGGTGTAAAGACGACCTGGTGTAAAGACGACCTGGTGTACAAGACGACCTAGTGTACAAGACGACCTGGTGTACAAGTTGACCTGGTGTACAAGTCTACCCGGTGTACAAGACGACCTGGTGTACAAGACGACCTGGTGTAAAGACGACCTGGTGTACAAGACGACCTAGTGTACAAGACGACCTGGTGTACAAGTCGACCTGGTGTAAAGACGACCTCAAGATTTGTAGCTGACAATTCTGAGTTGTGCCTGAATCTACCTAACGCGTTGCATACCCGCCATAAAAGAAGATCCCTTTCCCGTGTGGGTTCCTGACCCTTATTGTAGGGAGAACAGGAAGAGACCCATTGCCTACCCAAAAGTATGTCGTAAGAGTCGACTAACTGGGAGCTTCCTTAAATGTCGGAGTGCATCTGTCGGAGAGGCAATGAACGAACAGTCTGCATACAAATGAGTCAGATCTGTAAAATCTATGCGCACTCAACACAAGTTCTGGAACAGGACCACAGTCCAGAAAACGCGGGGGGGGGGGGGGGGGGGGGGGGGGGGGGGGGGGGGGGGAGAAAACCACCGAATTTCTTAAAGGTTTTAATGCTTGAACACCCTACTTATACGATACAATTTACGGTATGTATGTTTTATTTGTCGGCTCTGTGGCTAAGTCGATGCGAACGCTTCGTAATGCTAGGGTACCGGGTTCGATCCCAACTGCGGGCCATGCGTTTTGCGTTGGTTTCGACAGTGGTATCAGGGCGCCGACCGTCTAGGAAGCAATGGCAAACTACTGGACGTAAATTTGCCTAGAGAAACCACACAACAGCCAGGGGCTGCTGGGGTTGGTTCTGCAACGTCCTGGAAAGGATACTCAACTAACCTATGTTTTATTTCATCGGCTTTACACCTGGTCGACATTGACGATGCAAAGACCGGAGAGCTGGCTAATGAAAGAGATACCTTCAGTCGTGCCGTGAAGAGAGCGACGTTCTGTAAAGGACTTGCTGATTGATGTTGTTTTATTTTAAAAGAAAGAAAAAAAGGACCTTTTGCCTATCAGTAACGCATCTGGTGTTTAGTGCTAGACTTACAGTTTGTTAGATCAACCGGCACTCAGTAAGTGAAGAAGCCAACATCACACCAGCTGATTTTACTTCCCAGGTCATCCCCTCGTAACTATGCTACGCTGGGTCGACTTATGTTGCGCCAAGTCAGCTATAAAAAAAATCGGACGCAATTCTAATTCGAAAACAAGACATTCAGGTCGGTAAACAAGAGTCTGGCCGATGCTCTACCACAGCACCAATTTTGTATGAAACAGACTTTAAAGCTTTACATTCCAAGAAATGAATTTAAAACCACTCGTCCCTGTACAATTGTCCGCTGAATTACAACTGCATCCTACGTAAAGTGTCCTTAAAAAAGCTGTACTTGTCTTAGACAACTCCCGTGCAACTCTGCCCAGAATTATCGTTCTGTGCATACATCTGCTCTGTATGTTTGCATGCATACACCTCGATGAAATTCTAACCACGCATGACCGAACGTTTTTTGGCCCGCCCTTGTATGGGTCTCACGTTTTTTTTTTTTTTTTTCTTAAATAAAAGAACTAAAAAGAAACCACTTCCAATTCACGCAGAATGAATATAAATACATATCAGTGATCATTCAAGTCGTACAAGTTATGGTTATATAGGTTCGGCTGTATTATTAGCTAAGCTCGCTTTCTATAAATATCTATGGTTGGGTGTCACATGAACGGAGGGTTGTGTATTTCGAACACTGTTTTGCACACTTGCTGCGTTCCGTTTTCTCATTAGTTTTGGGGGATTGAATCACATTGTTTATTTAGTATATGCGTGGGTTTAAAAACATGTGGTATCCACGACTAACAGCATAGTAAAAATATGGACTGGTTAGGGCAGTGAATAGCACTCTTGTCTTCCCTTCAACTTTCCAGTTACTAGAAATAATACTATATTAATCGCCTTCACACGCAAGTACTGTCTGATAACAGCCATCTATTACACGTGTTGCTTAAATCGCGAATAGGCGGGCTGTCGGTTAAAGTCTTGTAATGTTCTTTGCTTCTGACCACTGTTTGCTCATAATTTTGCTCAAATCTTGACTTATAGTTTAGCCGCTAAGTCGAATGCTCGGTGCGACACTGTGAGCTGTGAATTTGACTCGGAATACTCTTACCCTGCGGTATTTTGTGATGAAAACTGCCTATTTACAAAATGGCAGTGGTCAGTTCTGCGTCCATATTGGTAGTGTGCCCTATGTAGTATTTCAGTTTGCTATTTATTTTTGGTGACTGATTGCTTCCTAATGAGAGCTAATAGACTGAAATGGATGGGGCATATTGAAAGAATGTCAGATGATAGAGAAGTAAAAACTATACACAAGGGAGATGAATGGTCGTAGATCACGAGGCAGACCTAGAAGACGATGGAGTGATAATGTCTAGACATACCTGCAAACACTTGATGTCACCAACTGGAAAGAAAAGGCTAACCAGAGAGATGAATGGAGGTGGGTGATATCTGCAGCAGTGAAACTCAAGGGCTCGGAATGCTGAAGAAGAAGGTCCCACATGAGATCATTTGTGTAAAGTCTTCGAAACTCCCTTCATTACAACCAATAAATTTCCCAACCACTTAGGAAAAAAATAATATTTTGTCACTGGGTTTGTCAACTAAGTATTTAAAATATGTAAATAAAATATTCAAAAAGGAATACCAGTTACATAAGTAAAGATCCTAGCCAGTAGGAGCCGGATGATTAGGCAAGGAATTAAAATTATTTTCCCACGGTTAAAAGTCAATATGCCTCGGGAAAGTCAAAAGATTACGAAATAAGAAAGGAATAAGGAAGGGAAAATGTGGCGTAATCTCCATGGGAACGTTTGCTTTGATACAAAAATAACTACACTGAGCCGCAAGGGTAAACAATTAATTATAATGTGTGTTCCTGGTTCCCATTGTGGTGGGGAGAGGGGTAACCCATCGTCCCCCCATACACACACACACACACACACACACACACACACACACACACACACTTAAGCTTGCAGTAAAATTAGACTAATTAAGGGTGTTTTCTTTAAAGTCAATGTGCATTTGCATGAAAGGCGAGGAAAGAAGTTTGCATACAAATAAGCCAGATCTGTCCAACGGATGCGCACGCAAAACCCATGTTCTGGAACAAGATTGAAGTCCAGAAGTGGGCAAGCAACCAGGACTTTCCACTGGAGTCTGCAGCAGGTGAACGCTATGAAGAAGACTTGCCGCTATACGGCAAACACGCGACCAGTTGGCAGGCAGAGTTATTATTTGAGTCTGAAAACTCGTTTGGGGGTGGGGCGGGGGGGGGGGGGGGGTATTACTTTTTCTTTCAGTCCCAAGGAATACGTCATACGTCCCTAGGTTCCTACCTAAAAACCCATTGAACACAAGATGCGCCGATTTTACGTCTCTCTTTTCTACTCATTGGGCCTCTAATGCTAAACCTCCTGGGATTGAAAGAGTTCAAAAAAACGTATGAGAAGTTCAGATCGGGAATTATTAAGTCTGGAAATAGATGATAACGTAACTTAAGTGACGGAATGTTATAACTAGGTATACCTAGCCTAAAATGGGTACTAGGAAAGTCGTAAGAAGTAAAGACGGTCCGACTGACCTTTACCACATGACCCGTCGACTGCTGATTCATTTTTTTCTTTATTCGAGACTAGCATCATATGCCCAGTGCTCCAGTAACAGGAAAAGGGTCATTTACTTTTTTTAAAATCTTTTTCTCTACCTGTCAATTCACCATTCGTTCATTGATTAGCCCAGGCGGTTTCTACTAATTTTTATTTACTAATGTACAATGAAAACTCAGGTGGCTGGGTCACACCTGGAGAATGGAGGGTGGCAGAGTCCCTTAGGACATCCTTTATGGTCAATTAAAAACGGGTAGAAGATGTCGAGGCCGACCTCTACGACGATATGTGTTTGTGATAACCCATAAGTGCTCTGTTCTACTACCAACTCAAGCCTGAGTATGAAGGTTCTCAGCGCAGTGCACGAACTCTGTTGTTCCGGCGAGGAACCATGAAATACTTTGGGTAGATTTTTAACTTGAAACTGTGCCCGGGCAGCGCCATAAGGCTACTTTTTTCGATTTACAACTGCC
>CAJHNH020001182.1:130000-192447 GCA_905116865.2 Candidula unifasciata
CTTTGATACCAAGTGATTATTAAAATACAAAAAACATTTATATAACCAGGTGTCGATCAGAATTTGATCAATAAGCTAAATATAGGAGCAATCGTTGAATCTCAAGTTTGGTCTAGGAAGTCAACCTTGAATTTATCAATGATGTCACGAAACTATCTCCAGTATCACCTCTTAAGTCTGTAGTTAATGTAATGATGTTGTCATCACATTCTGGTAAACACATACTTTTAAAGAGAATGTCTTCACGTAGTTAAATAGGGCCTCTTAGTCTCCTTACAAAATTAACGTGGATAGGGAGGAGGGCGCGCACGCGCGCACACACACACACTCACATACTCACACACACACACATATATATATATATATATATACACATACACACGCACTCACATAGGCACGTACGAATACACCCACACACACAGAGAATAGGCTTATATTCTTATATACAGTGCTAGGAAACTGTATGACAAATTAAATGTTCATAATGTTCTGCTTTAACAGTGCTATGAAACTGTATGACAAAGGGAATCTTTCACAGTGGTCTTCCTGCAGTAACACTTACTGAATCCAGCGGACTAGGCTTAAATTTAAAACATGGATGTAAAATTTCTTAAACGTACCAAAACATCGGGATTGGTACCAAAAGTACAGTTCTGCTCGGTAAGGGTCAAACAGTACCATATTTGTACGAAAGTATCAACTTCAGCAGCCCTAATGGGGACCTCAGCTCCCCCACCCACATTCGGGAGTGGTATGGGTTTTCGGGAACTTAAGACACACAACCAACCCAGGTTACAGCGACTATGCCGTTCAGGCCACATGATATACTTGCTATATTTTTTTAATGAAAGGGAGTGGGGTGTCAAGGGACCTGTGCCCCACGGTTGCGGTGCTTATGGCGACAAGAGTGGCGTTCTGTAAAGTTCCTGCCGATTGATGATGATGGTAAATAAATAAATGAAAAGAATCATTCAACTTTTTAAAGCACAATATGGCCGCTTCCATTAGTTACTGCATGCGACGATGAGTCTACTCTTAAGAAGCTCAGACGATTTGTCTACAACCAAAATTTAGAGTAAATTATTATCTTATGTTTATTTTATTAGTCTAGTTTTAAACAGCATTGCATTTACGTATAGCTTAACTTAAATATGTTGTGTCATGGACCGCTGACTTTGCAAGTAATTAAGTAGCTTTGCTCTAAATTTGACCTCCACGTCACTCAAAACGTTGGTTAGTTAGTTCATAATCCTAATTCCGATTTTTAAAAGCATTTTATATTTTCTTCCTCTTCTTCTTTTTAAAAAAAATTCTTTTAAAGTGTGTTGTATACAACTAAAAATATACTGAAATAAAAAAAAATATTTGTTTCGTCTACATCAGGGCTTTTTTTTCCCCTGGCACTATGGCTACACATCATCATCAGTCAGCGTGTTCTCTACAGAATATCGCTCTCTTCACGGGACGCCCAAGTCTTTCTTCCCCCAGCCCTGTGTGCTTTCATAGCCAGTGCATCTTCAGTGTCCAGTGTCCACCTTCTTGTCTTGTTTTCCAGAAACTACACACTCCATCACCGTTCTCTCTAGATCACCATTGATCTTCTTGACATGTCCAAAAACTCTTCAGCTTTCTGGAGAGGATGCTCTTTATGAGCCAGTTCTCCTCGATGTTCAGGGATTGCAGGACGTTTTTCTTCTCAGTCTACTGTATTCTAAGAACCTTTCTGTCGAAACAACGCCGGCAGTATTGACAGCTTTTCAAGACATAATTTTGTTCAACACTGCTATTTACTACTACTACTGTAACAGACACCAGGTGCTGAGCACCACCACCTTTTTTTAGACTCTTTGAGGGGAGTACCGACACAGTTTTCCTAGAAAAAATTCATGGTCAACACAATAGATGTTGGCTACATTGTACCCACACTCACTGTCTTGGTATGTAGAGGCACTAATCTGTTCCATGATACAATTTTCATACTTCTGTCCAAAGAAGGGTTTTAACCACACATCAGAGAATTCAAACCCTAGTATGAGGCTCATGAAAATTTACAAATACATTTACAAATTACTTAGTTCTATCTATATCCTCTTCATGTCACTGTTGACACATAAGGTATTCACAAGTGATCTCCGCTGCTGCCGGTATGCTGCTTTTCTGCCCATGGTATCCCATGTCAGTTTACATTCTTTCATTTCCTGTTCTGTTGTCCTTCTCCAGGTTTCCTTGGATCGTCCACATCTCCTTTTCCCATCTGCTGTCCACCCGAGAGCTGTTTTTGCCAGAGTGTCACAAGGCATTCTGCAAACATGTCTAAGCCATCTCCATCGTCTTACTTTGATAACATTTGCCAGTGATGCACATTCTGTTTTCCTCCTCAGTTCTTCATTTGTGATCTTGTTTAGCCAAAATATTCATAGAATTATCCTTAAACATTTTTTTTGAAAAGTCTCAAATTACTTAATTACATAGACTTAATTATCCATATCTGTAAATGGTGATTTAGCACCTGTGTGAATATTTTATTTTAATTCATTTTATTAATTATAGACATAGGCTAACATTACACATATATGGAACCACATTCCATGTGTTTGTTCTGCGGCCTCATTGTGCAGGTGGGCCGTCTAATTCCAGTTAGTCTGTTGCAAAGTGTTCACTTTTGCTTTAAAGGCAAAACGTTCAGTTTTTGGCTCCAAGTACAGATATGAATGCAACCTTTGGAGTTAAATTATCCATGAATTGTCAGTTGGTTTCTAAAAATATTTCTCAAGCATACATGCCTAATGGCGTAAAACTTGAAAAAAAAAAAAAAAAAATCTGCATTATCATCACATGCAGTGTTTGCTCTGATTTAATTCTGAATTGCATAAATGTAGTTGTAAATTTGTGTTTTTTTCTTCTTCATCATAGTTCATCCAAAGGATGTAATTGTATAGTGCCTGTTTACAGCATAGCTGCAATATTTGTTCCTTTTAGCTGACACATCCAACTTCATCAGGCCGTTAGCATTCCTGGTTAGTTTCATGGAACACTTCATAGCCTTATTTATGTGGTAAAAATATTTCCTGATCCACAGTTGTTGTCTTCAGAGGACCCAGCTAGGGAAGTTGCAATCAGGCTGGTTGTCCCCCAGAAAGTTCTAGTTGTTCATCCACTTCTGGACTTTAGTCTCTTTCCAGAACCTAACTTTTGCATGCACTTTTCACAGATGTGGCTTATTTATATGTATACCTTGGATTTCTTGCTTCTCAGGCAGATGCAGTCAAACTTACAAAGAAACACGCCTTATAAGTTGACTTTTAGGTCATGCTTTTTAGCGGGCAGGGGATCAGTTCTTTTTTCTTTCCCGCAATGGGACTCCAGAAGGCACATGGCGAATGTTCAACTAAAATCCTAGTGTAATGCTGGCCTCTTGAAATAATCACATAAGATCATTTGTATCTGCTCACATGAGATTATTTGTATCTGCTCACATGAGATTATTTGTATCTGCTCACATGAGATCATTTGTATCTGCTCACATAAGATCATTTGTATCTGCTCACATAAGATCATTTGTATCTGCTCACATAAGATCATTTGTATCTGCTCACATGAGATTATTTGTATCTGCTCACATAAGATCATTTGTATCTGCTCACATAAGATCATTTGTATCTGCTCACATAAGATCATTTGTATCTCCTCACATAAGATCATCTGTATCTGCATTTTACAGCTCAAACACAAGAATGTCTGGGTCAGCAGATGATGGCAGCTTGAAGAAACAGATAGACGAGGAGGAAGAAGACCCAGTAGAAGCCATGATCAACAGAACAGGCTGCCTGAAACTTCATTATGCAGTGCAAGAATGTATAGGGGAGAAGAAAGATTGGAGGGAGTGTCAGAAGGAAGTAACTGAGTTTCGAAAGTGCATGGAAGCAGGAATGAAGAAAAAATTGAAAGGTTGACAATTTCTTCTTGTAAAATGTGTGAATAGGAAAATGACGATTAATATTCTGGGATATCTTTTGTCTCTTTTTTCTCAGACTTCCATCATCTTGTTTCAGGTATAAACTTGGCTTTTGTTTGGAGTTCTTTGGGGTGGACTTTAACTTCTTGTTGAGCTAAGCCAAATGGTGTTCTGAGAGTTCTAGGTAAACATTCCTGTAAAACATGCTCCACTGACACCCTTGTTTACATATACTAAACATATTGTGTTTCTCCCTAGAATTTATACATTTCCTATACTTAGTATTATTACTGTTTGAAAATGTAGGTAAAACTAGAGCATGCTCCAGCCATTGTGACGATAATTAGATGTTAAGGATGTGTATTTAAGTTTGTAATGCTGATTTATGAATAGAATTCCTTAGACAGCTAAAAAGAGCAACTCAGATGTTTTGAAAGAGGTGAATGTTCGAAGACAACTTATCGCAAACATCAAAAAGAGACAGCCATCATTTTTTGGTTATTTTATGAGAAGAGGGAAAATGAAACATGTTGTAACCACTGGAAGACAGCGTGAGACGATTCTTGACCCTCTTTTGTCATGGAGGGGTGTCAGCACATGAACCGATACACGCAGTTGCAGATTGTGGAGAGGCATGATCGCCCACACCAGTCGCAAAGGCACTTGATGATGCTGATGTATGATGAATAGAAAAATGTATGCGAGAAGTGATGGCAGAATGTAAGATCGGCCAGCATGCCCAGTGCTTAAAGCTTGAAAAATAAAGTTTGTTCGTTCATGTGTACTATGAGGACTGTACCCTTTTTTGAACTTGTGATACCAGTGGCCTTGAGGTTTACATAATCATCTGTTACATAAAGGGCTTCCCCAGAAAAAAAGGTCCTGATACTGTGTACTGTTGCATAAGACCAGGGAAAAGCCCAGGTTATATGTCCATTTTAATACAAAGCATGAAAGGTTGGTACGCCTGAGGTTTATGCCAGTCCATAGTTTATATTGCAGTCAGATTTGTTGCTTGCTCACTTCTACTAACAGGAAACTATAATTCTGAACATTGTTGCTTATTAAATATTTACCCCATTATTTTTTTCTAGGGTTTGTAGCTTCTTTGGCTGGCCAATTTTCTTTTGTTCTCCGACTTCCCAAAAAAAATATTAAATACATTTTCTGAATTATTTTTCGATTAACACCAGTGAATACTGTTTATGGTATGCATGGACAGTGAACAAGTGTTCATTTGTAATTATTTAATTTGAAAGTGAGGAGTGAAAGAAACCTTGTATACTTGTTAGTAAGCTTGTTTCAGCTTTGTCTAGGTGAATGACAATATTTCTGTCAGTGTATAGGTACTGATTCATGTTATCTCTTGTTGATTGGAAGTTTTAAATACAATTCATAATGTATCGTTTTTGGCGTTACTGTTTTAAAACTAAAATATCTTTTAGCTTCCATGTTTTTTTGTTGTCTTTGCGCATCTCATTCACTTACTTAGTCGTTCCTTTTCTACCTTGGGGTGTAGAGGTTTGCCAGAGAGATCGCCAGACATCTCTATCAGAAGTTTTCTTTTTGGCTTTGTTCCATTCCAGCCCTCTGTCAGATGTTGTCTTCCCAGCGCACCCTGGAGGTCTGGTTCCCAGCCTCCCATGGTGGCCGATTTTCTCCCATTCTGCATACATGTACAAACCATTGTAACTGTGACTGATCCACTCGGGTTTGTAAGGACTGGGTATTGAGATATTGACATATTGTCTGATTGCGAACTTTGTCCCGTCTTGTCACTTGGACCACCTTTCTCCGATATCTCATTTCTGAGGCCTGAAGCTGGTTTCTGTGAGCTGTTGTTATTGCCCATGACTCACACCCATAGGTCAGGACTAGTACATAGGTAGAGCGGTAAACAGCCATTTTCGTCCTCTTGCAAATTTCTCTTTTGCTAAGAAACCCTCGGTTTATGGCCTGGAAGAGTCTCCCAGCAGCTGCTTTTCGTGTAGCCAGCTCGGTCTTAATGCCTCCATTTCTGTCTAATACAACTCCAAGGTATCTGAACTGGCTGACCTGCTCCAATGAATACTGTCCCATCATGATCTTAAGTTTTTTCTCCTCTCTTGAGATAACCACAGTTTTAGTTTTGGAGATACTGATGATCATCACTCTCTTCTCAAGCTCTTCCTTCCAGACAAGTAAGTTGGACTGAAGGTGTGCCTCTGATTTAGCTATCAGGGCCACATCGTCTGCAAATGCCAGCTCTGATATACAGATTGGTCTCATCTTCCAGTACCCTACAGAGTATTTCTTTGCCTTCTCCTTGCAGGTCCTGATGACATCATCCATCATAAGAATGAAGAGGTAGGGTGAGAGAATAGCACCTTGTCTAACACCGCTAGTGGTCTTAAATTCTTCTGACTTTTGGTCTGCCGTTCTTACATAATTTCTGCAGCTTTTGTAGAAACTGTATTGCACTGATCAGGGGTGCTGGGATGTTTTTCCCTGCCAAGCAGTCCCAGAGCTTGTTTCATGGTACTTTCATCTCATTCACACTAAATACATTTCAGAAAACGGTGAGTGGCCTGCTGCAACAGAATTGGTGGTGCCTTATGCTGATCTGTGTGACTGCTGCTTTCATGAACGATGAATTGCATTTCTAGTGGTGGACTGTTTATGTTGGCACTGATAGCAGAACGTTGGCACAATTAGCACATTTATCAGCAGCGTTTGTGTGTGTGTGTGTGTGCGTGCGTGCATGTTGATATTCTGATGCCTCAAAATCAGATCCACACTGTACAATCAGTTTCAGGAAAACTGTCCTGGTCAGTATGATCTCTAGAATTAGTAAAAATGACCAGCATGATGTTCGCCACATCAAGAGGCAATTTATCTGTTAAAAAATGGTATAGCACCACATACCGAAGGTACCGCTGGTATGAAAAGAGTTCTTTACTCACTGGCTACCTCCCTGTGTATGTTTAGCTTCATGAAATGGGTACCAAATTATTTTTTGTGTGGAAAGGAAAGGAAATGGTTGCTACAGTAGTAGTAGGCTCCTTTACCCCACCAGGGCATCACACAAGCGATAAACACCCAATGATACAAGTGCCACCATGTGGATGAGGATCACCGGTGGTGAAGTCCCGGAAACCGCGTTCAGCCATTAGATCATATTTATGGCTGGGCTATATTGCGGCCCCTGCAAGAGCCAGAGTGGGGCTTAAAGAAAAAAATTTGCATTCCACAAGGAGATGACTAATGGTTGTTATAACCTGTTACGTCATGATCAAAGATGTCTGTAGATCCTCTACAGTGGTAAACTACTATGTGACTATACCTTTCTGTTTCTCAAATAACAAACCAATAAATGTTAGCAGAAGTAAAGTAAAGATCCTCTACAGTTGTAAACTACTATGTGACTATACCTTTCTGTTTCTTCAATAACAAACCAGTAAATGTTAGAAGTAAAGTAAAGATCCCCTACAGTGGTAAACTACTATGTGACTATACCTTTCTGTTTCTTCAATAACAAACCAATAAATGTTAGCAGAAGTAAAGTAAAGATCCTCTACAGTGGTAAACTACTATGTGACTATACCTTTCTGTTTCTTCAATAACAAACCAGTAAATGTTAGAAGTAAAGTAAAGATCCCCTACAGAGGTAAACTACTATGTGACTATACCTTTCTGTTTCTTAAATAACAAACCAGTAAATGTTAGCAGAAGTAAAGTAAAGAACTATGAGGCCCAGAATCTAGGAATTTGCAAACAGCTCATTTAAAAAGCCCACTACACAGGTCACTAAAAAAATCAAAAATGACAATGAAGGGTAATAATGAATAAATGTGAAGGGAGCAGAGAATTAAATAGAATACATTCCCCCTTGGGCTTACAGAATGTATAGTGTGACCCTGCCGCTCTGACCCAAAAAGTATTTTAGGATCCTGCTTGAGTTAGAAGTAGAACGGAGCACTTATGGGTTTATACCCGTGTGTCATATGTTGATCCATCTACTAAACGAAACCCAATGAGCGCAAGATACCCTGATTTTACATCTCTCTTTACAGCCCTTTGGGCCTCTGATGGTAAACCTCCTGGAACTGAAAGAGTTAATGGATACACTTTTATTTGCAATAAGTGAAGTTACTTGACAAATGTACAGTGTTCACATCTTTTCCACACGCTTATCTTTATACTTTTTCACTGACGGCTACTTGACAGGTAGTTATAAAAAAGTCCTCCCCATGTGGAATGCAATTTTTTATTTGAAGCCCCATCCTGGCTTCTGCAAGGGGCCCTGAATATAGCTGGGCCATAAATGTGGCGTAACGGCTGAAAGGGGTTTCTGGGACCTCTTCACGGGTGATCCTCACCCGCATGTTGGCACTTTGTCAGCAGGTGTTTATCGCTTGTGTGATGTCGTGGTGGGGTACAACTACCTACCTACCTACCTTGATAGTTAAAAATACGTGGTTGGTCTCTGTGTTACAATGTTTGCACCATGCTTCACCAACCTTTTTTTAACCTTGTCATTTCACCAGCCCCAAGGATAATTCATGACATATTTTCAAAATCTCAGTTTCATACTATATTTCTCTAAAAATTTTAAAACTTGTATTAATTGTTTTTGTAATATGCTTTTTAATATCTGAACCACATTCATACAGTCTGTCCATGCTTCCAATTTGCCCATCAAAGACAGTGAACTCTCTCAAATTTATGTACAGTCGAATCTGGATAAGTAGAAGTTGCAGGGACCAAACAAAATGGTTCCACTTATCAGGACTTCTACTTATCAAGACAGCAGACACAATGGAGAAGTGGACTCGGCTGTATATAACTTCCTACTTCTGTACTGGGTAACTCTTGTTCAAGCCACCATCAATAAACGAGGTGCCATCTCTACAGTGAAGGTTGGCCGCATTGAATCTCCAATGATTTCTGTCTCTCATCCCAGTTGCACATTTTCTCAGACCAGTTTGTCCAAGCAAGCAGCACTGGTCAGAATGTGTCTTGTCTCTGTACTGTCATAAAAGGTATCTGGTTTTGTCACAACCAACCTAATGAAGAGCTCCTGTGTATGTTATTTCCCCTTTCCACCTTTTGTCAGCTTTTTAGTCACAGTTCAGTGGATTAATTTCTTGACACAGTCAGGACACACCTCTCAAGTCACACAGACAGGACACACCTCTCAAAGCAATCTCACATGTGGCGAATTTCTGTTTTATTCTTCTTTTTTCTTTATCTGCACTGTCTCTAGCGTGAACTTCACCTCTTCTTCTCCTCTTCCACCTTGTACCTCATCGAAGTGTCGGGGGAAGATGTAACATTTGTTGATGAGCTCTGTCAAGAGCACTATTAAGACTAATGCTCATTTCTGTAAGGCTGTTTATAATGCCATCACTCCAAATTTTCTGAGGTCTTCCGCTCAGTCTATACTGTACTATATTGTAATGTTTTGCTCTGGCAGATAGTACCAGGGCATTCTTGTTACGTGTCCCAACCACTTCATTTGTTGTTCTTTGATGACCTGTAAGACTGACTTTATTCCTAGTATTCGTCTGATTTTGTATTCTGTCTTTCCTTGAAACTCCTGCAGCTCTTCTAAGGCATTTCATCTCTGTTGTCACAATTTTACGTTCATTGGAGGATGTAAGTGTCAACATCAGGCACTGATAGCCTAGTGTTGGCCAAAACATAGTTCTGATATTAAGCTTCACTTTAGTACTTCGGAGTATCTGCTTGTGTGTCAACAGGGAAATAGTTGCCCGAAAACTTGATTAGCTTTGGCACATCTCGAGCTAACTGAACTTCACTGACTTTTGTAATTCGCTCATTGAACCATAAAGTTAGGCTTCCGCCTCCTGGCCAGAAGTTTTGCCATGAAATTTTGTATTTGGAGTCTTGGAGGATGTGATCTGATTTCTGCTGATTAAAACAATCTATCTCCGGCAATTTTTCTTGCTTGAGCTCTTATATGGATGAGAGGAATTTATGATAAGAACTATTTAATGGTCCCTGGTGAGTACTCCTTATCAGGTCTGTACTGTACCAGCTTAACTGAAGTTGCCACTGTTCTGATCACTAATGAAGAGTCTTAGGGAGAAATATCACACGCCTTCTATAGTGGTGTATTACTTGTGTGTCATATTCGAAAACTGTCTGCTTTTCACACAAAAAAGATTACAGAAAAAAAAAAAAAAAAACCAGCGAAAACAAGTAAAAGCCACAATTAACTAAAACACAAATCTCATGAGCGTTGAAAAGAAAGAAAAATAATTCCGTGCAGAAACCTTCGCATAGCCCCATTCTCCATCCTTTTATTTTTCAACATTTTAAAATGTTTTTTTGGAATAAATAAGGATGCATAAACGGGTAATCAATAAACACAAACAGAGTGAAACATTAAATGGAATACCTTTCATGGGGCCTAAACAAAAATTAGGGGGGAAAAAAACAACTAATTGCAGCTCAGCCTGCTTAGGGCAATCTCAGATGTGGATTTCTATTGAGAAGAACAATTTGTTTTCTTGGTAATTTTTCGTGCTTAAATTCTAATCTCGATAAGAGTAATTTCTGATAATTTGTTAGGTCCCCAGTGAGTTCTCCTCATCAGGTCTGCACTTTAAATGGGGTGACTCATGACCGTGATCTCTATTATGAAGGCTTTAAATGGGAAACTGTGATACCAACTGTTTAAAAAAAAAAAAAAACAAGAGGGTGATGAGGAAACACTAAAAATGCAATTTTTAGTCACTATATTTATATTCTGGCTTATTAAACACTGAACAGGCTTAGTTTTTCCACAAGGGAATATTGCTTTCTTCACCTTGCATACACTTATCTATCTAAAAGAGGCAATGACTATATGTTTACACACACTAGTATACACAAACATACATCTCAAAAAATGGTGTCAGTGTGGTAATGTTTATCTCAAATGTGCATATGCTCGGTTGCTCTCACAGATTTTATGAGTCTCTTGCTTCTTTCGTATTGCCTTTCCCTGCAAAGAGAAAAGATTAATAATGTGATATACTCGGGTATTTTTAATGACCGGCTTCTGGTTTAATATGGTAGATAGGTAGACTGACTGTTTTTTAAGCTGTGGTAAGTTCTTGCTTCTGACAATGGTTAGCCATTGCATTTTCCCCATATGGGGACTGAAAATATATTGTTCTGTTGCCCAGCTACTGAGCTGAGTTCATGGCGCAACAACGAGCTGTGGATTTTCAGTTAATATTTCCAATACATAATTTGTCCACAGTGTCATTATCTATGCAACTGTCTACTTCAATTGATATATAATTAAACAACGCAAAGCAAGCATTTTCATTCAGGGATAGACAGAGACAGACAGACATTTTAAAAAATAGACAGATAGATGAATGTATAAGTTAGCAGGTAGGCAGATAGATTAGGCAGACAGAAAGATAGATTTACAGACAAAGCTAACAAACCTGATATTTATAGGCATCCATAATTTCCATAGTCAGTTTATCTTCCATTGGAATTCTCCTCGTTCTGTCTCTGCAGCTTTCAATTATCCATTTCATCGCATTAAACCTCTGTTCAATTGGTTTTGCACAAACAGGAACCTAAGATACAAAATGACTGTTGTCATGTATACATTTTGATATAATTAACAACGCTCAAACTGAAGCCCAGAAATAGTGTTTTTCTACAATGTGTTCTTCAATCAACACAGGCCAAGGACTCTATTGTTTGCTATCACATACAACCCCATATCCTCACACTCATTTTAACTTCACTCTCCAACTCCTTTCTCCGTGTGTTATTTGTCTGCCCCTTTTCTATGACTCTGTGGGTTTCAGTGTAAGGTCATTCTAATTATACTGCTCCCAGGTTTTCTCAGTATGTGTCCTATCCAACGCCAGCGTCTTTTCTTCACCTGTTGATTTACTAGGATTTGTTTAGCTCTTTTACAAAATCCACATTAGTGATTCTGTCATACCATTTAATTCCTTTTATTTTGCCCAGGCACCAGTTAATGAACGTTCATAGTTTTATTAGTAACTGTTTTTGTTGTTCTCTATGTTTCAGTTCAATACAGCATTATTGACTGACTATACAGTCAAATATTTAGTTTTCTATTAGTTAAAATTTCTTTGACTACCACAAATTTCTGGGCACCATGAAAATTCCCTTGGCCTTTTTGTTTGTATTTATCTTTATCTATATTATTACATAATAAGTAAATGACTCAACATTTTGGAGGGGGGCGGCGGCCTCTATTACGACACAAAGATGTGTATAAAATGGGACATGAATGATACAGGTAAGAATAATTTGTGGGAACAAGATGCCATCGATTGTACTGCAATGAGGAGGGAAATTTAAAAAAAAAAAAAGAACAGCGATAAGAGAAACTTATTGCAGAAAGATTAAGACCTTAAGACCTTTTTTTAATTGGCTCAGCCTAAACTGGGTACCAGAAAATGTCATGGGAAATAATGGTGGCCAGTGTTTGTTTTATCAATATTCACCGAATTCTGACTGGTACAAAAGAACAGGTGCTACCACCAGTTACCCAATAGGCTTTGAGGTGTGGGAAAGGATCTTAATACTGACAGGATAGCACTGTGGCTAGAAGCAGGCCTATCAGCCTGAAGGTCTTGGATTCGAATTTTCATGGTGGCAAACATTTGCTCCAAGATCAACATTGCTTAAAATGGGTACCAGGAAATAATTTGGGAAGTAAATGCAGATGGCACTGTGATGACCGTACCATCTATCAAGTGCTATGTGGTCTATAAGATACATGGTCCTTTACTTACTGTATTTAAAACAAACAAAACAAAAATTTGAATTAGGACTGACTGCTGTCTCACTGAAATAAATACACACACACAAAAAGCAACTACAGTGTAATCATTTCTTCTTCTTCTGTGTTCACCCTTAAAAGGGCAGCTGGTGGTTGACAGCTAGGCTGTGACATCTGTATATCTGGCCTAACACATCCAATTTCAGCAAATCAGTAAGTAATCTTCTTTAATGGCAGGCTTGCTAACCCTTTTGTCCCTGCATGAGTCCTCCTGATATTTACAGGTTTTTGGTACCATGCCTGTGTAAATGCTTTGGTACTAGTTGCAACTGCATAGTGTGGTAGGTGTGATTATATTTCTAACCCTCTTTAAAACAAAACATTATTATTTGAGGTGAATTAATGGCTTTTTTTGCCATCCTTATGACTTGTTCATGTCACTTTGCTTCAATGGCTATTTGAATAGACAGTTTTCATGGCCAAAAAAGAAGTACTGTCCCAATTAAATTTCCTAATTAATTTCCATAATGTTCGTCTATCTTTATTTATATTACTGTCCAAATAGGTGTTCGAATCCACGTCTTGGAGTGGGATACCATTAAGAAAAACCACATTACTTTTTGCCTGATTTATTCTCATTATTTTACCGACGTTACGTGGATGACATCATCACCACAAACAAACAACAGGCAGAGTCGTTTCACACCAAAATGAACCAAATACACAAAAACATCACTGTGTCCCTACAACATGAAAGTAACAACACTTTTTAGACATTTTAATTAGACGTAGAGATGATGGCACAATTGAAAGGTCAGTTTATCGTAAAGACACTTGGACAGGCCAGTACATCCATTTCAACAGTTTTGCACCCATGCAATACAAATGTGGTCTAGTGAGGACACTGTTTCACCGTGCTAGGAAGATTTGTTCCATCGACACGCTACAAGCTGAGTTTGAAACGATTAAACAAACACTGCTTTCTAATGGATATCCAGGTGGCTTTATAAAGTGCCATTACCAGCCACCTAAACCAGTTACCTTAGAAATGTTGGTGCCAAAAAAACTAGCCTATATACATCTAACGTTTCGGGGAGACAATGTCATGCAATGTATATATGACCGACTCAAAACAGCAGTCGGTCAAACCTTTTACGCAGCCATGCCTGTTATGAGATTTAAAACCACCATGATTCCTACGCCACCAGTAAAAGAACCAGTGTCGACGTACGCCAGATCTAACTGTATATACCAATTTAAATGCACCTGTAACGCTGCATATGTGGGCAGAACTGATCCACGACTGGAGTAACGGGTTGCGGAACATATTCCACTATGGTTGGTAAAAGCAATGCAGATCACCTCAACAACAACGAATCAGGTGACTGGTCGAAATAATCCATCATCAGCAATTGCGTGCCATATTCTAAATTCCGGGCACATCATTAACTGGGATGATGCATTTTGAATTATTTACAATTTGGCCAACCGTAGATTACTTCGATACGCGGAAGCTTCAGCGATTGGCAGATTGAAACCAGATCAATGTAGGCAAAAAGAAATGGTCGTTTCCCTACGTTTACCTTGGTGAAACAGTTTGAAATGAACTCGAATTTGTGTTTCAGTTTCTAGGATTCAGCTATTTGCTTCATTTTAATTAATTGTTACTGTCGTATGCACCTGACGAGATACAGCGAAATATGCCAGGCAATAAATTGTGCAGTCTATTGTTTGTGTCTTCCTTGTTCATATTCTCATTATCTTTGTCTTTCCCTTATAGATTTTCAGATTTAACTGTTGTGATCTAGCATCAAGTATGTTTAGTTTATCTTGCATCTGATTCCATGAAGAGAATTATCATCAGTGAAGTTCAGATCATCAAGCTGTTTTGTAGGGGTCCATTGAATTCCATTTTTGGTTGCTGTCTTCATAATTCACATAATTCAATCTATTGCCAGCAAAAATAGGAGAGGCGATAAAAGACACATCCCTGTCGCACAGATGTTTTTATTTAAGTTTCATAATGTACTTTCACAGAATTATAAGGATGCCTTTCTTTTCAACAGATTTGGAAAACGGTCATCGTTTTACAATTCTTAAGGCATTCCAGGAGCAGATAAAAGAAGAAGGGTGAAAGGGTTGAGGGGCAGTGGGTCTATTTCTTTTTTCCCCCTAAAACATAAAGTGTGGAATCATTTATTTTCATTAGTCAACCATTCTTTTATTTTATATGTTGATAAAGACTTCGAAATGTCTCTATCTCTCTCTGTCTGTCCTTTCCTGTGGAGTTTCCAAACTGCTTGCTGTGCATATATGTGTGCAAGCACGTTTTTCCCCTCGAATCATTGTCATTTATAATAAAAGAAATTTGTTTTAGACAATATAGCACACGATCAACTAAACGATAAACAGACTCCATTCGATACCTACTCTGTATGCGATACCTCCTTTCACAGTTCGCTTGCTAAGAAGAAGCGGTTTGCAGTTATCCACAGCCTGATGAAATACAGCAATCGGGTTGCACTCAATCCCTTGTCTTTCTTCGTCTGAGTTGGCCCTGTTGTATTTTGCAACTTGTGTGTGTTTCAAGTTTTCAAATAACTGTGGATGTACATGTTTGCCATTTTGAAAAACAATACACATTATTTTCAGTTGAAATCCAAGATAGTAAATCTCTGACCATTATAAAGATCTATTAAAGTAAAGGACCCTTTTCCACACCTTCAGGCGTATTGGGCATATAGGGCTAGACCCCCCCCCCCCCCCCCCCCCCCCCCCCCAAAAAAAATGGGGCTCAGAAACCACATGCACAGAATATGTGACTGATGGGTAATGTAGTCAATATCATCATACCCCTTCACACCCCAATTAATTTTCTGATAAAATGTTAGGCTTGGCTAACCCAGGAGCCAAGGTCAACTGGGGGAGGGGGGATGAATCCCACACTGAGGGGCTTAGGCAGACTATAAAGTGAAGACTCTTTTCCACACCTTTAGGTATACTGGGCACATAGGGTTAGATCTATATTTTATAGACCAATCGGCACGGTAAGTGATGTGGTCAGCATTATGCCACCCGCTTTTTCTTACCAGGACCATAGCTGGTACCCACTAAGTTGACTATAAAAACCTATGTAAAAATGTACGGATTTAAAGACAGACTTACCCTGCGCATGATCTCTCTCACTCTTTCCTTGTTGCCACCTTGCATAATCATGTTGGTAAATTTCCTATAAAGAAATCGAGAAAACAAAAGTACAGTGAGATAACTACTGAAACAAACTTTGAGGACAATGTCACCCTGATAATTCTTTTGAGTCCAAGACACTTTTGTTTCTTACTATGTTGTCACCATCTCACTTTTTTTCAATTTCTCTTTAACTGCTTCGGGTGTCTAGGCAAACATCAGGTTTTGCTTCTTGCTCTTCTGGCTGCCTCGACTTCAGATACACTGTGGTGTGGTAGAGTGTCAAGTTATCTTGTCCTCTTGTGCTTGGTCTGCCTTATACTCTATGTCCCTCTCTCCTTTATTGTTGTATGCTTTGCATGATTTGTCATTGTGAGGCATTCTCTCTAAATGGACAAACCCTTCCGCCATAGTAAATGGCCTAGTTCATCTCATGGCTGTTAATGTCTATACTGTTAATTATGTCACCATGGATGAAATTGTGTCCGTAAGATTTACAATGGTTCCAGAGAATTTTTAATACATACTGCAATTAATATTTCTTCACCGTAACATAATGATATTAAGCAATTTGAAACAGGCATTTCCCATACTCTACACTACTTTAGAAGACAGAAGACCTTACAGAAAATTGTTAACAAAATAAACTATTTTGGAAAACAAATATCTTACAGTAAATTATAAACAAAATACACTACTTTAGAAGACAAATAACTAATAGTAAATTGTTATCAATATATAGCACTATATAAGACAAATACCTTACAATATTTTCTCGTTACAAATTTAAAAAATGTGGACACAAACAATAAGTTGTTTAATCTATTGAAACAGTGAAGCGACTAGATGGATTAAAAGGAATCTTTTTTTTGTGCTTCATTATATAATGATTTAACAACAGCAAAGTGACTAGATTGATTACAAGGATTTTAAAAAAATGCTATATTATATATTAATTGGGAGTTGCCACGAATTGGAAGGTCGTGGGTTTGCTCCCTGGTGGAGTAGGACTTTTTTTCAAAAATGACCTTGGCTCCCAGGCTGACCCAGCCTTGAGTGGGTACTGGGTGCAGTACCGAGAAGTAAAGGCGACTGGCGTAATGCTGACCACATCACCCATCTTGTGCCGATTGGTCTATAAAATATAGGTCAGTTATATGCCATATTGGCCTAAAGGCGCGGAAAAGGGTCCTTTACTTTTTTTTATATACTGATTTAACAACAGTGAAGTGACAAGATCGATTAAATGGATTCATTTTTGTGCGTCATTATATGTTGATCTCATTTTGCAGTAATGCACTTAACGAGATACAGGCAATAAATTGTGCAAGGTATTGTTTATAATCACATTGTTTAAATACCTTAAAGTTTTCAGAGGACAAAGACATGACAGCAAGTTGTAAACAAAATAGGGGAGTCTCCATGGCTTGAGCCATTTTACTTTGCATCATGAAGTCATGGTTTGTTTCACAGACTGCGTCAAGAATGACATTTTTACACAGATCCTAAGGATCATTCATTTCTGTAGCCACAGAGTTTGTGCTACCCATTCTGCAGAGACAGACCGAACCATGAGAAACAAAACTTCTAGACTTCAAATAAAATACAGTGTTTTAAAAAACAGAAAGCTTGCAATAAATGTAAACAAAATAAAATAATATTACTGAATTTCCGCATCATAGAAAAGTGGTGAGATCGAACAATCTGTGTTTGGTGCTTTGATGGGTCTGTGTTTTCGAAGATCATTCTCTTCCAATCCTTCAACCAGCTTTGCTTTCTCCAAAACTGGATCCATGTAGTTTTTATTGTATTGTGACATTCTGGCAGTCTGTTGAAAGCTACAAAAATATTTTAAAAATTGCCATTGTCAATTTAGTGTTTTTTTGTGTGTGTGCAGTGAAAACTAATCATTGAACCAGTAAAAAGTATTTAAATTATTAGGACATGACTGTCATAGCATTATGGGTGGATCTATAGGTGCTCCGATTTCCTTCTCAGCAGCTGAACAAGCTTAAAGCGAGTGATCATACCAGTTCTGTGTTGATTAATTACAAATATTTTGCCCTGTCAATAAAAGTTATCTCTAGTATTTATCAAATTCAATATCTGCCATCACTCTCACAGTCAAATATCGGTCTTTGTATACCCATTCTCCGTAATGACTTCATCATTACGAACAACTTCATCTTCAATCTTTTCCACACAAATTTTGAATCCGGAATACCACCTCAACCATGAGATAAATACTGATCCCCATAAATCTATCTCATCAATTCAACTGTGTTCAAGCCTGAAACAGAATTAATGTTCTCCCATGCTGCATACGTAACAATGCAAAGTTCACTTATTAGAATGTTATAATACTAATATTACTTTATTATAATAATTAGTTATATAATATTTATAACATATATTATAATACTAACATAAAACATTACTTGCATAAGTACTAGTGCTTGAAATTTTACTTAAATCAAGGATAGTTTTTAATTTTTATTAGGAAAACAAAACAGAAGAAATAACAGTCATTCTTACAAATTATTGTATCAATTTGTTAAAAGTGAGGCTCTGTGATCATGTTTAGTTCATATTCCATCGGGTGAGTTTCAAATGCTTAAACACTACATTTTGTATGTTTAAATGACTTACTTAGCAACTGTTTGAAAATAATATGGTCATTTTTGCCCCCATCAACATGATTTTTGGCTTGAGAAGATTCTAATTTAAATAAAACAGCATGTTGATCAGATTAATGTGAAGTTAGATGAAGAAAGTAGCCAAGCAAACTTGTCTCAGTCATGTAAAGAGTCAATTTTGGATGGACAGCTTGATTATGAACCTTGTACAAAGCAAACAAAGATAACAGTCAACTGGTAGAATGGGAACAAATATTAGTGAAAAGGCATTTTCTTCAGTATCAGTTGTTTTAATGCTATTCTCCTTATTATTTAGGAACATAGCTGCAAAAGTTTGGGCAATCATATCATTAAATAAAGTTCTTTTTGCGTGAATATACTAATTTTTTTCCCTCTAGAAGTAGGTTTTTAAAAAAAGTAAATTATGGTATTATATGATGATATTCCAACAAATTTTCTGAAAGATTGTGTTTAAATTATTTTTATACTTTACTAAGTTAGTTAGTTAGTTAGTCTTTCCTCTTGTGTCGAGTGCGGCACATAGGGCAGAGGTCATGACTCTCCATGCATGGCGGTTCGTTGCAATCTGTTGTAGGCCTTGGATGTTTGAGTGGCCCATGAGCGAGCCTTCCCTGATGATAGTTCTACGTAGAGTTTCCCTTGGTCTTCCACGAGATCTTTTCCCCTGTGGTGTCCAAATGAGGGCTTGGTAAGGAAGTCTTGATTTATCCATTCTAAGGGCGTGGCCGACATAGTTCCAGCGGCGTTTTACTAAGTGGTTAAGGTTTATTTTTTATCATTCTGGATACATTTTATCGAGTTTTTCTTGAGCAACATGGAGGTCTGGGCCTTAGGCATTGCAAACGTGCTTCATAATGCCAGGGTGCCAGATTTGATCGCAGCTGCAAGCAATTTTCTGCCTTGCTCTGACTAAGTCGTCCAAGGCTTTTTTTAGTCTTCGTCCGGATTTGACAGGAGTACCAGACGAGTCACTTTAGTAATATCTGTGTATTCACTGGCTGTAAACGATTTACTGATCTTGCTTTTCTCACTTTTCTGCTTTAGCTTTAGCTGTTTGCAGACTTACTAAATGGTCCCCCCCCCCCCCCCCCCCACCTCCCTCAGGTAGAGCAGATATCTAGAAACCCAGCTCTCTTCAAAGGAAACCACTAATTAATCGACTTACTTTTACAACATGCTTGTTGAATTGAGACAGTCTATCTACTCCCCCCCCCCCAGATGCCACACGGGGAAGTATTAGTAGTTAAGTCAGTCTCAGTCACTGTGTACAGTTAGTCTCTCAATCAGTTGAGCAGTCAGTCAGAGAGACTAGTGAGTGAGTCAGTCAGTCAGTAATAAAACATAATGTTAAAATTCAACTGTCGTATTTTAGTTTAATTTGTTAAAAGAAAAAACTTACTATGAAAACGACTGGTCCCGTACACAGCACTGACATTTTAGAAAACTGTTCGTCAATAGAGATGCTGATGGAATTAATTTTGTCAGCCTGCTTTGAAAACAATACAAGGGCATCGCCATTTTCAGGATGACTGTAAAATTACAAAAGGACTGCTTCGGAAAAAAAAGTACGACTCAAATAATAATATATATTTTAAATAAATTTTAAAATGTGTTTTTTGAAGTGTGTGTGTGCAAGCGCGCTTGTGCATATGTGTGTGTGTTTCTTTTCAACCTAAAAATTAGGTTACATTTCACATTGAAGTATATATATATATATATATATATATATATATATATATATATGTGTGTGTGTGTGTGTGTGTGTGTGTGTGTGTATGTGTGTGTAATTAACTTATATGTTACACACACATACAAAACGTACCATTTATAAAGTGATGTCATCAATATTTGATTATTGGGAGTAGTCGTAGTGTAGCGGCTAGATGATCGCCTGCGGATCTTTCAAGATATTTTAAATGTGTGTGTGGAGGGGAGCAAGAGGGAACTGAGCTTCTGGGTTCAGGTGGTGTACATTAAAACTGATTTGAATTGATATTTTATTTAGCCATTAGGTGCATAGAATTGAAATCCTAAAAAAGGGGGAGGGGGCAGAGCACCAGCCTCCACTCTAGTAATATTTTAATTGTGGAGCTTAAGAGGTCTAACCCGCCACCCAGTTTTTGCCTAGGTGGTGTGGAGGATGTGGTTGAGGTGGGGCTGGTCCCCTACCCCCACAACCCCCCTCACCAATGTTTCTAACTGGTGTTGCTGGAGGGGAGGCTGAGCACATCCTCAGTGTGCCTATACTGTACAATTATAATCCCCCTTCCCCTATGTTTACTTCGTGGCGGTACGCCTGCAACCCACCCCCTCCCCCACCCTTTTGGTTTCCTTTCCCCGTTCCCTTTTTAAATATATGTATTAGTAGGAGCAGCAATGTCACGCGCAGAAAAAACAAAAACAAATTGTCTAGCAAATGTAAAATCACAAGTCGGACGAAAGATCAATTATGAACAAGTGCATATATTGCAGGCACTAAACTCAGATGAAACAGATGCGAGATGGACACGGCAACTTTGATTACCAAGAAATTTGTAGAAAGAAACGCACTGGTAAGTGATCAGTCAATCCCCCCCCCCCCCCCTATTGTTCAATGAAAACAAGCCGATGACATTTTGAGAACCGCTATAAAAACAAGGAACAATCGTTACATGTAATCTTAAACAGATGTCACAGGAAACTGGTGAACACTAAATTAGGTAAGCTAATATAGGCGGAGAATTCAGAGAAATACCCGAACAGCCGCTAGTATAGGTGCACCGCCACAATGGAAACACAAGCCAGCATGTGGTCATTATAATGGACTCACAGAACATGCTTCGTAAAATAGAAACTGGCATACAGAACGTAGAGTGGCTTTTTTTTATAAGAATGATCGGGAGCATATCGTGGATTTTCTGTCATGGAAATTCGGGTGTGCGGAGTAATTAGCAAACTGACAGATAGGCTGCTGCCGCCCCTCAGGGCAGGGAGCTACGTTATGACAAAGCAGAAGTGGTGAAGACTCTTGAATCAAGTGGACAGTGCAACAGAACAGACCAATACCCATACACTGACATATAGCGAGAGGTGAGCGGGAAAAGGGGGGGGGCGGGGTTGGAAGATTGTCAACACTACGGAGAAAACATAGGTGGACCTTTAATCAGGTGACAACAGGGACTTTACGCAGGCTACCGAGGAAGGAGCATGAGCACACGTGTAAATGTCCCACAGTACAGGAATGTCAATTCTTGATTCATCAATTCATCAATTCAAAGAAAACACTGGGGGTGGGGAAAGGGGGTAGGGGTGAGGGCGGGTCCCTTGGGGAGCTTAGCATCCCACCCTGTTTTCTTCATGGCCGTGCGCATGCAGAGAGGTGTTTCATAAGGTTCTGAGTGGGAGGCAGGGGTTTAACATGAGCAATCCTGCCATCTAACGCGACTTCCATAAATGTTGTCGATACATGCTTCTCTGGTAATGGGCTTACCCAAGGAATAGTCACGCCCTGCACTTGCCTGCTTAACTTCACCTCTGTGTATTTGGCCTTATACAGCTGCTACTAGACAATATGTATGTTAAGTTGTACCTCACCAGGGCATCACACAAAGCGAAAAACACCTGGTGACACAAAATGCCACCATGCGGATGAGGATCACCTGTGGAGAGGTCCTGGAAACCATGTTCAGCCATTAGGCCATATTTCAGGTCTGGCTATATTTAGAGCCCCTGGCAAAAGCCAGGGTGGGGCTTCAAAATAACTAAAAATTTCCCACAAGGAGATGTCGAGATTATAACTAGACAGTATCGGGGCAGACAAAAGGATCATCACTGAAATCAGGACAGCGTGGCATGAGTTTTGCATGAGCTTCGGTAAAACCAGCACAGAACCTGCTGGCGTCCGGGGAGAGGTACATGCTATTTTATTCCCTTATACAGACCGCACAAGCGTCCCAATATGGGACGCAAACGTTTGTTATTTGAAAGCTCCACCCGGCTGTAGTCTGGGGCCCTAATATAACCTTATGGTTAAACGGGGTTTCTAGGACTTATGCCTGGTCTCTGTGTGTGTATCCCTAGTTGTTCGGTCCTGGTTGCATTGAACGTAACGTAAACATTCTCATCATGCATGTGACCAAAACCACCACACAAGCCTTCTACGTAAGATTTTTGATTCCTCCACTGAGTAATTATATTTTTACAGCTTTTAGTAAAATGTTTAATATTACAATTTTATTTGAACACAGAACAAGGGGAAGAAAACGCACAATAAAGACGACTTCAAAAGCAGCCATCGGGAAT
Source organism: Candidula unifasciata (assembly GCA_905116865.2). Lineage (NCBI taxonomy): Eukaryota > Metazoa > Mollusca > Gastropoda > Stylommatophora > Geomitridae > Candidula > Candidula unifasciata. Next base: position 152,850 of record CAJHNH020001182.1, read on the forward strand.
GCGAGAATTGGGAGTAAAGATCGGCACAGCCAAGCATGAGAAGCACACGAAGTCTTGTCAACCAGCATAGGACTGGCACTATTAACCGCCTGACGCTGATTAATATGATGAGAGGGGAATCTGAGCACCTATGGATGTGTCCGGAGTGCCGTGATGATAATCCAACTCATCAAAAGCAGCAGTCGGGAAAAAAAAAGACCAACGCATTAGAAAAACCACACATAATATTATCACATGCCCCTTACATGAAAACTTGGTTGAGGTAGCTGGAAGTAGAGAAGAAGAGACAGTAAAAGAATTTCCCCAACTTTATAATAACACCTTTTCAGGTTAAATAACATTTATAGATCCATAACAGAAAACCGTCGTACGGAAACACAGTCAACTTAAGGAAGTGATGAACAGAGAGGAAAAGTGGCGACCAGTAACGTAGCAGTAGAGAAGAAGAAATATCGTCTCAGAAGCACTGAAGGAAGACAGGTGGACAACAGTTGATTACACATCGTAGATCTTCCAGAACCAGACGGCGATACAAGCGTTGGTTACCTATTGGAGATCCAAAATGTCGTATTAGCTCTTGGATTTAAAATGTCTTTCGGACATTTGCACCACCTACCTGACTTACCTCGATCGACCGAAAGAGAAGAATCTGTAGCTTGTCAACAGTAACTACTACCAACTACCAGGCAGCAGGCAAGTTGAAGATTTTGATTTTAAAATGTTTACTAATATTTTCTGTTATTCTTTCGTATAACATAAATAAATTAGAATCTCACTACAATTGTCAGTAGTGAAAATGCGTTTAAATAAATGTTTGTTTACAATTTGTATTTTTTATATTTTGATTATCAAAATTTGAATTATGAACTAAAACCTGTTTTAAAAAATGGTTGTGTGTAAAAAAAAATTATGAAAAATCTACTGGATAGAGCTGATGATAAAGTCGTGAACATTGTTTAGAATTCCAGCAGTATCTTTGAAGTCTACGGCTATTTTATGTCTTCTTTTTCTTCCTCTTCTTCAGCATTTGAACCCTTGATGATGAGGTGTTCATTACTGCAGATATCACCCGCCTCTGTTCATTTATCTCTGGGACAAGACTATCCATCTCTCTCCAGCTGATGACTCCAAGTATTTGTAGTTCTGTCTGTATATTTTTTTTCCTCTACAGCCTTTTTAGTCTGCCTATTATCCCACGGCCATTCAGCTTCTCATGTGCACAGTTTTTACCTCTTTGTCATCTGCCATTCTCTCTATGTCCCAGCCATTTCAGACTATTAGCTATCTTGATACCAGTGATCAGTAATGATTTAAACAGATTACTTTTTTTTGCTTTACTTTACTTTACTTAGTTGAACCTCATCTTCCTTTGGGGTGTAGAAATTTGCCAGAGAGATTGCCAGACTTCTCTGTCAGCAGTTTTCATTTTTGAATGTGTTCCAATCCAGACCTCTGTCAGTTAGGGATTGTCAGGTATTGTCTTCTCAGCGAACCCTGTGTTGCCCTGTGGTCTAGTCCCCTGGTTGTTGGCCTCCTATGCCTGCAATGGTGGCTGATTTTCTACTATTATGCACACATGCGCAAACCATTGTATTTGTGACCGTTCTACTCAAGTTTGTAAAGCCTGGGTTTCCGAGATCTCTTCCTGCCCTGATGCTTTGAGGCATTTGAGGAGTATAGAAAAAAAGCAGACTAATTTTTGTGTGATCTTCTTGTTGATCTATAGATGTAGAGAAGTACAGCATTATCACTGTATACATGTGTTTTGATACACACGTTTGTGGAAAATTAAACACCACGTAGCAGTGATGGATGAACAATGTTCCTGTGCCCTTTATCTCTCACTGGAGCATAGGCCCTCTACGCAGGGCCACCTTGATAGCATTATGGGCCCTCGGGCAGGCCAGTGCGCAAGTGCCCCTACGACAACCACTCATAGCAATGAAATAAAAATGACCAATAATATTAAAGATATATCTTTTTTACTAACACTTCAATAAAACTAGAGTGACAGCATAAACAAAGATTAGATGGCAGAGTATTAAATTACTATGAACTTACTGCAACAGGATTTGCTGTATTTCTTTTCACAGAAGAGTCATAAGTAAAGTTTTTTTACATACACAGAAAAGCATGGGGCTCCTAGGCTCCTTGGGCTGCGGGCCAGTGCCCAGTGGACCCTTACCAACTCATGCCAGAGTCATCCTATCCTTTGTTGTTGTATATAGCCATGTCCTCCCCATCTTTTTCAACTTCACTCTCAAGCTCTCTTCTTCTTGTGTTTTTTTGGTCTGCTCTTTTTATATGCCCCTGTTGGTTCCAGTGCAAAGATATTCTAGTTATATCATGCCCAGGTTTTTCCGACGCGTCCTGTCCAATGACAGCATCTTTTCTTAACCTCTTGATTCATCATAATCTGTTTACAGTTTAATTGTGTCCCACTGCTTAATCCTAATGATTCTGCCTTACAATTTCATTTCCTCTTTTTTGCACAGGCACTAGTTAGTCAATGTTTGTAGTTTATTAGTAATTGTTTTAGATCTCTCCATGTTTCTGCTCCAGTACTGATTTGACATTAGAATTATACTGTATAACTAATCACTTGTATGAACTTGCTGTACAAGTATATGTAAATTTTATATTAGTTACATACAGAAATAACCCAGTCCATAATAAAACAAAATTCATGCATAAAAAGAAATTGTTTTATAATGAATGTTTTATTTTCTTGTTTCATGAATACAACATATACTTAGCCCCTCTTGAAAGAGATTTAAAAAAAGACAGGACATATCCCAACCATTTTAAAATACATAACACTCCCTTAGAAACCCTTTACTTGTACACTCTCACATACTTTAAAAAAAAAAAATCATTATCCTAAAGTTATCCTTATATTCACTTGCTCACCTGCTTTTAACTGTCCTCACTCCTATGATTTTTATGAGGACATGTCTTTTGATGGAGCCGAACTGTTCATTTTATGACTTTTATTTAAATGTATCTCCAAGACCTCAGTTAAACCACGGCCGTCTCCAGCTGACGGGCCGTGCTGCTGACGTCACCGGGTCGGGCTAACGATGCGTTAACGCAGCGGTTCTCAAACAAGAAATAAACTATTTTTGACAGGGGCAAGGAAAGACAACGTAAATTCTAACTTTAAAGTATCTACATGCCTTCTTTAATAATTTCTCAATTTTTAGCCAACTTTTTTTAAAATTATTGCCGCGGCACCCCTGGCATACGCTAACGGCACCCCGGGGTGCCTCGGCACTCAGTTTGAGAACAGCTGGGTTAGCCTGACCCGATGACGTCAGCAGCATGGCCCGTTAGCTGGAGCCGGTCGTGGTTAAACTGTCTGTTTGCTAGTAAAATTGTAATTATTCTGATTTCAGTTGTGACTATGGCAGCCGCTCCGATGCAGGGTATGCATTCCATGTGGTATGACCACTATCGGGGAGCAGTTTATCCTCTAGACCTTGATGGAACACCCAGTTATAGGCAACCTAAACTATATGTAAGGATTCAGTTACCAGTTTAGCTGATTATATGGTTATGGCAGTTTTCATTGTTATTTTTGTACTTTCTGGGGTTGGTTCTGAGCATCCTTTTAGGCATGAGCAACTAACATTATTATTAGCATAACTGTTCATTAACTGACATTTAAGTGTCTGATTTGTATGTAAGATTTAAGAGTAGCACTGAGGGTGTTACTGAAAAATGCTATCATAGTTTTAATACAGATGTATCATTTGTAGTCTGAGTAAAAGTTCCCTTATGTTTTTCCATTGAGTACTGAATGTCTGCCAGATTCTCAGGTTACTTTCATTGTGCTGTTCCAACTAGACCACGGTAATCTAACATATTTCTACATTTTTCACATGGTTCTGAGGAGTCTTTACCTCATCTGCCTAGATCTACATAAATTCACCTTCGGTGTAGAACCAGCCAGTTTGTCTGCTTTTTAGTTTCAAAATACACAAGTATTCTCTGGAAAAATTATCTGAATGATGCTCACTGCTCACAACCTTCTAAGCAGAGTGTGCCACTATCCTCACAGCCAACTGTCTTCGCCATTCTTTGCATCCTTTGTGAGGCTGTTAAATCATGTTGTCAATGCTACTGGAAGGCTGCAAGGCTCCCACCTCCATTCTTAACTTGTATATTGTGGCATCACATGCCAGACAAGGATGCAGAGGTGCTGAACTACACGTGGTGCTCCACCAGGACCAGGGCTGAGACTGGTCCAAGACCTATCTACACCTCTTCGTAGTTTTCTTAGAAACAGATTCCTAGCTGAGGGCTTGACCAACAAAGTTATGTTTAAGGATGTTTCCTTCAAAGCCAAAGTGCATCTACCTGAAAGGCGAGGAACCAACAATCTGCACACAGTTAAGCCAGAATATAAAAAATGATTTGCACACAAAACTCATGTCCTAGAACAAGACTCAAGTCCAGACAAAAAGGACTTTCCACTGAAATTTACAGCCAATGAACAAGACAAAGAATATCCCATACTTTTGTTTGTTGTAAACTTATATGTAAAGTTAAAGTCGGGGATTGACTTCATAACACCAAGTTTTATCCCATATGGATTGGTCTATAAGCTGAACAGCTAGCCACATGCCGCAAGTGTCGCACAAAGTACAAACTCCACAGCTCCACCGATAATTCCAAGGGTCTCCATAAAATTTGCACATGGGAATTGAATGATACAGTCCATAAATTGAACTCATTACCTTTAGAGCGTGAAGCAAATGGCATTACCACTCACCATTAAGGCCCCCTAAACTTTTATTTAAAGAATGCCACCACATCATAAATTTAAAAAAAAAAAAAACTTTTCTGAGTAAGTTTTCTTCTTCTTCTTCTTCCTGTTCACCTTCTGTAAACTTGTTTGTCCACTTTTGGACTGCAGTCCTGTTCCAGAACCTGAGTTTTGCATGTGCATCTATTTTACAGATCTGACTTATTTGTATGCAGACTTTTGGTTCCTGGCCTCTCAGGCAAATGCACTCCAGCTTTGAAGGAAGCTCCCAATTAATTGGATCTTATGACATGCTTTTGGCAGTGGGTCTATTCTTATTTTCTCTTTAAAGGGTCCTGGAACCTAGACGGGGATCTGAGTACATGTTATTTTAAATTTCATTTCTGTTTATTTTGAAACTGCGAGTAAAATCGTCTCTTCATGTTTTCAGGCTGCATCATTGCTAGAAACCTGTTGTGCTTACATTGTTCGGGATGCTAATTTGACTCGCATTGCAATAGAATCTGTGCCACCAATATTATGTATCCACATGATGGAGGCGGCATTGAAGGGAAATCATGATCGTTCCATCCAAGCGCTGATGTCCAGATGGATGCTCAAATCTCTTGTTCTGTTCAAGCTTGTGCCAAGCGTGTTTTCCTCTCTTTTACCTCTGTATGAACCCCTTTATCAATCGGATATAGTACGCCAAGGTAAGCATCTTTTATGCTTCAGTTATTTATATTGCAATATATAAACTGTTGAGCGGATTGTTAAAACAGCACAAAGTAAAAGAGCCCCAGGCATATTGGGTATATGGTAAAAAGTAAAGGACTCTTTCGATGCCTTTAAGCACATTGGGCATAAAGGGCTAGACCTATATTGTATGGACCAATCGGCACTCGGTAGGTGATGTGGGCAACGTCACGCCCACCATCATTACTTCCCTGACCTTTACCTGGTATCCATTTAAGGCTGGGTCAACCTGGAAGCCAAGGTCATTTTTGAAAAAAAAAAAAGTTCAGCTTTCTCAGGACCAGAACCCATGACCTTTGGATCTGTAGTCAAGTGTCTATCCGCTACACCTCAATGGCTTCTAGTATATGGTGCTAACCCCATATATTTAAAGATCAGTTGGCACTTGAGTGATACCACTATCCTGCCAGTCACATTTTATTTCCCAGAATCTCTGTATGGGTTTAGGGCCTCTTGGGTTGGTTGGAAAGGGGGGGGGGGGTATAAGAATATACCCCCCCCCCCCTCCCTCTAAAAAAAAAAGAATGCATTAAAGGTCAGCTAATTAGGGATGTTTCCAGAGTGCATCTGCCTGAGAGGTGAGGAATCAACAGTCTGTATACAAGTATGCCAGGTCAGTAAATTGAATGTGCACACAAAACTCAAGTTCTGGACCAGTACTACACTTTAGATGTGGATGAATAACCATAACTTTCTGCCATAGTTTCCAGTTGGTGAATGTGAAGAAGATTTTCTGGCACCCTTATTAGACTGGGTCGACATGGGAACTCAAGTCAGTTTTAAAATAATGGGGGCCTAATTTTTTGGAGAAAGAAATAGAATAGACCTGTGGCACCCCCTAAAAAGTGTTTATTTAAAGGTGACTCATTAGGAGGGGTTTCGGATGTGTTGGGCCAAAAGACACACATTTTGCAACCTAGCTGTAAAGAACAGTGTGCAGATCACCCTTGAATGTTGAATTAAGAATCGACACCATAGCACTTGGGACACTCTCATAAGCGCTCTCGTCCTCATCTTCAGCATCAAGCAAAGAGTTCAAATTTTGATGGTACCAGTAACTGTCTGATTGTACATCCGTCTCGCCTTTCCCTAGAGTGTTGAGCTTAGGCTAGATTCCCTGGTAACTCCTCCTATTACCATTCTCCTCAGACCATAACTATCTATTTGTGCCTCCACACTGTTCACGCACTCCCAAAGGACTCCCACAACATTCAGCTTCTCATACAGCAATTCACCACCAAATGATATCTGCCGGCTCATTTCCCAACACATCAGCATGACCTGGAGAAAATATCAAAACAATGCTAACTACCCTTGACCTCTGAAGCGATGTTTGCCACTCTTCACGGAGCATGCTTGTCTCCACCTTTCTCAGCATACTCTGTGATTCAGTTACAATCATGACGTGTGTACAACTGAATCTTGGCGAGCAGAAGGCATCAGTGACTACCTCCACCTCCATTCTCAAACTAGATGTTGTGGTATCAAATGCAAGGCTTTGTTGCACTAAGTGACGTCCATTACTAAGCCGATCCCTCTTCTAAGGACAAAAGCAGATGAAGAAGTAGAAGAGCAGTTTTAATTGATACATTGTATGAACTGAAGTATCGCATATGATTTCGTTAAATAGAAACATAATTCTTTTAAAGAGTACATGATTTTGTTTCAGTAATTGTTGTATTTTTAAAAAAAGTATAGTAGACTGAGGTTTGAAACATTACGTTAATTTCAAACAAAATTACTAACTAAAAGTTTGCCAATCCCAGATCTGTGGAAGTAAGCAAATCAGCTGCTGCAGAAAGATGGTCATAAATATGTAAATATCAAGTTACTACACTTAAAGATGCACAGGTACAGATGAACAACTTACTTGCAAGAATACAGATGTTAACAATATCTATTAACAACTTTATTTAAACAAGTAAAAGTGTTAAGTGACGGTGAGCCTCTTCCTATGTTTATCAGGCCTTCGTTACACTACATCTCTGGCTCACACATTTCTGGAGTGCTTGAGACAGCAGTCAGCAACAAAACTTCGCCATCTTGATCTGACTGGCTTCCCTACAGGTGGGTAATTTTTCTTTCTATAAAACTGTTTTCCTCCACCTTTGCTGAAAACAACAAAAATATTGAAACCATTTCTTTTTCTTTTAAAGCACACATTCTTCTCCTCATTTTTTGTGTTAACCTTCTGTTCCTGTTTGTTTATCCACTTCTGGACTTTGTTTTCATTCCAGGACTTTGTATGCACAGCATGTCAGTATTTCATTTTATGCTAGCATGTTTCCTGTCCATTACTGAATCTTTTCTGTCAAGCCCATTTTTGGTCTTCTCTACCATTTATTGTTGCACTTAGTATGCCTTGTTTATGTGAATGACTTTCTGTTTGCCAGGATTTTAAATTTCTGTCTCTGCCATTGTTTCAGTTTCTGCTTGTGTCTGTCCTGTCCATTGCTGAATCTTTTCTGTCAAGTCCATATTTGGCCTTCTCCACAATTTCCGGTTGCACTTAGTATGCCTTCTTTATGTGAATGACTTTCTGTTTGCCAGGATTTTTAATTTCTGTCTCTGCCATTGTTTAAGTTTCTGCCTATGTTTCTCCTGTTCATTGCTGAATCTTATCATCCCCATGTGGGATCCAAGGCCCGATTTGTTTAGAGGAAAAAGAATAGACCTTCTACTTAATAAGTGTATCATAAACAATGATTAATTAGCAGTTTGCTGAAATCTGATGATTGTGGCCAAAAGGCGCAAAAATCACACTCTGTAAACCACAATTTAACGTGCCAGCCACTTTTTTAAAAGGGTGAACACAGAAAAAATAATCTTATCTGTCTGGTCCACTTCTTCGCTTTTTCTGTGCTCAACATTCCTCGTTATCCTGTATGACTGTGTCTTTGCCAGCATTTTCATTTCTGCTGGTGTTTTTGTTTTTCTGTTATAATTGTTATGTCTATACCAATTTTGATCTTCCTCTTTTTTTGTGTGTGTTTTGGTGTGATTTTACTAAATTTCATGATAGACAGCCCACTTGATTTTGATGCTTTATGAAACCATTAAATTTTGCAAGTCTTTGCAGTTATTAATAGGTCTGGGTAAATCCAATTGCATGTTATCTGCTTATATACTGCACATCACTTCAGTGTGATTTGTGTGTGTAATTGTGGGGATATGAGCATCTCCATGGCCAAGTGGTCAAACCATTTGCCACACACTCTGGAGGTCATGGGTTTGTTTCATAGACATGTTATTCAATTCTTGAGTGCAATTTTTATTTTACGGAGAAACTTGGGATCTTTGCTGGAGCTTCTAAGTTCTTGCTTGCAACAGGCAACTGTCTATTCTTCAAGTCTAGACTGAGCTATAGGAAATAACTCAGTGCAATAAAATTAGTCCTGTCAATTTTAACTGTAATGTTTATAAGGATGTGCTTATAGGACACGTAAACTGCAGTGAAGATATGTTAGGATACTGATCTCTCACATGTGGATTCCGGTAACACTGACTACACCTGCCTGGGATGGTGACCTTTGTTCTCATTAAAGAACACAAGAGACAAGATACCAGTCAAATGTGTCCTTTTATCTCTGTTTATTTCATTCTTCTTTGAGCGCCAATCAATGCTTGTGAATTTGTTTATCTTGCTAGAACAGGTGGTACTTCTTCTTAAAGTCCATGCCATGTGGCGTTGGTAGTCATATCCATCCACAGTCTTCTGTCTCATGTACTTTCAATCAACTCTGACACAGATGATCTTCCCTGCCATGATGTCAGACCATCCAGCACCTATTCTCTTGGTCTTCCGCTGCTTCTCCTCCCCTCCATCTTTCCAACCATCATGATGTACTCCAGTTTTCTCCTTCTCATCACATAACCAAAGAATCCAGATTGTCTCTTTCTGATGTGAGTAATCAGTTCTCCTCGTTAGTCAGTTTCTTTCAAGATGTCTACGTTACTCTTTTTATCTGTCCAGGGCATTCTCATCATTCATCTATAAAACCACATCTCCACTGCTTCCATAAAATTTTCACTATTTTACTGTCAATGATTCACATCTATATATCAATATAGAATTTATATACCTTTTAAGAATTCTCTTTCTCGTCTCAGTTAACAAAGAATGATTGGTACTTCAGTCCTGTATAATCTAAAGACTGCCACCTGTTCATGTCTGATCAGTTGATAATGTACCTCATCTTTCGTCCACTTGCGTCTGTAGTTACTTCTTATTTTCCTCATGATCTCATCATAGATTATTAGGTCAACATGAGACTAATCTAATCTTCCATCATCTTTTGCCAGTTTATAACTTCCCCCTTCCCAGATAAATTTTTTAATTAAGTCAGATGAAAGTATTTATCGGGAGCTGTGGCAGCACACTGACTAGATGCTCACCTGCTGGCCAAAAGTTCTTAAGTTCAAATCCACAATGGATGGATTTGGAGGGGGGAAAATTCCTATCTCCCAGGTTGACCCAGCCTAAAATGAGTGCCAGGCCATTTCCTGTGTAATGAAGGCGGCTGGTGTGATGTTGACCGCATCCTCTGCCAAAAGCTGTTTGGTCTATCAAACATAAAAGTTCCTTTACTTTTCTTTTACAAGGACTTACTCCACAAAATTAATCATGCTTAACCAAGACTTTCGTCATCGTCATCATCATTGACCTGTTGTGCCATTATATGTCACATAGAAATCATAGTCTTTTCCTCCATTCCTTTCTGTTCTTTGCAGTTCCTTCGAAATCATGGATGGAATTCAGTCGAGCATCATTGACTGTTCTCAACAATATTTTTGTAGGGTTTCTTTTGGATTCCTCATCTCTGCACTTGTCTTTATTTCAAATGTTAGTGCCGGTTTGATGATTTCCTGCTCGTTTTTTCTCAGGATGTGTCCAGTGTAGCACCATTTTAAAAAAAACTATTAAAAAAAAAAAAAAAACTATTGTCATCAGTGGTTGTCCAGTCATATCTCTTTTTTAACGAAGACTTGAGTAACTCTTAAATGCTTCTTTCATTCTTGTAGCCGAAGTGATTCTGTATTACCTGACTTCACACTGCATGCTGGTGCACAATGAGAATCGAAGGAACAACATGGTGACATTGTACAACCAGGCTGTGTCTTTGGCAGAAGAATGTGCAGGAGCTGGAGGTGGAAAGAATCAGCACAGCCCGTTGGAAATTGACATGCAGAACTGCTTACCTAGTGATATATGTGAGTACATGCAGAACTGCTTACCTAGTGATATATGTGAGTACATACAGAACTGCTTACCTAGTGATATATGTGAGTACATACAGAACTGCTTACCTAGTGATATATGTGAGTACATACAGAACTGCTTACCTAGTGATATATGTGAGTACATACAGAACTGCTTACCTAGTGATACATGTGAGTACATACAGAACTGCTTACCTAGTGATATATGTGAGTACATACAGAACTACTTACCTAGTGATATATGTGAGTACATACAGAACTGCTTACCTAGTGATACATGTGAGTACATACAGAACTGCTTACCTAGTGATATATGTGAGTACATACAGAACTACTTACCTAGTGATATATGTGAGTACATACAGAACTACTTACCTAGTGATATATGTGAGTACATACAGAACTACTTACCTAGTGATATATGTGAGTACATACAGAACTACTTACCTAGTGATATATGTGAGTACATGCTGTCACATAACAGTCCAAGCCACCCCTTTATCTTGGACTCGTCTAGATCCTGTCACCTCTATGCAGATGATGCTAAGTTTAAAAATGGACCTGCCTCTATAGATATATAGTCTATCTTTTTGTAAATATTGGTCTTTGGGTCAAGTTAAGTACTCCTATATGCCCTAATTCTCTTGGGAACGTTATAGTTTTGAATCTGTGATCGTAAATGAGAGATTTATTGGTAATTATTGCCAAAAGTCCTATGGGCAGATCACCGCCTTGGGCGGATGCATTTTTCCCCGCCTTCTTCGAAAGAGACGCTTGTGTCAGAACAATTCTTGATCAAGTCTCCATCATGGAAGGACGCTTTGCCTTTGTGCTTATTTCTGTCCAAATTGAAGAAACATTCAAGTTTCATAAAAGAATCCAAAGCTTGGGATTTTAACTTCGGTGGGAGCCTGGTCGACAATCATCCACAAAGTATCCAACCTACCTACCACCAGCAGCTAGACAACTCCAACATGACTTCTTGGGTCATTCCTGTTCCTGCATCCTGTTGGTGACAGTATTCTTCACATAAATTGTCTGGCCTCTTCCCTATCGATATCTAAGGCAGGAGACTATAGTTAATGGTTTATAACACGGACTCTAATTCTGTGATATGTCCCGGAATATAAGGGTATTATAAATGAACTGCCAACAGTGTATTCAGTTATACTTGTATGCTGAGGACAGAAGAAATTCTTGATCATTGTATCAACCATCCCAGATGCCGAAGTGATGTGCTACAGTGGACCGAACTTGGATACAGAGAGTTATATTCCAGAGGTTGTGGTCACTCTTTAACGCGAAGTGCTTAGTCTACTGTGTCATGATTCCACAACAGTGCCATGATAACCTTGGCTGCTATTGGGAGCCACCCTTGTTCTAGTCATATATGAGTTGTCTTTGTCTCCTCAATGTCATTGATTTTATTGAATTCTTTTGCCTTATCCTTGTATTGGTAATACTGATTACAGAATGCCTTGTAAAGTTTCAGTTCATGGTTTATCCATCTTTCACTGTTCCTAGTTGTCTGGAGTGTGTGTATGAGATCACTATATTACCTATTTAACTAAGTTTCTTAGGTTGACTAGGATAGGAGACTATCTAGTCTTGGGGCTTAATTGAAGTAGCGAGGAAGTCAGGCTAAGTTGTGCCTAGGAATATTCTATGTTCTGTAGTACCATAATTTGTTTTGCCTCACCCCTGAAGTAGGTTAGATGTTTATTGGAGCTGCGGGATTCTGCCTAGACCATGCGAGCCAAACATCTCAACATTTTATAACTACTTCAGAGTGCTGATTGGTTTATCAGGGGAAACCCTTACCAAGGCACATGACATTAGCAGTATGTGAGTACACGCAGAACTGTTTACCTGGTGGTATATGTGAGTACATGCAGAACTGTTTACCTGGTGGTATATGTGAGTACACGCAGAACTGTTTACCTAGTGATATATGTGAGTACATGCAGAACTGCTTACCTGGTGGTATATGTGAGTACATGCGGAACTGCTTACCTGGTGGTATATGTGAGTACACACAGAACTGCTTACCTGGTGGTATATGTGAGTACACGCAGAACTGCTTACCTGGTGGTATATATGAGTACACGCAGAACTGCTTACCTGGTGGTATATGTGAGTACATGCAGAACTGCTTACCTAGTGATATATGTGAGTACATGCACAACTGCTTACCTGGTGGGATATATGAGTACACGCAGAACTGCTTACCTGGTGGTATATATGAGTACATGCAGAACTGCTTACCTTGTGATATATGTGAGTACATGCAGAACTGCTTACCTAGTGACATATGTAAGTACTTAAATTGTGGTTTCAAATGAAAACCTGAAAAGTGTGATAAAAAATTACAGTAACTATGCCACTATCTTGTAACCTGCTGTATCATTGTTAAGTTAATTGTGTATCCTTTACAGATGTTGTAGAACCAACACCAGCATTATTTGGCTCTTGTGGTTTTTTTAAATTTTGTGTTCTGTAGTTTGCCATCGCTTACTGTATGTTCAGCTGTTGGTATCACTGACGAAACCAATGCAAGACAGATCATCTGCAGCTGTGATAGAACTGGCATCCTGGCATTACGAAGCGGGCTTACAGCACCTGAACCACAGATGCCAACTGGTATTGTGATTAAGGATGCCAAAGTTTTAACCATGTGACATCATGGTGCAGATAAACATGGTGATGTCATAATGACAGTTTATTATATGGCCGCCTCACTTTTGACATGCACCAAAGAGGAGCAGCATTCTGTTATCAGGTTTTTTTTCCTCAGTGAAGGGGTGAAACCTATAGACATTTATTGGCCCATGAAGTATGGTGATGTGTGCCTGTCCATGATGTGCTACAGAACCACAAAGTGTCTGCATGGTCGATGCCCTGGCAGCTTACACCAGTGTTGAAATAAACCATTGATGCTGGTCAAGAACTTTTGCAGTGCTAAATGTTTTAATGTTGAATTAAGAATCAACATCACAGCACTTGGGACACTCCCATAAGTGCTCCATTCTGATATTCAGCAGCAAGCAAAGAGTTCCAATTTTGATGGCACCAGTAGCCGTCTGATTATATATCCGTCTCATCCTTCCCCTGAGTGTTGAGTGTCGACCAGATCCCCTAGTAACTCCTCACAGCACCATTCTCCTCAGACCATAATGATCTGTCTGCGGCTCAGCACTGTTCACTCGTTCCTAAAGGACCCTCACAATATCTAGCTTGTCATACATGAGTTCACCACCAAGTGGTGCAGAACCAACCAGTCTATCTGCCTGCTCATTTCCCAACACACTGGCATAACCTTCTGCATTGCTTAGAAGCAGAAGCTAGTTGTTTTCAATCAAGAATTGTTACCAAAGATATAACTTGGGTTCATTACAAGAAGATTGAAATGAAGAGAGCAAGCAAGGAATAAAGCCATCCCTCCTGATTAAACCCAGAGAATTTTGCACACAGCCATCTCTGCAGGGAAGGTTGTGACAAATCTCTTTTGGGATGAACGAGGCATTTATTTTTAGAACACGTCATGCCAAGAGGGAAAACTGTCACCAGTGATACATTTACAGATCTTATCAGGAATGATCCTCTATTTGTAATCAAATCCAAATGACTTGCACTTTTGAGTAAAAGTGTTCTTTTGCAGCATGATAATGCTTGATCACATACTGCCCGTGCAATGCTTGAAACCATCGAAGATCTCCACTTTCAGTGTGTACTGCATTTCCCCGTGTTCACCAGACCTAGCCTTAATGATTTTCATCTGTTTGGAAAACTCGGCAAGTTATTGGAAGGGATGACTTTTTGGCCAGTTGAAGAGGCATAGCAGGTGGTGCATGAGTGGTTTTACATGTGGCGAAGAGCATTTGTTTTTACAGGAATCCAAGCACTTTATTGGCACTAAAAGACTTGCATTGAACGCAGTGGTGACTACATTGTAAAAATGAAACATCTGATCTTTACTTTTTCAGAATATATTCATACACACACACACACACACAGAAAATTAAGCTTTTCATTTGAAGCATTCTTGTACTTCTTATTTGAAACCATGGTGGCATAGTGATTAGTCCACTTGCCTACCAAGACTGTGGGCAGAAAAAAAGTAAGAGATGCCAGAGGGAAATTGTTCTTGACAATCATGTATCATATTAAAGAGAGATTTTGACAAATGAATAAATACATGGTTAATTGTATGTGCTTTTGGGGGGGGGGGTCATATGACCCTGTCACAAGGTTTGCTTAAGGCCATCAGAAAAGACATATTTATTGAAGTTATGAAGAAAAATAATTGTTTGGGGGTTGCCACAACATAAGGGAACTGTATTAAAGGGTCGCGGCATTAGGAAGTTTAAGAACCTCTGCTTTACAGGATGTTGTAGAATCAACACCAGCATATTTTGGCTGTTTGTTTTATCACTAGGCACTTTTATGTTCATTGGTTTGCAATTTATTTTCTGACAGTCATTAGTAAATCGACACCCCCCCCCCCACCCCACCACAGACACCCTCCCAAATACACATCATAAGAGGTGACTAATCATGGGCATTTCCTTAAGTAGTAATGCATCTGCCTGAGAGGTGAGGAACTAACAGTCTGCATTCAGATAAACCAGATCTACAAAACGAACATGCACATAAAACTCAAGTTCTGGAACAAGCCAAAAATGGATGAATAAATAGAACTTTCTGCCAGAGTTTACATCCGATGAATGCTAGGAAGAAGCAGAAGGGTGCTGGTGTGCACCACAAAGTGCCTGTTAAGTAGTGCTGGAAAAAAAAAACACTGATGCCCTTTGAAAGTGCTTGTACTGCAAACTGTTGTTGAGCATTGTCAGAAAAAAAAAACTCTGGTTAAAACCAGCACAAGACACTAGTTTACCAGTGCTAGACACTTAATGAAGAAGAAGCAGGTCAAGGAGGTACATGTGTTTGTGTTAATTTCTTTTGCAGCTATAGAAATCAAGTTGGATGCCTTTGTCACATCAGAGTCCTGTCATTCTGAGCTCTGTAAGGCATTGACCGTTTCCAGCTTCCCGGGGGCCAGATTCCGACTGATTGTGGAAAAGTTGTGTATCACATGTCTGGGTGGAGATAGAGTTAATCTGCTGCTTAAACAGGTCACTGCAGAGGTTAGTTCTCTATTAGTTTTCTGAATGTTCATGTGAGCAAATAATGGTTTTTGCGACAACGGGAAGCTGACCGGTTCTACTTTTCGTTTGGCTTGATATCTTTTTTAAGTAAATAAGGTTTCTCTTCTTTTTCTACTTCTTAGTGTTAACCAGCTGTAAACTCAGGCAAAAATGTATGGTTGTTTGTCCACTTGTAGACTTTGATCTTATTCTAGAAAATGAGTTTCGTGTTCACATTCATTTTACAGATCTGGTTTATTTGTATGCAGACTGCTGGTTCCTCAACTCTCATGCAGGTGCACTCCGACTTAAAAGGAAATGTACATAATTAGTCGCCTTTTACAGCAAACTTGTTAGGGGCAATGGGTTTGTTCCAGACGATGTGACCCCAGCATCTACATGGGAAAATGAGGAGTCTGGATATCAAGGAGGAATTAGCTTATTGATAATATCACCTCTTGAAAGCTGAAATACTTTGACCATATTAAATGCCATAATAGTTTGGAGAGAATCCTAATTGGGAGTATGATTCCAGAAAGAAGAGGCAGAGATTGACCAGCAGAATATCAAGGACATCCTCTGCCTAGCGAATCACAAGGCAGATAATTGCAGTTCCAACTCAACAGCAAACAGGTCAACCTTTATTTGCTCCATTTCCATGCCAATAAAAACCAAACAAAATGCCTCTCACTGCCCTTGCATTGAGTTAAAAATTATACCAGTTAGGAAATACCGTAACTAAATAAATAAAAAGCAGTAAAATATCAGAAATGTTGAAATAATTAATTATTTTATAAGGTATAACATTAAAACCATATGCAAATTCAGACAGTAATTAAAGAAAAAGTCTATATTTTTTGCTTTACTTTTTTGACTGTGAAAAATGTCTTTCCCTGGCATGCGTAAATGCAACAAATAGTGAGATTACATTATCTGAGCACCCAGTCTGCATCATGTATATGTTAATTTTGTCCATGTGCGCCAAAACATCTGACTGTGATACAGGTTGTGCTAGCAGGACACAGTCATCCTCATCATCAGAGTCAGGGCTCAGATGGTCTGTTGGTTGCGTGGTTGGCATACATAGCCCTATAATATCACTCCTTGAAAGAGTGGTGCTGGTAATTACATCATTATCAGTGTTCACATACTCCTCTGGTTCAGTGTTCAGCTTTTGATACAACCTAGCAAGTAAAAAAAGTACCATAATCAGGTTCTCCCCCCTTCCCCCTCTCTCGCTGTCACACACACAAATACACACACCACTCACTCACTCATTCACTCACTTCTCACTTATGTTCATCTCATAACTACAATTCTAACACTTACTCTTTTGCATAGACTGTTTTGAAATAGCTAAAATTATACCATTGTTATGTTGTCATTTATTATTGTTATTTCACTGTGACGGAACAAGTCAGAACTCTCATATACTTAAATGATACAACTATCACTAAGTTTTCCTGTTTAGTTACTGAATCCATTTCTGCATCACTTTGATTATATAAAAGCCCTTGTTTGAAAACTATAGTTAGGTGTGAGCAGTGTTGTATTTACAGTTATCTAAAAGTGAAGGAGAGAGATGAATAACTAATCATTATATTTATATATTCATTTTCTTTCATAATTTGCAGCAGCTAAAAGGCCTTCAGTTAAAATACAACTCTTTAAGGAACATGGATTTTGTCCGCATGGCTCCTGTACTGCAGTCTTTCACCAGCCTCACAGCCCTCGATTTGTCCTGCAACTACATTAGCCTATACGACAATGAATCTATGGCAGTCATTATGAAACAGACATTTTCCACATTATCGAAACTGGAGCGGTTAGATCTCAGCAACAACCGGCTCAAGAACAAACTGTGCACAGTTCTGCTGGGGGTAACCCACCCACTGAAACACTTACGTCTGGCAGCTTGTGGTCTGACTGTGCTGGATCTCACGGCACTAGCAATGTTCCCTTACCTGGAGAGTCTAGAGGAGCTGGACCTCAGTGAAAACAATTTATCACCATGTCACTTTCCTCTGATTCCCATTCTGGCCAAAGTCAGTGGTGCAATCAGAATCCTTGAATTCCAGGAATGTGGAATCACAGATGAAGTTATGAACATGCTCAGTTATCACCTGACATTTATGCCAAGACTGACTTACTTGAACATGGGTGGCAACGCCTGGTACTCGGAAACAACCCTTAAATTAGCCTCACAGGTGTCAAAGTTATCCGGGTTGCGTGTGTTTAAACTTTCTTATCCTCTGGACTGTTATTTCCTTGGAATGGATGAAGATAAGACTCTGGAGACTGAAGCCAAGAATGCTTTCAGGACTTCCCTGCACACAGCGCTTGAAAATGCCATGACAGACGGGCAGCAGAATGAGCAGTTAAAAGTGGTCTTAGATGAAATCAACAGGGCAGCTGAGTAATGTGGTTATTATTATAATTTTGTTTTTATATTTTTGAATAGTGATAATTTTTTTGAGATAATGTCAATGTCTAATACAAGTTTGAACTCTCTTAGTTTGAAACTGACATTTTGTTTACTTTTTTTTTTTGGTTTCAGTTTTAGTTTGATTTTTGTTTTCTAAACTATTTATTTGTTGTTGCCTGTGCAGTTTATTTAGATTTTCTTCATTGATGTATATTACTTTTCATTGACAAACATTAAAGATTGAACACTTGTCAGTTTTGATCTGTTGTAGTTGCACACAGAAGGTGTGTTACAGTATTTAAATTTGCATGTATTTCAAATTCATGTTTTAAAAGGAATAATGACTCATTAAGTCAGTAATGTTCTCAAAGCTGTAAAGAACTAAAAAGGAACTACAAAAAAATGCACACACTTTCATTGTAAGAACTCATCAGTCGATGAAAATCATGGATATGATCACAAGAAGAAGAAATCGTGGATGTGATCACAAGAAGAAGAAATCATGGATGTGATCACAAGAAGAAGAAATCATGTATGTAATCACAAGATGAAGAAATAATGGATGTGATCACAAGAAGAAGAAATCATGGATGTGATCACAGAAGAAGAAATCGTGGATGTGATCACAAAAAGAAGAAATCGTGGATGTGATCACAAGAAGAAGAAATCATGAATGTGATCACAAGAAGAAGAAATCATGAATGTGATCACAAGAAGAAGAAATCATGGATATGATCACAACAAGAAGAAATCGTGGATGTGATCACAACAAGAAGAAATCATGGATGTGATCACAAGAAGAAGAAATCATGGATGTGATCACAAGAAGAAGAAATCATGAATGTGATCACAAGAAGAAGAAATCATGAATGTGATCACAAGAAGAAGAAATCATGAATGTGATCACAAGAAGAAGAAATCATGAATGTGATCACAAGAAGAAGAAATCATGAATGTGATCACAAGAAGAAGAAATCATGAATGTGATCACAAGAAGAAGAAATCATGAATGTGATCACAAGAAGAAGAAATCATGAATGTGATCACAAGAAGAAGAAATCATGGATGTGATCACAACAAGAAGAAATTGTGGATGTGATCACAAGAAGAAGAAATCGTGGATGTGTTCACAAGAAGAAGAAATTGTGGATGTGATCACAAGAAGAAGAAATCGTGGATGTGATCACAACAAGAAGAAATCATGGATGTGATCACAACAAGAAGAAATTGTGGATGTGATCACAAGAAGAAGAAATCGTGGATGTGTTCACAAGAAAAAGAAATCATGGATGACAAGAAGAAGAAATAATGGATGTGATCACAACAAGAAGAAATCATGGATGTGATCACAACAAGAAGAAATCGTGGATGTGTTCACAAGAAAAAGAAATGGGTGACAAGAAGAAGAAATAATGGATGTGATCGCAAGAAGAAGAAATCATGGATATGATGACAAGAAGAAGAAATCATGGATGACAAGAAGAAGAAATAATGGATGTGATCACAACAAGAAGAAATCATGGATGTGATCACAACAAGAAGAAATCGTGGATGTGTTCACAAGAAAAAGAAATGGGTGACAAGAAGAAGAAATAATGGATGTGATCGCAAGAAGAAGAAATCATGGATGTGATGACAAGAAGAAGAAATCATGGATGTGATCACAAGAAGAAGAAATCGTGAATGTGATCACAAGAAGAAGAAATCATGGATGTGTTGACACAAAAAAGAAATCATGGATGACAAGAAGAAGAAATAATGGATGTGATCACAAGAAGAAGAAATCAAGGATGTGATCACAAGAAGAAAAAATCATGGATATGATGACAAGAAGAAGAAATCGTGGATGTGATCACAAGAAGAAGAAATGATCTTTTTGCATGTTACATCTGTGGATTAACCATTTCACCCAGGTAGTGCCAACAAACAATTGGGTGGGAATTCTTAAAAGAAATCCTTTAAAAACACATATTTGACACAGGCCACTAATAAATTTTCCTACAAATTTAATTAAAGAAATTTTCTATTATAAAAAAATAATTTTGTTGTTGTTGTGTATCTAAAGACTTATAAAGGAAGTGATAAATAAAAAATGAACAGATTGAAGCATTAAATGGAACACATTCCTCGGGTCTAAAATATGTATGTATCAAATGACTCGTGCGTTGACCTCTGTTACTGAGAATTATGGGACAATTTAACATGAACTTTACATTAAAAAAAACTTTTTCATCTATAGGAAAATTTTTCTTAATGCTTTTTCAGTTAATATTTTTACACCCTGATCTCAGTGTTTACACAGATGTGAAACAGCCCATAGCGTTAACTATACTTCTTATAAAACATGTCAGAAAAGTGACACGTACGGGGAATTTATCTCAGCTTAAGTTTACTGGTTTCTAGGCGCAACAGAATTAAATCATTGGGCAAACATGTTTACTGTTTTCATACTCCTGTCAGGTTTTGAAGTGCAGGCTTGATAACTGGATCATCACAATAGCTGGGACCATCAAATTATTGTTAAATAATAGTTGACCTGCTTAGGCTGGGTCATCCTTGCCATTTTAAAAGCCCATCTTTATTGGAAATTTGAAGAGTTATAAAATAAGCAGTGAATACAATTATTTAAAAAATTCATCTTCTAGTTTAAAATTAATCCCCAACCCCACATGGATGTAAACCTATTTCTCGTGTTTGTTTTCTGAATGTATTCAAAACACTGCAAACTGTTATATTTAAATATTTTTGTTTTGGAGTGGGGGGGGGGGGGGGGGGGTTCATCACATTTGTGTATTTTGCATTAGCCATTGTTCAATTTTGGGACTACTTTTAAAGACTAGTGCATAATTAGGAAGTTGCAGGAAATGTTTTGCAGTGGAGGATTCTTGTCAAGATATCATACCACTTCTGCTTTTTATTTTCAATCTCCGATTGAAGTTCCATGATGATAACTCTGCTACTCAATTTCTTTCTATGTCTTTGGACTGGGTGAAGTACATCAGGTGGTTCTTGGCGTTTTCATGAACACTTAACCTTTCATGAACTTTCCACTAGTAAAATCCATTTTCTGGCACTAGAAAGGTTGGTTGACCTGAGTTAGAATACAGAATACAACAGTTGTAAAGTGCTGACTGTTTCGAAGGGGGAAATAAGCCAATCATGACAGTCATTTCCTCACCTTGACCGTTACCAAGTTCTCTCTTAAACCAAGCTTTGTTCATTGAACAATTGTCTGTTGGTAGGAAAGGCCCCGCACTGTTTTGAAAATTCTTTATACCAGACTTTACAGTTTGTGTTTTGATTTCCTCAGACATACTGCTTTTCTGTATATGCTTGTCAAATTTTAGAAGTCCTATGTCATGCTGTTGAACTACAGACTCTTTGAGATGGATGAACAATCATTATGTTCAGGTTCGATCTTATTAGATATAGTTTGGTCAGTATGTTCAACATTATCACCAATTTCTTTTGTCTTTCCTCCCTCTTGTTGTCATATCAATATTTTCACAAGCACCATCACCACTAGGCTTGTCATACTCATTTTTGTCTGATTATACCTTCTCTTCAGCTTTTGATTTGTCTGAATCTACTTCCTCTCCATCTTGCGACACATTTGAACTCAGTTGGATTTTAGTGTCCAAGCATACTTGTAGCAGGTTTATTAAAGTACTTGAGCCATGCATTTCCAAGTTAGGCATGAAGAACATACATTTTTTTTTGTGTGGCTTCACCCGCTTCCATCCTTCATTTCTTTTGCCCTTCAGCTTCATTTTTCTTCTTAATTCAGACAGTTTTATAGTCTTCTTTAAAAAAAAAATTAGCTGAGTGTAAGCCAAAATATTTCAAACGAGAACAACTATAATAACTCCAAAAATGATATTTTTCCTATTAAGAAACATGTACTAGGTACAGTTACAGAAACAATGACTTTGTCTGCCAGACTAGGGAATGCACCACTTTAAAAAAACTGTAAGTGGTATTGATCTGTGGTAAATGTGTATAATTTGGTAGAGTGACACCCTTCTAAACCTCTTCAACAAAATGAAACTCATTGTGGTCACTCCAGATGAGACCCCCCCCCCCCCCCAAGGCTTGCTGCTCTTGCCTCTCCCCTCCCCTTTTTCTTTTTATAAAGTGGCACTCATTTGGGCGGGGGGTAATCATCTCTATATTGAAGGTGGGTTGCAGTAAATATTGGGTGTTTCACTCGGGGCAGAACCCAGTATTTCATTCATAACTCAGACACTAATAAAGGTATGGCAGCAAAATTTGGAGTGGACTTACCTCCATTCATGTGAAACGGATAACAGATGCTGGAAATGGCCACCATGGTTTGTTTTTTGTAGTCCGTACTTGAGAACTCTGTCTGTCTGGGACAAAATAAAAATCCTAACCTGCGCAGTGTGTGGCAGCTGCCCTAGCCATATGGCCTTTAATCATGAGGCCCATGACCCTTCTGCCCCACACTGCCTTTAAAGTGGTAAATAACAGGCAGCAAAGACAGTGCACATAAATACAACCAGGGCTTTTTTCTGGTGGTCCGCAACGGTATGCAGTACTGACACGTTCTTTTTTACCTAATGTGTTTTCAGTGCTCCTGTAATAAATACTTGATGAGCACCGGCACTTTTTTGGAAATGGAAATGCTTAGAAGTTGGATGTAAGTTTGACATTTGCGGCCTCGGATGTGCCTCATTATGGTTGTGACATTTTTGAATCCAGTGTCCTGTTATGCCAAACATATTTGAATCCTAAACATTTGGAAAACAAAACATTCAGCATGATTCTTACTTTGTACTATTATCTGCTTACTTAAGAGCAGGATCCGCTTCGCCAGCATGGTAAATTAATATCCATAAAGCTATAAAACAGCGACACTCCATTGTTATCAGAAAGGAGCTGTCCTTGCATGGGTTCAGGGGTTCCATTTTGGGAGAAAAATGTAATAACACTCTCCCCCCCCCCCCCCCTTTCCCCAGAAGACTATGCAGTGACAAAATTATGGGTTGTCTGAAATAGGATATGTTGGGCTGAAAGGCCCAGATAACACTACATGACATACCAATCACTTTAACACACACTAACTACAAGAACTTGTCCTCGAATGTAGTGGTTGTAGGCTAGAATCATATTACTTGTTCTGCATACGTTAGGCCCTGTTACAGCGTCTTTTGCATGCGCTCTAAAAATAGAGTTGTGTTGAAGTTTGCAGCTAGGCTGCAGTGTCTGCACCGTTTGGCCCAACACAGCTGATTTCAATAAACTCCTAATTATTCACCTTTTGCGACATGCAGTGGTTGCAGTGGAACCCCATGTGTGTGGGGGACTCTTGCAGTGAAACTGTAGCCGAAAGTCTAATATTCTCAGGTCTTCATTTATTTATCACAAGACAAACATGATTTCATACCTGTGATCTGAACATCAGATATCCCACAGTGGCTGATGTAGGAAACAGTTTTCAGGCAATTCCTCAAAATCTACATACTGTTTCCACATATCTGGAAGTTTAAAATAATTAACCTTTGTGTAACACTTTCACATAACAGAGTGGGAAAACATTTTAACTCTTTGTATCTGTTTCTCAAAGCAGAATAGGAAAACACTTGATGTGTGTATAATCTGTTTACAATATCCATGCTATACTCTTTATGTG
This sequence comes from Candidula unifasciata, assembly GCA_905116865.2. Lineage (NCBI taxonomy): Eukaryota > Metazoa > Mollusca > Gastropoda > Stylommatophora > Geomitridae > Candidula > Candidula unifasciata. The sequence continues at coordinate 176,795 of CAJHNH020001182.1, forward strand.
TGAAATCATCAGTTTTCTTTGTTATTTTATTTCTCAAGTTTTCTAATAATTTATTTACAGGACCTGCACTGAATTGTTTCAGCTATGTAAGCTTGTTTTTTTTACACCTATGATTTATTACATCAGTATGAATTGTAGGATGCCCCAGTATAACTGTTTTATACAGCTGAATGGAATTTCTTGTAATTGCTTCTGTTGGATTTGCATCCAAATGATGATTCATTGAGTCACTTGGTGTCACTCTTTCAGGTACCAATCCTGGAGGGTAAAAACATTTTTTAAAGCCAATTGGTAGAGAAAGTTTTGGTTTCCTGCCTGTGATAGAAGTTGAAAACACCAGTGTGCATTAAGTGTTTTCGAATGTGTGCCATGGTTATCCCATGTCCTTTTGTTTTGCATTAGCACTTATTTTTTTGTCTGTTGTGTTTTTTCCACTCTCTCCTGTTCCTGCCAGATGTTTGTGGTAGTCTTCTGTTACTTTCGTTTAATTCAGGATTAAAGTGAGGTTTGTAATGAGTATAAAATAAATATTCATATGTTATAGTTTAGAGAAAAAAAAATTATGCCATTATGTGAGCCAGTAGATTCAAATTTTCTAGTTTACAAAAATTATGTCAGTATTTGAGCAGTGGGAGCTGCCGTAGTCTAGTGGCTAGATGCTGTCCTGCAGATTGGAAGGTCGTGGCTTCAGATTCTGACAGGGTCCAGACTTTTTTCCAAAATGACCTTGGCTCCCAGGTCGACCCAGCCTTGAGTGGGTACCAGGTACAGTCCTGGGAAGTAAAGATGGGCGGCATGGTGCTGACCACATCACTCACCAAGGGCCGTTTGGTCTATAAAATATAGGTCTAGCCTTATATACCCAATACGCCCGAAGGCATGAAAAAGGATCCTTTGAGCAGTGGTGTTGCAAGGTTTGGTGGTAGCTGGTGACCCCGTACAAATGTTTCCATTTTGTCATCCTCCTAAGTGATTACACCCAATGCGGCCTACATCCCCCATGCACATGGCTTCCTATTCCACTGTATGCAAGCCAATACAACGCAGTTGCTAAATGCTTGCCTGCTGACACAGGGTCTTGTGTTCAAATCCTCCTTGAGACAGATTTTAAAAATGTACCTAGAGCTTTAAGGTCAACCCAGTTTTAAATGGTTACCTGAAAAGGTCATAGGGAGTAAAAGATGGCTGCTTTGATGTTGACCATATTATCTCTGTTGCGTCAGTGGCATTTGTGCATGCATGCATGCCGTCTATACCCTCTGGGCTGCTACCTGAACAGTTGGACACTCAGAGATCAGAAGATCTTAATCCGGTTGGCAGACGAACAGGTCCCAAAATTCTGACACTGTGAGACTAAAGAGACAGTGCTTTTGATAGGTCAATAGGTCAAGCCAACATACCTTGTTCAACATCCAAGGAGGTTATAATTATGGCACCATTAAGGGCCATTTCAGTCTGCTGTAACTGCAGTACTGGGCTAGTGAAAATGAGATTTTTAACCAATGGCATTAAAAAATGGTTCTCTTCCTTTTAAATTGTTCCTGTCTAGATGAAGTGATTACAAATTTGATTGTTATTTTAGTTTCTTTTCCTGAAATGCTGTAATGTTGTTCAGATTTTCCTCCTGAAAATTTTCAGTCAGCAGGTGCCACATCCACAGTGAAGGTTGCTCTCAGTGGATCTCATCTTATTTATACACCCTAAGTGACTGATGTTCATCTGTTTCTTGATGTTACCATCCCACTTGTATGGCTGTCTACTCCAGGCTCGCTTGCCTTAAAAATTGTAATCCAGAATGGTTTTTATGAGTTATATCTGTGAATGTGGCCAGAATATTTCATTTGCTTTTTTTTTTTTTTTATTTCTGTCAGGAACTCCCTTTTCAATCCCAGTCCTCTCATAACTTGTGTATTTTGTTGTTTCTGTTTCCCTGAACTTCGACCTATTCTTCTATCTCCCCTACATCTCTAGAGACTCAGTTGAACTTTCTGATTGCTTGTTCCTTGTCCAGGTCTCTGCACCACACAGAAGGATTGCTTTTACATAACATTTGAAAGTTTAAAATCTGTATATATTGTTTATCTTTCTAGATGTCAGTAATTTTAGCATGTTGTTGAAAATATTTTTGGCCATTCCTTTTCTCTTTTTGATTGCTATTTCACTTGTAAATTCTATCAGTATGAAATTATGATGAAATATATTTGGCAGCTTTAATTTTGATGGAACTGTTGTCAGTAGTCTTTTGTGGATGGTTACAAGTTTATGATATTTGTGGATACTGCTATTTATTGTTTCAGAATAAATATCTCAAGAGAATGCTGTGAATATTTTCGTCAAACAAGATCACAAATAAAGAACCGTGGAGGATAACAACATTTCCCTCACTGGTAGACATTATCAAAGGAAGAAGATTGAGATGGTTGGGACATGTTTGCAGAATGCCTTGTGACACTGGCAGGGATAGCTCTCTGATGTACGGCAGGTGGAATAAAAAGGGATGCAGATGACCTAAGGAAATCCGGAGAAAGACAGAAAAATGGAAGGAAAGAAGTGGAAAATGATTTGGGATACCAAGGGCAGGAAAGTAGCAGACTGGTAGCAAGGGAGATCACTTGTGAATGCCTTATGTGTAAACTGTCACCACTGTCTATTTTTACCACTTTTAGGGCAGTTTAAACGGGGGGGGGGGGGGGGGGGGGGGGGGGGGGGGGGGGTCTTGAGCCTGAGGATTTAAAGCCGCCTGGCTAGTGCTGTCACCACGGACTGTGCAGCTTAGGGTGTTTAATTTTGCCCCCGACAGAAAAGGTCCATCACCTTACGGTGGAGGGGGGAGGGGGGGGGGGTCAAACTCATGTCTCCCACATAAGAGCTCAACATTGTAACCGCTCTGCCAGCCGCTCCTCTTATGTGTCAACAATAACATAAAGAGAATTAGAATATAGAACAAAACACCTGTAAATTAGTTAAAGCAAAAATGTTGAGATCCTGCATTTTTCCTGTGGCAACTTACGTTTGTGAGTCCTGGACTCTTAACTAAATCACTAGAAAAAAAAAGATTATAGAGTTTGTGATTTGAAATGTTACAGAAAAATTCCCAGAATACCATGGATCGAGAAGAAGAAAAACATTCTGCATGAGTTAAACATCCAGGAGGACTGGTTGATAAACAGTGTCCTGTTTGAAGTATTTTGGCCACATCAAACGTCATGTTGGCTAGGAAAAAATGGTGATGAAAGGTGCGATTTGTGGAAAGAGAGGCAGGGGTCGACCTCCACAAAGATAGAATACAGGACATTGAAGATGCATTAGCATTGAAAGCACATGGGGCTGGAGAGCTGGCTAGGGGAAGGGATACTTTCAAGCAAGCCGTGAGGAGGGCGACATTCTGTAAAGGACTTGCTGATTGATTATAAGAATATGAAAAAGACTGTTCATATTTCAATTATACAGGCTATGCTGGTTATGAATCTTTGGTAGGATTGTTGTTAGGGCACTTATCTGCCTGGACAGTGGTTTTCAAAGTACAGTTCTGGGGGTCAACACAGCCTTATGAAAAGGGGTCATATCATCGTCATGACGTCCCATGCCGATAAGCCTAGGATGTCATGTTTCACCATCACCAGAATCATTGTTGAGGTCAGTGTTCTTGTCTCGCTCCGCCATCCAATTGACTAAATCGTCTAGGTATTTATCTGTTTGCCTTCTCCTATCATTTTCCTATCAATGGTGCTGCTGTTACCAAATTTCCAACTCCATTCGTTCTCATAACGTGTCCAGAAAACAGCAACTTTCTACGTCTAATTTTTCTTATCAGTTTACAACTTGCATCCATCTCAAGGGGAATGGGTCTCTGGCAATTAAAAAAAATATCTTTCTTGCAGTTATCTCTGGGGATGTTCCCATGTGGGTTCTAGGACTCCATTTTGGAGAGGGAAAAGGAATAGGCCTGCTGTCTCCCCCCCCCCCCAACAGTCATGTCATACAAGGTGTCTAATTAGGAATGTTTCCTTCCTTTAGAGTGCATTTGGCAGAGAAGCAAAGAATCAACAGTCTGCATACAAATAAGCCAGATCTGTAAGATCTTAGTTGACCCCTGTGAAAGGGTCATTTGTGTCCCAAAGGGTTCACAACCCACAGGTTGAGAACCACTGTTCTAACAAATAGTTACTTTGTGCAGGAAACAGTTAATAATGCAAAAATATACCATTTTAGTATATTCTCAAAACTGTAAGTTATATTTAAATCACTGCAGGTGTATTTTTCTAGAAGATATCTTTCTATCTACTAAATATTTTGTGCAAGATGCAGTTATTAATGCAGAAGTATATCATTTTAGAATATTCTTTAAACTGTAAGTTATATTTAAATCACTGCAGGTAATATTTTTCTAGAATATGTCTTTTTCTATCTACCTAAACATGTGTGTGTGTCTCCAGTGAGAAGAAATATATATATATAAATAATATTTTTTTTTATTATCTTTAGGTATATATGTAATTTTTCTTTCCAGCAACATTTGCGCCAGCTTGATTGCACACATGATAGTGCTCAAAATATTATTTGGTGTGGTCCAAAAGAGTTTATAGTATATACATGAAGGTGTGGTTTTATGGAATGATAACATATTGAATTTAAAAAATTCACAAAGATGTCTTTAGAAAAATTTCTTGGGCTTCATTTTGGAGAACAAAGAATAAATCTACTGCTCCCCCCCCCCACCCCCATCCCCAAACAAGCATGTTGTAGGATATAACTAATTAGGGGTGTTTCCTTTAAAGTCAGTGTATCTACGTGAGAGGCAAGGGACTAACAGTCTGCAGACTAATAAGCTAGGTCTATAAAACGGATGTGCCTGCAAAAGATTTTGGATCAATACCAAAGTTCAGGCATGGACGAACAACCAGAACTTTTGGCCAGAGCTGGTGAACGCTAAGAATCGGAAGAAAACAGCTCACCAAGGAAGCTGCTGATAACCCCTGCATCAGAAAAGGACATTCCACATTTTTTGGAAGGCAAAGAAATAAGAGAAATATTTGAACAACAGCTTGTATCAACAGTTATGAGACAGAGAGGACATTTATTTGGGCATATCATGAGGAGAAGTGGACAGAAAATCACTAAACAGGCACTGAAATGGGTAACAAATCGATTGAAGAAAAGAGACAACCAAGAGAAACCCTAAGACAAGTCCACAGGTGCTGGACTGAAGTGAACCCATGGCAAAGGATTGCATAGGACAGAATGGGATGGAGGACTGGGCTGTGAGTCCATATGTACATATAATGGCACATAATGATGATGATTTATTTGGTATGTGTTGAGAAGGAGAAAACTAGTTCTTGGGACAGTGGTAAGGGAGCTAGAAGAGGCTAAGAGAGAAGATATTGAACAGTTTCTGGAGTTGGTTCTGCAATGTCCTGTAAGGATATACAAATATCTTTTATGTACAGAGAATGTTTAACCTCTATAAATTGTTGAAAAAGTGACAATTTTTTCCCTTCTTGTAGGGAACATTGAATCAAAAAAGTTGACTAGAAAAACAGTTTTCCTGTGTGGGGAATGTCTGATCTCTAGATTTTATTGGAAATGCAGTGAGCTTTCTTTTGAATAGGCAAGGTTTCCTAGTTTCTGAATGTATTGGGAATGTTTAACCAATGTCATTAATTGGAAAAGTTACAGGTTTTTCTACCTTTGGAATGGGATAATTGAATCACTGGAGTTTACTGGGAAAAGAACCAGTTTTTCTGGAGGGGGAGAAGGGGGGGGGGGGGGGGGTGATGCCTGATCTTGGAAATATAGTTTTCTTGTGTGTAGGGAAGGTTTACCAGTTTCCCAATGTATTGGAAATGTTTAAATGTTGGAAAAGTTACAATTTTTGTCTGTGTGTGAAGAATATTTCATCAATAAAGTTTATCTGAAAAGTAATTATTCTTTTGTAGTGAAAATTTTTAACTGAAATATAATTTTTTTTTTTGGGGGGGGGGGGGGGGGGGGGGGGGTTTAAGGATTATTTTTTTTTTTTTGGTAGGCATTGCTTTATCATCAGAGTTTATTGGGAAATTGATGAGTTTATATTTAATCATCAGAGTTTGCTGGAGAAGTCATCATTTTTCCTGTTGGGCAAATGTTAACCACTGTGTGTATTAATTAGTATTTGACTTGAATATGTTGCTAGATACTGGATGATTTACACAGCCTCTAGGAAATGGGTACCAGGGTTAACACTCTAATGTACATGGAGGAATGTCGCTGTAGCTACAGAGTTTTGTGCGGACGGCGACACAGGCGGACAATTTATTATCAGCTGTCCATGCTGGTAGCAGAGCACGTATGGTTTATAATTGTGTGCAATGACATTGGTTCACTATTCCCGACTTTACTTTTTTTAAACTTCAATTTGTAACTAGATGTATATTTTCTGTTTTAGCTATGCTGGCGTAATTGTGATCTTGATGCCCAGAAATTACTGTTTTATGTTTTTTTAAGGATTTTGAAAGAAGAATGAAGTAAACAAACAAAGAATAAATGAAAGGAAGAAGGAAAGAAAGAAAGAAAGATACAAAGAAAGAAAGATACAAAGAAAGAAAGCAAGAAAGAAAAAGATACAAAGAAAGATAAAAGAAAGAAAGAAACAAACAAACAAAAGAAATTGGAACCTCAGATGATCACTTGATAGCCCGTCACAAGGAAATTGTGGACTTCGGCACATTACCTTTAGACTGATGATAATTTTCTTGACATGAGCTGGATGTGGTCGAATGTAAACAATAATCTTATGATTAATTAAAGCACAAAATAAATAGTTGCATGTCATTTCCATGATGTTGCAGAACCAACCCCATAATTTTTGGATGTTTGTGATTTCACTAGACAATTTTACATTCAGTAGTTTGCCATTGCTTACTAAACAGTTGACTCTCGATACCACTGCTAAAACCAACACTCAGTAGGCGGCCTACTGGCAAATCGCCCACTGCTGGGATCGAACCCGGCATCTCAGAGTTACAAAATACCTAAGCTGCAGATACAGACAATACAAGCAAGCTTAAGTATATACAATTTCAACTCTTTCATTTCCATACAACAGTTGCTTCAACTCATTCTATATATAGTTTTTTTTTTTCAAGTATCCTGAAACCATGAGTTGTTAACCCTTTGGCTTTGTACTATGGATATCGCAACCCTTTGGCCTTATGATAGATACCGTAAATCTGGGAGAAATGTGGCTTTTCTGCCTACCCCTGGTGTGAAGCCTGACCACAAGAAGATCGTCATCTGGTCACCGCTCAATCCGGTTTAACCAACTGCGCTAGCGAGCCAGGCTATAGTAGTTGTTACTTCAAGCGAGTAAATGTTGTGTCCCAAGTTATTCCAAACTAACCCTGTTAAACAGTTCTTCTTGTGCATGTATCCCTAAAATGGTGGTTGCCATATTATGTAATGGTTTACTACTAGGCTGCAATGCATGTACATTTGGACTCAACACATGCGATTGCAGCAAAACTTCAATTAGTTGCCTCATATGATATTCTTTTGAAGGGCAAGTGGGTATATTATCTTCTCCCCCAACCCCGCCCCCCCCCCCCCCCCCCACCACCATGTTGGAAATGAATGATAGGTGATATCTAAATAATATTTTGAATTTTTTTGTCCCATGCAAGTATATAAACTAATTGTATTGTTTGATTAGATGGTTACCAAAATAGATAAATAAAAAAGCAAATATGTAGTTGCAGCATGCATCGCACACACCACTGGTTGCATTGTATTTCCAATAAATGCGATGTATTAACAACAAACTCGCACATGTTGCACAGTGCATCACGGTTCATATCTCAGATTTAGGTTCATGTGTAGAGGGGAAAATGGGATGATATGATAATTTTGTATCTCTGAAAGTTTGTATGTAGAGCGCATCATAAGTAGAGGCACCAATGTAGTGAGTTGCTAGGTACATGACGAAGGGACTTCATGTGAAAACCTTAATTTGGGGGAGAGGGGGGAGGCGGATATATGTATTCTGCAAAATTACAGAGAAAATGAATCATTTTTGTTTGTGTGGTCACTATCGCATTCAATGCAAGTAACCCAGCGCTTATAAATTGGATTCCTGTTTATAAAAATTATCTTTATCGGGTATATAACCAACCCTTGCACCACCTAATACTCCTACCCATAAATCAAAAAGCCTTTCCTTCCCGTTTTGTCCAGATGGGTGGAAATCACTTGGGGCTAGGTCTGGCGAGTAGAGGGATGTAGTACTCACTGAAAATGGTCTTCGATGGTTTCAACCTTTGCAAGGGCAGTTTTGGTCGAGTATTGTCATGTTGCAAAGAACTCCAAAAAACTGTTACTCCATAGTCCACATCATTTGGATTTGATTGCAGGTTGAAGGGGTGTTTTGGAGAAGATCTGTAGGTTTTGGAGAAGATCTGTATAGGTTTCAGTATCCCTCTTGGTGTATCATATTATGCTCTAGAATAACCCCTCGTTTAACTCAAAAAGTAAGTCAGCATAACCCCTTCCCTGCAGGAGGCAGCATGCAAAAACCTGTTTGGTTTCCTCATCTGATTTGCCGGCCATGCCAGAGGAGGGATGAATATTGACTTTTCAGGCAAACACAAATTTGGTGGGGAGCCACTGAAACGATGCTTGCCACCCTACACAGAGCATACATGTCTTTACCTTTCTTAACATGCTTTGTGAATTGGTTACAGTCATGACATCTGCCTGCAGCTTCTTCTCAAGCCAAAGAAGGGGGAAAATTGACCTCTTGAAATAAATAGCTAAAATCTAAGAATTTTATTGATTTCCGAAATCACAAATATTCCAAAAGTGAACACAATCCAAAACTTCAAAATGAGCCCGGAAAGTTTGTCAAAAATAAATCATTTGACACTCGGAGATTGACAATAACGAAATAAAATTTTAAAAAATTAAAAAATGCGAGAACCAGGAAAAAATAGGTGCGGAAATGCAAATGCCTTAAATGCGAGAATTTCAATAATACCAGTTATGACAAAAAACCTGTCCAGACACTTCTAACTTTGTTTAAAACAACCATTTGTCACATAAGTCGGCAAAAAAATCTACACCAGTGGTTTTCAACCTTCCTAATTCTATGACCCTTTAATACAGTTCTTTATGTTGTGGCGATCACCAGACATTTTTTTTCGTCGTTACTTCATAACTTAAATGAATGTGTGTTTTGCGTTAACCTTTGGCGACCCCTGTGAAAGGGTCGTTGGACCCCAAAAATAGTTGCCACCCTTAGGTTGAGAACTGCCGATCTAGGTGAATCATTTTACATTGTCAAAGTAGGTCTAGAAATGGAAAGGGTTAAATGTGAGAATTTCTATGATACTAAATATAATTCTTTCCAAAAAAAGTAGTAGGTAAATTTTACCCAACTAGGACATCACACAGAGCGATAAACACCTGGTGCCACCATGCGGATGAGAATCAACCTTGGAGAGGTCACAGAAACTGCATTCAACCGTTAGGCTATATTACGCCCCCCCCCCCGGTCAAAGCCGGGGTGGGGCTTCAAAATACTGAAAAATTGCATGTTATATGGGGACGACAGCACCCCAAAATATGGATACTGTCCAAAAATTTCTTAATTAGTCCCAAACAATCATTTGACACACGAGTAGACAATAAAGAGGAAACATTTAAAATTTTCAATTAAATTTGATGCAGAAATGCATCTGTAATAAAATTTGAGTATTTCAGAAATACACGGCTTGACAAATTCTGATTCTTTTCTGTTTAGGGACCACATCACGCGAGATTTAGGGAAATCCCACATTGTAGGTGGGTTAGAGTTAATGTTAAATGAATGGCGACTACCAGTAGCCCCTTATCGTCTATAACGGTTATCCCCAAATGGGATGCAAGTTTTCGTTATTTGAAACCCCACCCTGGCTTTTGTAAATGAAATAACGTCTGAAAGGGGTTTCTGTGACCTCTCCACTGGTGATCCTCATCTGCATGGTGGCACTTTATGTTACCGGTTGTTTATCGTTTGTGTTATGTCCTGGTGTCGGCTCTATGGCTAAGTCGATGCGAACGCTTCGTAATGCCGGGATGCCGGGTTAGATCCCAACCGTGGGCCATGCGCCTTGCGTTAGTTTCAACAGTGTTATCAAGAAAGCAATGGCAGACTACTGGACGTAAATTTGCCTAGAAAAACCACACAACAGACAGGGACTGTTAGTGTTGGTTCTGCAAAGTCCTGTAAAGGATACGCAACTAACCTTCCTTATGTCCTGGTAAGGGTACATTTACTTACTTATCTACTAACCCTAACCCCCTATAATATGAGATTTCCCTAAATCTCGCGTGATGTGGTCGCTAAACAGAAAGGAGCCCACATTTTAAAAAAAAAAATGAAAACTGCCCCAACATGTCAAAATTAGTTTTAAAATAAAAAAATAAAATAAATAAACCATTTGACACAGGGGCAGACAACATACATTTTACACCTTGGAATTTAATTTGGTGTCGGAATAACATTTTAAAAATTCACTGATACCCGTTACTACAGATTTCCCAAAATGTTGATCATGCCCAAAAACGTAATTATGCGCCCCCGACAATCATTTGACACATGAAAAAACAATCTAAGCGGAACGTTTTACGTTGTCAATCAAATGAATGTTGAATTAAGAATCGACATCACAGCACTCGGGACACCCCCATAAGCGCTCTGTCCCCATCTTCAGCTGCAAGCGAAGAGCTCTAATTCTGAGGGCACCAGTAACTGTCTGATTGTGTATCCGTCTCTCCTTTACCCTGAGTGTTGAGCGTCTGCCAGATCCCTTGGTAACTCCTCGCTTGGCCATTCTCCATTCTTACTAGACCGTAGTGATCTATGTAGTGTAGAAATGGAAATAACTAGAATGTGAGCATTTAAATGAGACTGTCTGATAGATAAAACAATCCAAACTAAGATTCACAACGCAATCTCTTCTAAAGAAGTCTTGGAGGAGGGCTTGCCACAAGGCTCATCATTGAGCTGTACTCTTGTTTCTAATCTTTATCAATGACTTGCCAGAACAAATCAAGGCCGAAAAATCCTTGTACGCTGATGACCTAGCAATATGAAAATGTGGAAAGTGGAGCCCAAAGACTAAACGGAGACCTTAGAAGACTGCATGAGTACTGCCAAAGATGGAAACTCAAGGTTAACTATACAAAGACGGTCTACACAATCTTTAAGCCACCAATCTCCATAAGCCACCAAGTAGCAAGGAAGAATATTAACCTGAGGTTAGACTAACACCAAGTGATGAAAGAATAGCATCCCACATACCTTGGAGTCACACTTGACCGACAACTCAGCCTCAAGAACCATATTGAAAACGTAAGGAATAAGGCATTTAGGCGGTTACAGTTATTAAAGAGACACGCAGGTACATCATGGGGATCAGACAAGGAAACTCTGAGGGGCTTATATCTTGGACATGTTCGCTCTGTGATAGAGTACAACAACTCACTGCTCACGACCTGCTCCAAAACTAACCAGAGACTTTTGACAGAGTACAAAATAATGCACTCCGATTAATCTGTGGAGCTATGCAGTCTACACCAACTGCTGCATGTGAAATCCATACAAATGTGGAACCCCTCGAGTTGCGGAGAGAAAAAGCCACTTTAGAAATTTAGGAAAGATGCGTTAGAAAGAATCGTAACCATCCTAATAGACACCTTTTAGAAAACTGGGAATACAAACAAAGAATAAAGCACAAATCGGTTTTACACTGTGTTCATGACAGATACCGCCTCCCAGAAAGACGTCAAGGCATTCAGAATGTTGCAAGAAACCTAACACCACATGATCGCTTCAAAGCTCCAGAAGTTTGAATTAAATTGGTAGGCGATGAAACCAAACAGGCTGACCCAATCGCTCTTATGAACTCATCACTAAAGACAGTTGATTCTTACCACCAAGAATGGATACATGTTTATACTGATGGATCTGCATTTAAAGCTACCATTAAAGCAGGTTACGGAATCTACATAGGTTATCCCGATGGATCTGTTGAAAGAGATTTTTAATGCATGCGGAGAATTCTGCTCAAATTATGAAGCCGAAATAATTGCACTGGAAACAGCAGTATACCACCTAAAGACTGTAATGGATGTTTACCCTTCAAAGGCCCAAAATATTGTCATCCTCACAGATTCAATGTCTGCTCTTCAAGCTCTGGAGGGCAGTGAACGCTGCAGAACTGACATAGCCAAGATAATCCTGGATGCTGATCAACTTACTACCTCATACAACATCAGAATAGTGATGCACTGAATTCCAGACCGCTCCGGCACACCAGATAATGACAGAGCTGACAGACTGGCAAAGAAAGGAGCAACACAAGAACAACCACCTACAGCGACAACCATACAGACAGCAAAACCACTTATAAGAGCTATAAACAAAGATACTTGGTTGAACAGATGGGCCATGGGAGACACTGGAAGAGAGGTTTATAGACACATGGCTGGCCCTGATCCTAATGACAGCATTAACCATCTAACAAGAAGGAACCAGGCCACCATCTTCAGACTTAGAACACAACATACTCCACTCAGTGGACATTTAAACAGAATACAGCCACAACACTCCCCAGAGTGCCAGCTATGTAACTACCCCTACAAAACTGTTGAACACCATCTCTTTGAGTGCCCAAAACTCAGCGAGACTAGGAGAGTGCTACTCTCTCCGAGACCAGACAAGTGGAACACCTTGTACTGAGGAAAAAAAACAGCTTGTGAAAACATGCACATTCGACTACATGGCATTGGGTTAAAGGGTAAAAAGCACATGTGCCGCTGGATCGATAACAACAACAAATGACACTGTAGCGGCTAGACGCTTACCTATGGATTCGAAGGTCGTGGGTTCGAATAAGAACGGAACCGGACTTTTTTCAAATATGACCTTGTCTTCCAGGTCAACCCAATCTTGACTGGATATCAGATGAAGTCCTGGGAAGTAAAGGCGGCCAGTGGGATGTTGAACACATCACCCGCTGAATGCTGATTGGTCTATAAAATATAGGTCTAGTAAAAAAAAAAATAAAGATTCTTTTCACGCCTTTAGGCGTATCGGGTATATGGGAAGAGAGCCCGTGTTTTTACAGACCATCGGCACTGGGTGGGTAATGTGGTCAGCATTACGCCGGTCTTCTTTGCTTCCTCAGAGCCATCCTGGTACCCATTTTAGGCTGGGTCGACCTGCGACGCCCCATAACGTGATAAAAATCCACGCAGCCAGCAGTGGGTTTCGATCGCGGTACGTTGGAATTACGAGTGGGAGTCGCAACGTCTAAGCCACGGAGGCCGCACATAGGTCTAGTACGATGTGCCATTTGTGCCCAAAGTAGCGGAGATAAGTTCTTTTACAACTACACTAGAGATAAAACCACTGTCCAAAACTGTCAAAATTAGTCTAAAATGATCAATCTGCTTGAGAATGTTACATCTTATAGCAAACTAGATGCAGAAATGGAGTTGGATAATATCTGGGAATTTCACTGAGACCCGACATGAACAATTTTCCAGTCTGGGGGAAACACTTTACATTTTCAATCAAAATAGATGCAGAAATAGAAATGGCTTAACTGTGATAATTTTTATAATTTCATATCAATGAAATTCTCAAATTTTATCCAACTATTTCTGCAAGAATGTTTGTTCCAAAATTTCACATTTTCTTTCTATATTGTCTAGAAATGTGTCAAATGATAATTTAAAGATGAGAAAAATTGGAAGGTTTTAAAAGAAACCTCTTTTTTTGGAAAATGTGTCATATCGATTGTCAGTTAAGTGGTCATATTATAACCTTTTTATTTATTTCCATACCAAATTTATTCCACGATGTTAGATATTTTATATAGACTGTCTAGTCATGTGTCAAATTATTGTTTGAGACACATTTTGAAAAATCTTCCCTTTGCTCTTTTTCTCCTTCTCTCTCTTCCTCTAACTCCCCAAACACGTCCCTCTTATCATTCTCCTTATTTCTCCCATAAAGAATGTCTAATTTGATGTCTGTCTAATTCTCTCACTCTCCCTACAATTCCCTAATGCTCTCCTTCCGATTGCCCCTCCATCTGTCTCCCTCCCTCAAATGATCTGGACTGTGGTCTTGTTCCAGAAACTGTTTTACCTAAACATTCCTTTTACAAATCTGACTTATTGGTACGCAAACTGCTGGCTCCTCACCTCTCAAGCAGATGTGATGCGGCTTCAAAAAAAAACAGCCCTAATTAGTCTTCCTACGACATACTTGTTAGGAGCTTGAAGGTCAATTTTTTTTAATGGTACCGGTAACCATCAGGGGAATTACTTAATAAAGCGAGTCAACATGTCCGCTTTTTGGGGGGATGGTCTGTACGTGCTCTGGCCTCTGGTTGGAGTACTCTCCCCTTTGTTATTGTTGTGTAGTTAGTCCATGTTGAGAAACGTCGATTTGTGTGTTTGTGCGCGTTGTTCTGCTTTTTTAGCTGAAGTTCACTGGATTAATTTCTTGGGATTAGCTTGACTGCAGTATATTTTCACCACTTTCTGGTCTGAAGTAGACGAGTTGGTATAATCTTTTGTTTGCTTTTTCTGTACATTGACTTAAGTTTGTTCCATATGCCCGTCATGGTGTGAATCAGAGGATTTGTTGCTTGGCAGTAGTTTCGTTTGGCGGTTCTTTGCTTTGTTTGTTTCATTTCTTATTATGTATCTGTTCGACTGGTTTCAGTTTTGTTTCGCTTTCATTTATCCCCCCCCACCCCCTCCCAATCTTTTCTCCTTTTTCTATGTTTTTTTTTTTTTGGGTGTGAAAAATTGTTGTTTGCAAATCAGGGTGGTTTTGTTGTTGTTGCTCCCCGAAGAGCCGGAATCCAGACTGTGCATTTCGCAATGTCTGTGAGAATTAGTAGAGCCAGCGACTAGACCAGCAAGCAAAAGCACTAGCCAAGAGGACTAGAACCTGGGTGCTTTGGTCACTGAAACCCCCACAACCCCTTTGATAGTTTGAAAGGAGCCTAAGCGGCTCCTGTAACCTTGTGTAAAAGTTTTGTTTATTAGCACTTGTTTTATATTTCATATCGTTATAAATATATTTTTATTGTTACTTGCCTTCTGGCATTTTATTGTTTGTATTATTGATATGTTTATTATTACCTTCTCGGGGCCCTCACCATCCCAAACAAACAATTTGAAAAGCGCTCCCCGCCTCCCCTCCCCCAACCTGAATGTGTTTTGCTCCCGGGTGTGTGTACGATTCGGTTTACGCGTGTGTGGGCATGGCACAAGAAATGCGTTTTAAAGTAAATCATCGTTTCTTTATTTTTGAAAGGATTTTTCTCCGCTCATGGTATGCTAAGCAAGTATCGTATATGGATGGCCCTGATGGACAGTTCAAGATGGCGATGTAAACAATGTTGTGTTATTTAAGTGGATCTGTTTTTGATTGTTCCTCATGTGTGTCGTACGTATAATCCGGTATTCTTTCAAGGATGAAACTGCGGTAAGTCCTGTATTGATTTAAAAAGTTTTAATTAGACTGCTCTACTTTGTATGAATTAGGAAAATTATCAAACAAAACAACAGATATGGCACAATAACTGATAGTATATAATCTGACACTCACAGTT